>MNCI01031743.1:588926-679596 GCA_015680685.1 Gnetum montanum
AGGATTGGGAAATGCAGGGAGTGCCACCTCTTATTTATAGATATGGCGATGGGATGCGATATCGTGTACACGATATCGCAGGGTAAGACGCGATATCGTGTACGCGATATCGCATGGGATGCGATATCTCGGCGGCCTCGATATCGCGTACTCGATATCGTGGCCTAGTGTAAGTTGCGTCTCATCACCTTGCTTCGGTGAAAGTTCATTGGCTAGGTTGTGGTATGGCTGATATGGATCGGGAGATATATTAACGATGACTACCGAAGGTGTAGGGGTTAGGAAGAAAACCAAAAATTTTGGGGCTAGGAGAAAATCAAAAAAATTAGGCCCCATACTCCCATGACTAATCGCAAACCTCTGGTAGTGTTAGAATGGAGAAAGGAAAGGAGAAAGAAAGAAGGACATCTAAAACATTGATTAAGTGAATGTCAAGATGGAAATGAACAAAATAAAATTAATTACAAAATGTTAGGGAAAAGAAGTTAACTGGTGCACCAAATAGGAATGTCAGTGGATCCTCCCCAAAGTAGGCTCATGCCCTTAATGCCCTGACAATCCCACATTCAAAGAGTCCGTAGGCTCCAGGAATGTTATTGGGAACAAGAGTTAAAGTCTTTACCACAAGCATTTACCAAAAAGAAAACAATGCATCAACCAAAATATGTACACTACTGATACAATCGGCAATGAAGTGAACAATGGAGAGAAGGGTGAAGAAAAGAGGATGGAATGGAATCCCAAGAACAAGGTGGTGTACAACCCCTTGTGTGTTTGATGATTAATGTGACTTGGCAAGTCTCATTCCAACTCCGACCTCAAACCAACCACATCCAGTGACTTCGCATCAATGCATTCGGCCGAACCATCCTCTTGAAGTAACAAGAATGTATCCTCCAATAGCCACTACCATTCTGACGAAGCAAAGGAGAGAATGGGAAGTGAGAAGGACCTTAGTTAGAGGGAACACTTTTGGTTCCATAACTAGTGCTTGTAGCCCAAGCTTATTCGTCTAATGGGTGTGCTTTGAATTATCACTCTTTTTTTTTGTGTTTTGTGTTTTTATGCGTGAGAACCACACCATGCAAAGACTTCTTATTTTTATTATCTCAGCTTCCAATAATTGGGTAACATTGGAACAGTAAGAAAACTTAAGAAGAAAACATCCAAGCACCCAAGAGAATGACCAACACAAAAGCATCAAGTTCCCTTGAAGTCAGACCCTTTTCAATCCTTGAGTCCTTCCTTAGTTTGAGAAATACCCAGTCACCGATTTGTTAAAGTTCTTATTAGAAGGGGACTGTACATTTCCAAGCTGAGAGAGACCATAGAGTGTTGTGGATGGATGGATGAAGTGATCTCATTGCATGCCATATTAAAAGAAACATACCGTAGTACCAACATTGTGACTTAAAGGTAAAAATCAAACATTAGCAATCAATATGAAAATAGTTCATACCATTAGTCCGAACACTTATTATGGGACAAACTTACAGGTTGGATTACACACACACACAAAAAATGGAAAACGTATAACGATGTTGTAAAAAAAAATTAGAAAAGTTAAAGAAAGTTGTAAAACAAAAACTTAGAAAAGTTAAAGAAATTTTTAAAACAAAAATGTGTAAAACAAAAATGTTGTAAAAAAAATGTGTAAGAAAAAATCGAAAAAGAACTGAGGGCCCCATATGATTAGCATAGGTGGTCATCTCCCCCATGACTGAGTTGTAAGGGAGAGATCCGAAATAATGAACGTTTGTTTGAATTTCTTAAAAGTGCCCAACTTCTCCCAATTGATGATCTTAGATTGAGGGATGGAAGTTGGCGATGCTCATATTCCAATGTATCTATGCCTTCGTTGTTGGCATGGGTTTCCTCAATTCATTCCATGCATATTTTTCTGCTCCTTCTAGTAGCTGTCAACCACGGGGTGTCTACTACTGGTTGTGTGGTTGCCACATATAGGCATCTTTGTTTCAAAGTTTCGTGGGCACAGCTATTGTATGGAGGCATTTCCTCCATGTCATCACCCGATGAATCACTGTATGTGATGCATGGAACTTTCCTCTTCTCGATCTTTCCACAAATGTTTATCTTAGAAATTTCCAAGGAAAGATCACGGATCCTAAGGCATGCGTCCACTATACTTAGCCATGCCCTTCCCATTATAATTGGGAAGTCCCCTTCATTGTTGTTAACTTCAATCACTAGAAAACTAGCTGGGTAAGACCAACCACACACAGTGGTAATGATGTCCTCCACCAATCCCAAGGGAATGGTGATAGACTGGTCTGCCAGCTCTAGTTGAATGTTGCTCTTCTTAAGTTGGGGCAGGTTCCAGGCGTGATACATCTCTCGTAAAATTAAGTTAACTCCAGAGCCTAAGTTAAGAAGATACCTATGTGGTTCATTTCTAGCGATCTGTAAATAGATTAAGGGACTCCCAGGGTCAGTTAGTTTCTTGGGAAGGTAGCCTAACTTAATCTAGTCAATTACGGTATGCGTTAACATAACCGTATGTGTTAAGCTCTGATTTTGGACGGAAGGGTGCTTCGAAGTGTTAGATGGTGGAGGAGTGTACATGGGCCCAACTGCTTGTTGTTGCGAGAGTTTGTATGGGCTTTTGGTTCTGAAGAAATATCTTCTCTTTTTATAGTTGTTAGAACCAGTAGCAGGTTGGATAGTTACAGCTCTCGTAGCATGATGTTGCTGCGGTTGAGGAGGAATTTCCCCTTGCATTGTTGGAGTAGGAGGTGTTATGGGAATTACTACTGGTGGAAGAGGTACAGATGGATTAGGAGGATGATGTGGGTATGGAGTGTCTCCTGGAGGAGAAGGATTCCTTTTGAAGTACTCTCGAACTTGGTAGTGACGGTTGGGGGTTGTGTGACTCATAGAGTCACTTGGCGAAATCGGTTGCTGCACATAATATCCATAAGGGTCAGGCTGCCAGTAAGGGTACTGATGTTTTGGCGATGGCATCTCCCATGACTATGGGTATTACCACTGCTGATGCTATCCGATGGGCTGTGGTGGAGTTCCACTTGGATAATACGTTAGTGGTTGGTGGAACTACCTTGGTTTACCTTAGGGATAAGGTAACCTTCGGGGTCTTTGCCATTGGTTGAGTCTTGGATTAAGCGCTTACACCCCAGACTCCTATAGATGTGAGATGATGGGGCAACATCCCTTAGGATGGTCATAGTGGCAGATCTCACATATACCATCATCATCTGTGTCAGAGTCCATAGCCACATCAGAGTTAGTGATTTTTCCCTTACCCTTGTTGTGTGCAGGGCTTAAATATCTCCACTTTTTCTTACCTTTATCACTACTTTGTTCTACCTTAGACTCTTCTACAATTTTTAAGATAGTTTCAATTTTAGAGTCTAAGGAACTCCATACGTCATCTACCTTAGCCGCTATTTTCGTTGTTAATTTTTGGATCGGCAAGGTTTTCAGGTTCACCAACTCTTAGATTGGTGACTCATCCTCTTCATCACAAAATTTCACTCCCTTCTTTCGAAGGGAGGGATTGTGGTTGTACTCTTCCGCACTTTCCCCTTTTCGTAGCTCACCCTCTTCTTTTGCTACTTGCTCTAACAAGCTATGTACTTCATGGGCTCTAAGTTGTGAGAGTCTCCCTTGGGCGTAAGTTCCAAGGATTCTTCTAGTTTCATGCCTTATCCCATCCACGATGTGGCAAAGTTGATCCCGTTAACCATACCCATGGCCTGGGCAGCGATGTAACAATGTGTAGTAGTGGGCCATGGCAGCATCCAAGGGTTCATGTGTACCTTACTTCTAGCCTTGGATCTGCTTACGCAAATTGGACACTTTGGAGTATGTTTGATACTTTTCGTTGAATAGTTCTAGCATCGTACTCCACCTCCTGATGGTTTCCGGTTCTAAGGACTAGTACCAGCTCTCTGCTTCTTTGGTGAGTATCCTTGGGAACAACTTAAGTTTTTGCCACTTATTTTCTATATTCTGCAAGGCACAGGCGTCATGGAATGCCTATAAATGATTTTGCAGATCAGCATTGTATCCCCCTTCAAATCATGGGATGTTGTTCATGTCTAAACGTTTGATCTGACTATCTTTTAAATGCCTTGTGGGAATCCTAACTGCCTCCATTATGTCAAGCATACTTCAGGTTGCGAGTAGGGGCTCATCATGATCATCTCTTTCATGACGTCTATGATGTCTATGTTGTTCCCTACTCTCCTTACATCCTTGCCCTTGTCCTCTCTCTCGACTTTCCCGTCGAGGTCTTTCGTCCTTCTTACTTTTATTCTCACCTTTATGTTCATGGTGGTTGTGGCCAGATGTGGAAGGAAAGGGTGAGTGATGGGATGAAGGAGAAGAAGAAGGGGAACCATCGCCATGATGATGTTTCTTGTCTTCTCTTTGGCTACTACGGCCCCGATCATGGTGATGATCTAAGTGCTCATCCTTAGCATGAGTGGTTGCTCCCTCTGTGAACAGTTGGTGTTCACGAGCATCAGAACCAGGGATATGTATCATTGATCGTAGATTCTGATACCCAACCTCCTCACCATCATTAGGAGGGGGAACATCATTTGCTAAAGAACCCGTGATAAGGGGTTTCTCATCTCCTATTTTGCTAAGGACGTGCAGGACCTTTCCCTTCAATAGTGCATGTTGAATCTCCTGCCTTAAGTCCCTCATATGTTGGGCATCTGTGGGATAATAATCCCTCATGTCAAAATCTTCCGCAACGTATTTAGCATATAGTTCTTGCATGCCAATCTGTGCCAAGGCATAGAAAAGCATCCGAGGGACTGATTGATTTGGGGGTAACACAATGTTACCTTGCAAATCTCTCCATCATAGCTGCTCATCTTGATGGAGGATAGAAGTGAAGTCTGGAATATACTCATCGGGATGAGTATAAACTATCTTGTATTGTTTAGGACTTGGCTAATTTGGGTTATGTTTTTTATGTTGCCAACTGTCTCGTGTATGGTCCTTAGGTGGTGAGTTGCTCTTATGAGAATAAGATATTTTTATCGGTGTGCTAATTCACCATTATATAATTTTTTATCTTGATTAACCTGAAGGTTCGTTAAGGCTCACAATGATGTGAGTGATATCCCTTATGTTCTATTCGGTGCACAAACACTTAGTCCCTGGAAACGGCGCCAATGATGAGTGGCGAGGTACCCCTACACTCAACCATACGAAATGAGCATAGCATGTGTGATCTGGTTGAACTCCGTAGACTAAATGCCTATGCGCCCCATGGAACACTTGGGGTTAATCATTCATTGTCTTCCCAGACTTACTTGTTATTGTCACGGTGTATGGTTAAGTAAGTCTGAGGTATATGATTTTTATAGTATTTTTCTTGTTTTATGTCTTCTACGCTAAAGAGTGAAGGATTGAGAAACTAACTAACTCTAACTAAGGAATAAGTCTAAATTAACTAGCGTCAGGATCCGTTCCCACTTACCTTACACACCCTGAACTATGCAACTGTGGCTACCAAATGCTAATCATTACTGGGATCACCACACGTAACACACGTGCTTGAAGTGGTCGTACTGAGGCACTTAACTAGTCTAAATGTGATGAGTAGCCGATTCCTTGACTAGCCGTACACATCCGTAGATGCTTGTAATCAAGTCATACTCATCCCGCATTCTAGGAGTTGAGGGTGAGAGAGACTAATCGCGATGAGTAGCTGATCCCTTGATTAGCCGTACACATTCGTCAATGCTTGTAATCAAGTCGTACTCATGCCATGCTAATGCAGGTAATAAATAACAGGTAAGAAATAATAAGTAATAAATCCTATTCCATGCACTGCAAGGTTTATCCACAAAGCTCATCTTTATTGCTGTACACAACTTGCGTTCAGGTACAAAGCTGCTCAAATAAAGATCTGTTCACTTGGGGACTCCTACTGCGGGCACATGGAAAATATTCTATCTCTTGAGTGATCAAACTGCCAGAGTTTCCCTACTTCTAGCCTAGGATCAAAAATAAGGGGAGTGCCACCTCTTATTTATAGATTTGGTGACGGACCGCGATATCGTGTATGCGACATAGCAAGGGACGACGCGATATCGTGTACGGGATATCGTGGCTTGTGCATATCGTGTCTCATCAAAGGGATACAAGACCCTTCTCTCTACAAAATGATATTAATATTTCAATGTTTAACAACTTTTTCTATAAGGTTTATACTTAGTTTTTATTCAATTACTCACATTTCATTCCATACTTAGTCAAATTTTTAACATTTTTATACTTAGTTATTTTTTAGCATAAAAACTCTATTATTTGGGAAGGAAACTAAGATCCTTCCTTTCATATTATATTTATACTATTTTAATATTTTATGTTCTTTATCTATGTTTTATAATTAATGTTTATTCCATCGTTCATATCTTATTCTACAGTTATTTTATTTTCTGATAATCCATACGTATTCATTTTTCCTATGATTTTATACTTAGTTATTTTTAGTATTTCAAACTTATAGTTAGTACATGGTAGGATAAGTTCAATATTGATTAGAGAATTCATGCTCCTTCATTTTATAATCATTGATTTAGAAAGGGTTACATTGATCCAAAGACAAGTTATGGTCACATGCTAAGTATTTCAACACTTAGTTCATGAAGGTGTTCTTATAGAGGTGTGTAGAACATTTTTGGTGCTAGAAGGAAGACCAATAGGATTTCTAGTATGTTGAAGTTCAAGGCCTTGTAGCCTATAGTTCCTTTCCAACTCTTAGAATTTTTCTTGATTTAAGAATTTTTACTTAGTTTTATTTCTTATTCCTATTTGTACTTGATCCTTGTTTCTTTTTCTAAGTTTGTGTAGGAGACTCTCTTTGACACCATGATAGAGCAAAGATTTGACTCCTTCTAGGGCTCTTAGGTTTGTAAATAGATGAAAATGAGAAAATATTAGGTACATACAACAACCATGATGTAGCATGACTACAAAGTTGCATGCCTAAAAAGTGAATTAAGCATTGGATTGCCTAAGAACTAGTTAAGAAGAATGGATGAATATGAGTAGCCAATGATTTGATAGCTTTCCTACTCAACTCAAATTGATCCATTGAGCTCATCTAGTTCAAGAAAGTCATGATCAAAAAATAGATACTTGCTAGGGATGAAATACAAGCCATGGCTAGGAGTATTAGAGAACATCTTATTGGGAACCCAAACATCAATGTTAGTAGTCAAAATTTCTAGTTTCATGATGAACCAAGAAAGAAAAGTGAAGACATCGATGTTTATGATGGTGATGAGAAGAAGTTAGAAAACATTTTTTTCTCACTATCCACTTTGATTAATCCTATTGTCATAATCCCACTAGTCACTAGTATACCATCTGCATATAACCTCTTTCCAGACATCAGCACTATTAATCCATCATTCAATCTTTCAAATCCCAATTTAATGCTAAATTATTTCAACCAATAATACATATGCCACAAATTCAATTAGCCAAAGTGTCACTTTGATTTGTTTCACCTATGCAACATGTGTCCTAGTATAATGTACCTCAAATTCCCATGCTAGTCATTATATTGTTGCAACCATGTTTACCCTCTCATAACCCCATTTTGTATAACCCTACAATTTCATCAATTCTTGGTATTCCATCTAAATTAATGCTTCTACTACAAACCCTCACATCTAGGCTTTAGACGAATAACGTTAAAATACAAAAAACCATAATACTACATTGGGGTAGTTCCATAGTCTCTATTACACATATTCTTGTTCATCTCATTAGTTCTTTGATCCCTCTTGCTCAAGTTTTCAAAGGTGTTCTATTGCTAAATTTTACTAAGCAGAATGAAGAGTTTGATCCTATGAATCATTTCATTACCTTTTGAAATGAATGTATTCTATTAGCTAGTTATCCCTATACCATACTACATAGTTTTTATAACTTTCTGGTAAGAAAGGTGTTGGAATGGTATCTAATCTTACCTCATGGATCCATTACCATCTTGAAGCAACTCTCCATGACCTTTGTGGAGAGATTCAAGTTCAACATTAGCAAAGGTAAAACTCTAAGAAAATTATTGATCATTGATGAACATCAAAGTGTCACATTGATGGGCTCTCATTGACATGGCCTCATTGATGGGGCTCTGTTTACATGATGTTGCCCTATCGACGAGGTCGTGTCGACGTAGTGTTTACTACATCTATAGGGTTGTGTTGACACAGTTCTGTAGCAAAAACAATAAATATGAGCTCACAACTATGGTTATGGGACATTCAAGTCATAGTAGTAGTAGAACTCTTGTAGTTTGTCCATTTGAAAATTAGAATATTTTTCTGAGTGTCGACAATAGGAGTTAGAAAGTGTATGTATCTTTATTCGAGCACTGTTGTACCTAAACCACACTAGTGTGTATGGAAATAAAGAAGAGCCTTTTGATCAAACATTGTAGCACTTAGAATAGATTAATGATTTATTTGTGCATTTATTATTTTCATGAAATATGCAATTAATTAAGATAAATTAGACTTTAAGTGATTAGTTAATTAATTAAGCTAAATAGATTAAGTACATGAATATGATTACTTTGAGCATAAACATGTATTCGCTTGGTAATCCCAATAGCATTATTAGTTGGTGCACCCAGTAGCATAGTGCTTAGTAGCCCATGAGTGGATATGTGGTTCAAGATGTGTACAAAAAGTGGGACTGATGCTTAGGTTAGAATTAGTTAGAGACTAGTTAAGCAGTTAAATTAGATTAGTTGTTAAATTATTTCATCTCTCTACTCTAAGCACCAAAGAACATAAAACAATAAAAATCATATGCCTTAATTACACTTAATCATAAATTTGTACATCACAAGAATAATTGGGGAGACAATGAACGACCTTTAGGGAAAGGTCCACAAAATTTAGAGTGGTTACTTCCTAGAAGACTAGTTTATCGAGAACTATAGAGTCCACAAAATTTGACTAGATCGCATGTGAACACAATGTGATTCATATGGTTGAGCATAGGGGTACCTCACCACTCATCATTAATGCCATTACTAGGGACTCTATTTGTTGAAACATGTGCTATCTAGGATTAGTGAACATTATTAATATCATTGGACAAACCCAAGGTCAACGTCACTCTCACATGACATATAATTACAAAAGCACATCAATATTTTATTTATTTTCAAAATGTATTCTTCTTCTTGAAAACATGAAGATGTCAAACCATCAGTCCCACACTAGTGCAAGGTGGTATATACTCATTCAGATGAGTATGTGCCTAATTTCACCTTCATCCTACACCAAGATGAGAAAATGTGATGGCATGATATGGAGGGAAACATTGTAATGTCCCTCAATCGATTTGTGCTCATGATGCTATTTCAAACTCTTACAAATTTAGGCATCCATAATCTTCAAGAGGAATATGTTGTGAATGGTTATGAAACTAGGGACTACCATTCCATTGACACCCAATGCAAGAGGGATCGAAATTAGGAGAAACATCATGAGGCTGTGAAGGGGAAGTGGTTCATCAATCCCTTGTTCCTGTTGAACCAAGATGATAATGAGGGCCCTTTCTCAGAAGTCTCTTAAAATAAAAATTCTCCTCCCCTAGTTACTGATGATGGGGATGTGAACTTGAATCTACATTCTACTATCAACATGTTAAGTTCAGGAAAATATGGCAGTCAAGGAAAGAGCTTGGGCAAGCATTAAGATAATAAGAAATTTGATGAATGTGGTTATGATAATTGAAGGGGAGTTGGCAAAAACCATGCTGGTGGTAGTCCTCCTCCCTCTTCATCCTCTTCATCTACATCCTCTTCTTCTAGTTTTGAAAGACATTGCAAAAGGAATAACTATGATGGAGGTGCTCAATGGGACAACAATATTGATAACCAAGCATGTAATGAATGAAGGGTTAACAGAGGAAATCATTGATGACAATGAAATAATGATGATGATGAGCCTTTTTTGGTAACTTGAATCATGCTTAACATTGTAGAGGCAATTAAGATTCGAACTAGGCATGTGAAAGATAGTCGGATTAAGCACTTAGACATGAACAATATCTCAAGATTTGAGGGGGGATATAACTTTAATCCACAGATACATCTATAAGGTTTTCATGATGCCTATGCCTTGTAGAACATTGAAAATGAATGGTAGAAACTTGAACTCTTCTTTAAGACACTCATCAAGGGGGCTGAAAGCTGGTACTAGTCCTTAGAGTTGGAATCTATCCACCGATGAAGTACAATGCTTGAGCTATTTATTGAGAAATACCAAATGTATTCTAGACTGTCTAATATAAGAAGGAAAATCCAAAGCTAGGAACAAGGAATACATGAACCCTTGGATGCCACCATGAGTAAATATTATTTTCTCTTACACCAATGCCTTAGCCATGGTTATTTTGAAAGGGAACAATTCCACCACATCATAGATGGGCTCAGAGCAGAAACCAAAAGAACTCTTGGGGTTTATGCCCAAGGGAGATTATTTAAAGTAAGAGCTCATCAAATCCAAAGGCTGATAGAGTAGGTAGTAAAAGAAGAATGTGAATTACAAAAAAAGGAAAGCGCAAAAGAGTATAATAGGAAGCCTTCCATAAGGAAAAGGGATGTCTGATTCTGTGATGAGGAGGAGTCACCACTCAATGAAGTGGTGAACATGAAAACCTTGCCCATCCAAAAATCTGTTTCTAATATTTTGGAAAAGGTTGATAAATTATGGGACTCTTTTGGATGAAAAATTCCAAATTGCTATGAGGATTTCTAAAGCATCTAAAGAGTAGAATAGTAATCATGATTGTAGGAGGTAAAAAGAAGATGAACGTGCCTACTAGAGAGGTATGGACAAAGATATTGTAGTAGAAGAAGTTGTGGTGATAGACTCTGATGATGATGTTGGATGTGACATCTATTAATATGAATATTTGAAGGGATGTTGCCTTATGGTGTCACACTTAGAAGAGTCTGGGATGTACGCACTGAATCCTCGACTAGCATGTAGGCAAGCACTTAGATGATTACCTTATCCTCAAGTAAATCTAAGGTAGTTCCACTAGCAACAACAAGCTTATTATCCAAGTGGAGCTTCACCACAATTGTACAAGCAATATTAATAGTGGTAGCAATCACAATTGTGGGAAATGCCATTACCAAGATAGTAGTACCCTTATAGACAATTGGATCCATATGGGTACTATGTTCAACAACCCATTTCTTCATGAAGCTTTGCAAGCCATACCTCATTCTAGCATCACTATTACCCTATAAAGTCCCATTGAACTCATTCATCATCTACTCTAGGGGAGCATCCATATCCTTATTATCCTCCACATCCATCTACACATATCCCTCTATGCTCAACCCAGTTACCTCTTGCTCCATCTATGCAGCGCAAAATTCCTCCATAGTTGCAACAAAAAAAATTCTATAAGGGATGTAGATTTACAACTAGCCTTCTAGCCAAATGGTTTAGGTAATTGCTCTAGGAAACAACCATTTTTTTGATTCAACAGTCCTTCCAAACCCTCACAACCTAATGCTATTGGTCATGCTATATCTCCAACATCCTCATCCTCCACATCAAACACATTTTAGAGTCCTTCAAACCAAACAAAACCTTAGATTTGCATTGTGATGTTAACTCATGTTATCTCTAATTGGATCAAGGTTGGCAACCTTTCCATGAAATGATTTGACCTAGGAAGTCCTAACCTAAGAAGTCTGCTTGTTTACTTATAGATCATTGGACATGAGCCATGTAAGGCTCTTCTTGATTTTGGTTCCAGTGTCAGTCTCATCTCCCATGACATGTATAAGGCTTAGAACCTACTGCCTCTCAAGAAGAGCAAATTCCATTTGGAATTGGCAAACGAATCAATCACTGTCCCTTTGAGATTAGTGGAGGACATTATGACCACAGTTTGTGGATGGTCCTATCCTTCCAATTTTTTGGTGATCAAGGTAGAAAACTACAAAGGTGAATTTTCCATCATTATTGGAAGGGCATGGTTAAGCACAGTTGATGCACGAATGAGCATAAAGGACCTCTTCTTGGTAATCTCCAAGGAAAATGAATTTGGATGACTAGAGAAGAAGCAAGTTCCATGCATCGCATACAATAATAATTGATGCAATTATGTGCACAAAATATAGTCGATTAAAAGTACATTCCTGAAAGCATGTAATTAGCGTGTGCATGAAACAGATATCCAAAGGTACTTGTACATAGCAACCATAAAATAAGAGGGCTAGGATTGAAATAGACCTTGAAAAGATAACGATCATCCAAGAAATCACACACTAACCAGAGATAGTCAAAGATGTCTAATCATTCCTTGGACACACTGGCTACTACTGACAATGCATAGAGAATTTCTCTAAGATCACAATTGAGATTATGAAGAAAGATACTTCATTCATCTGGACCAAGGAGTATGAACATGCATTCCAATAGCTAAAGGAAAAACTCATAGAAACTCCAATTCTATGGACACCAAACTAGTCTAGACTATTTCACATAATGAATGATGCATCTAATTATGCCTTGAAAATTGTGCTTACAAGGTTGGACTATAATAAATGTCCATATTATATCCACTGTGCAAGCCAAATTTTTATGGGTGCATAGTTGAATTACACTTCAACTGAGAAAGAACTAATGGAAGTGGTGTATAATATTGAAATGTTTAGGCACTATGTGCTTGGCTATAAGGTGTTTATGCACATAAATCATAGTGCCATCTATTTCCTAATGAACATGCCTATGGTGAGCCCCTGTATCATATGGTGGCTGATGATCTTGCAGGAATTCGATCTCACAATGGTAGATTGAAAAGGAATTAAGAATATGGTTGTTGACCATATTTCTTAGTTAAGATGGGATAATAAAGAGGAGGAGAGCTTGCTCTTTGATCAATTTCCAAATGAACTCCTCTTTACAAGAGCAATAAATGGCCAAGTACCTGTTGAAGCAAAATGGTATGATGGCATCCTCACTTACCTTCTCACTTAGGAGATGCCATAAGGTTTGGATATTAGGAAGAAACAACAGTTTTTTCATTGGGCTAAGTACTTCATGGAAATCAAGGGACACCTTTATGAGGTGTGCATCGATGGCCTAGTTCATTGGTGTGTCCCTAATGCGGATCAACTACACATTCTCTAGGATTCTCATGAAGGCCCTTATAGAGGCCATTATGCATGGAAACACACGACCATAAAAATCTTGATGGTGGGATACTACTGGCCTATAATCTTTAGGGATGACCACTAGTTTATTTGATCTTGTGAATGCTGTCAATGAGATGGTGGGATGACCACTTGAATGGAGGGTTCTTAATAGTGGATTCAACCACTGGAGTCCTTTGACATGTTGAGCATATACTTCATGGGTCCCATCACACCCATGTCCAATGGAAAGATGCATATCATTGTAGCAGTTGACTACTACACCAAATGGGTAGAACCAGTAGTTTTCATTGATTGTACATCATCCATTACTGCTAGATTTATATAATAAAATGTTATAAATAGGTTTGGGATGCCACGTGCCACCTTTTGAGAACTTATGCAAATTTTGGAGGTTTAACATAAATTAATAACACCCTATCACCCCCAAGCTAATGGTCAAGCAGAGATAACTAACAAAGAGATCACAAAGATCCTAACAAGGACCATAAGCAAATATAGGAGAGACTAGAGCACAAAACTCAACGATGCCCTATGGGACTACCGCTCAACATGGAAACTTCCTATTGGCTACTCTCCCTATGAGCTAGCATATGGAAAGTTTTCAACACTTTCAATTCAATTCAAGCTAAATACCCATTCAATAGCCTATGAACTAAATCTTGACCTGAGCTTAGCACAAAAAAGAAAGACTGATCAACCTCAACGTGTTATACGAAAACTGATTAGTGGTCCTATCTTTGAATGAAGTGCATAAGGCATTTAATAAGCAACATCATGACCTTAGAATTTGAAAAGTAAAATTTTAGTTGGAAGATAAGGTTCTTTACTAGAACACCACACATGTACATTAAAAAAGAAAACAAAATTTCAAACATTGTGAAAGGGACCTTATATAATTGATGAAACCTTTTCATCTAGGGCCATGACCATATACAAATTTGAAAGCCCAAATAAAAAGAAGTTAGTCAACATCTAATAAGTGAAGCTTTTCCATGAGCCGAAGCAACCTAATGCAACAAATACCTCAATAGATGAACAACCATGCTCAATTTTTTAGATCTCCTCCTTCCAATTCAGTTGTGGGGGATATGGCCATGCATGCTAAGAATCTATATGGATCCTTTGTTTTTCTATTTTTTGTTTTACACATTTTTCTATTTGCAATTTTTTATTTTAAACTTTCTTAACTTCCAAAATTTTTGCTATTTTTACATCATTTTTTATTTTACACCATCGTTGGTATGTTTGAATCTTCCTTGGATATTTTACACTTTCTTATATATTTTACTCTATTTTATTTGAGTGTGATTTTCAAAATTTTTGCTAATAAATGTGCTTTGTGCCAATAGTAGACAATGGTAATATAGCTATTACTAATGGTAGTTTGTGCTTGATGTTTTGTTTGCTAATGTCTAGTTTCTATTTTTGAATTCTTGTATTGATCTCAGTCATGGTTTCTTTTTCATGGAATAGATAGTAAGCCCATGACATCCACTCATTTACAAACTCTATAGTTTTTCTTGTCTTCGAAATTTAAGGTCCCTTTCATTAAAAAAACTTTTAATAAATTGGTGGCCCTGGTAGTTTCCAGAATTGGAAAAGATTCAAAGGTTTGTATAGGGTGTGACTTCAAGGGGACTCAATACTCTTTATACTCTTCTACTTACTTGGGTGCTTGAGTGTTTTCATGGACTTCTTATTGTTCCTATCCATCAATAAAAGAAAGTCAAATAACATCTTTGCATGGTGTGGTTCCCATTTAGAAATCGAAAAAAAAAGAGAAAAACAACATGATGAGAATTAAGAGCACATCCCTTAGACAAATAAATGGGCTACAAGCACTGGTTATGGTACTAGAAAGACATGTTACCCATGCCTGAAGGTCCCCTCTAACTAAGGTCCTCTTTCACTTCCTACATCTCTTCTTCTCTCTTTATGGAATGGTGGTTGTTTTGTGGGAGCACTCTTGTGTCTTGAGGGGGTGTATTGGTCTTGGAGTGGTGATGCGAAGTCACTGAAAGAGGTTGGTTTTGGTCTAGAATAAGGATGGATCTTCTCAAGTCATTTTAAACACAAACTCCATAAGGGATTTCTTATGACCTAAATTTTGAATTCCATTCCACCTTCTCCATCATCCATTTATGCTGCTTGTAATTCACCTCATTGTCAAAGTCCATGTTCTTGATCTTGTTCTTGGTCTAAAATACTTGAAGTCTTAGGTAGAATCTTCCAAGTTTTGATCCTTTAACTTCCATCAATCATTAATCACCTATGGGGCCCATAGATTCCTTAGGTTGAGGTTATAGAAGGGCAAACAAGGCATGTGCCTACTATGAAAAGGACCCACTTGCATATCCCTTGGTTGGATTCATTAAGCACCTTACCTTTAGGCATTCTTGCAATTAGAATCTTTCGTACATCCGTCTTCTACATTACACCATATACTCCTTTAGATATTTCATTTATTAAACACATTTTCCATTGCAATTTTCAATTTTTGTGCTTTCAAATACCCTCTTCAATGATTTTTGCATGTTCTTAGCTTTTCTTAGACTCCATTGACCCAAGTTTCATTGAAAAATTCCTTGTATTTTTTAAGATATTCAAGTTTTAAAATTTTTCCTATGGGCCCCGTATACAGGGCCTTGTAAACATGGCAGAAAAATACTATATATATGTGTGACCCCACTTTGAAATTTTTACATTTTCTCATAAACACCAAGGGAGTTTTTCAAATTTTCAAAGCCAAGAACCTTCCAAAGCTCATAACTTCCTAACCATTTATCTAAATCACTTCATTCTTTAACCTTGCAACTATTGGAGGTAAGCTCTTCATCATCAGGGCCACAAATGTGTCAATTTTGATAAAAAATGTTTTTCCATTTTTCTAACTCCCACAAGGGTTTAACTAAAAATCAACTTTTAAACACCAAATTAAAAGAGTTAAACCTTTCCAATAAGCTCTGGTGACATTTACAATAAATAATTAATAAAATAATCAATCTATCATGGTCTAACCTTAGCCAAAGTGTAACTAACTAATGAGAGAAGGTATTCAAAAAATTTAAAGTTACATATTATATCTACGAATCTATGGATGTGTTGTGAATACAAATGGCACCAAAAGAACAGTGCACGTAGGAAGCAGGACCATCTCAACCAAGGGAGAAATGGCCTAGAATGGGAAGGGGCCAAGAATAGACCTAAGAGGAACCACTTGCAACCCACACCATAGTTCCTCTTAGGGAATAGGCAGAAGTAGAATCTATTAGATAGATTCTAGAACTATTAGTAACAACAGAACACTCCCATCGAGATGATGCACTAGCACCATAAGTAAATGTAGAGGTGACCTTAATAGAGGCTTACCTAAATCAAATCAGATCATGAGAGGTCTAGAAAATAGTGCTTTAGGAGTTAAACTTTGGCCCATTCCTGGAGTAAGCACCAAATGGAGTGTAGGACTAGCTAAAGGCCTTCCCCATGTTTCCAATCATCACTTCCACTAGGGAGTGGTAGATGAGAGAGACATTCCTATTTTGGAATAATAGATAGCTTAGATCAATGGCAAAAATCAAGGATATCTCATTGTCCTACTTGGTGCAAGCCATTGCCATAATGCTTCAGTGCTTAGGTTGCCAAGAATAAGGGCAAGTCTTATTGAGATTCCAATGTAGGTGGACCTCTTCATCAAGAAAAAATGGCTATAATGATGCTATGGCATCGATCACAAGGAGTTTGGCATGCTCACACCAGTAGAGAGGATCTACTACAAGATTACATCCTTCCACCTCTATCCCATGGTGAGGCCAAGAAAAATCATCATCTTCTCTACCTAAGCATGCACCACTCTAAGTGAGAGATTTCCAATTAACCTTCCATAAATTAACTATTTAGAGATAGAGAAGTGGTTTAAATAAAATGAACATGGAAAGAAGGCACTCCCATTCCCATGCCTCATAAGGAAACTTTGTCAAAGGGGAGAAATAGTCTATTACACCAATGATGTTGTTAGGCATGTTCTGGACACCAATTAGATGGAAATGATAAAAGACAAGATGCCTGCAATGACCATCCAAGAAGAGGAGCAGCAACCACCACCTCTACCTACCACTCAAAAAACTATGACAGAAATCATTGCAACTATCCAACAGTTGCATGAATACTAAGAATTGTTCTTGAGTGAACAAGAGAAATTAGTAGGCATAAGTGGGAGGGACCCATCCATGTATAGAATGGTAATGAGTCACTTAAATGAGATGGCATGGACAGTCAGTTTGATGGGTGGAGGTGGATCTATTTTCTTAGCCCAAAGAACATAGTTGCCCGCGAGGTCAAATCCAAGAGCCAGAGAGGTGATAATATCTCTTGTAGAATAACAACCACTCTTAGAAATCTCTAGAAATGTTGCGGTCTTCTTGGTGCACTTGGAGGAGGGTGAAGGAGAAACTGTATTGGTGATGCAGTAGCAAGGGTAGGAGACTATAGCAGAAGTGGTCATTGACTGTATTACCAAAATGCTCAATGCACTTGTGGCATCTGCACCAAACTTCACTACACTTAAAGATGTGTAGATGTTTACAGGGACTAGAAGCAGTAGAATAAATGCAGCACATCACAAAGATCTGATGGATCAACTAGTGGGAACTAGGTAACTGCTTCCATATGTCTTTGACCTTCGGAAAAATATTATTACAACCTAGTCAAAGTTGCTAGAGACAAGGGGAAAGAATATGATCTTGGAGGGCCAACTCAAAATAGCCAAGGAGCTTAATGAATGTTTGGTTGTGGAAGTTGCCAAATTAAGAGCCTAGATTGCTGACCCAACGTTTCCTAACCTAGCATTGACAAGAGATGAAGCTATGAAACACCTTCACACTAAACTAAAAGGGGTTGAGGGTGTAATGGAGATATTGGTGTTCTATTGATCCTTGGTAGAGACTACATGGCATAAGATTTAGAAGACCTTGGAGTAGACCCACTAGGAGAATGTACAATTGACCGTAGAGAACCATCACCTATGGAATATTGATGTGCACAAAAAATAATTAATAGATTTCATTGATTAACAACAAGAGAAATTTTCTAGAGCAACCAGAGAATCGAGGAGATTAGTAGCAAAAAATAGAAATCTCTCCATAGAGGAGGTTTTCACCCTTCACCAGAAGATTGTAATTGAGGTAGCAAGCTAGATATTGAAGGCTCTCAAATTTGAGAGATTTAAGGACCATTACAAAGAATAGGTCCATCTACAAAAGGAAGTAATTGAAAAACACACCCAGTTGGTGAAGGTAAAAGTGAATGAAACCCTCCAACAACTCTAGTAAGGAAAAGAAATGTGGCAATGCATCATTGATGGGATAGATGCCTATAACAAAGTAGAAATTCATATGAATGAGTTGCAAATTAAGGAGCTGATGAAATACATGGAGCTCACCAATCTTTGTTATGGAAATTTGGCCATGTTGATTACTAAATGACCATGGTTAGAACTTGAAAAACAAGTGGAAGCTCATAATTGTTATATGAGGCTAAGTTCAAGCATTATAAAGACACCAAGTAGAAGCTTGCAGTGGAAAATGCTGAAATTGAGGTTCTCAAGAAATGATTTATTGATCAATGATCAACTAATGAGAACCTAGCTAAGAGGATGAATGACTACTAGGAGCTACAAAACATAGTTAGGGCATTTGATATCGAACACAAACAACTTGTTGCCTAGTTTGTCAATGTAAAGGAGTTATTCTCGATAATGCCCTATCCATGGGATATCCCCATTCTAGCCCATATTGGTGATTCCACATAGACTATGAATGATCCTCATAGTAAGAAGGAGAAGATAAAGGCATTATTAGATTCCTTTTTCCTTCCATCAGAGGTTGTAGTCTTAGTAGGATAGCCACAGTTGCCTCAGCTACCGCACATGCCTAGAGTCGGTGAAGGTCCTTTAGAACCTCAGAGCCTTCATTGCTTGGGACTGTATGATCTTCTCCATCATCTTCATGCTTTCAGAAGATCTGCTATCCAATTTTTTATGTAGTCATGTCATGGTGTTTAATTTTGTGTCATGAACATCACAATTTTATGTAATTTGTCGATTTGTACACTTGGGCACTCAGTTTTGTTATGTCAATTTATTTTGTTAAGAGTCAGTCAATAATCCCATATCTTCCCAATTTTGTAAAGGAACTCAAGGATGAGTTTCCATTTAGTTGTGGGGGTATGATGAGCATTAAAGTGTCATGTTGATAGGTCCCATTTATGTGGTGTTGCCCCATCAACAAGGCCATGTCAATGTAGCATTTGCTACGTCTATGGGGCCTTGGTGATGCAATCTTGTAGAAAAAACTATAAATACAAGCTCACAACCATTTTTATGGGACATTCAAGTCATAGTAGTAGTAGAAATCTTATAGTTTTTCCACTTGAAAGTTAGAATATTTTATTGAGTGCCTACAATAGGAGTCAGAAAGTGTATGGATCTTTATTCAAGCAGTATTCTACCTAAGCCACACCAGTGTGTACGATAATAAAGATAAGCCTTTTGATCAAACCTTGCAGCACTTAGAATAGATTAATGATTTATTTATGCATTTCTTATTTTCATGAAATATTCAATTAATTAAGATAAATTAGAATTTAAGCAATTAGTTAATTAATTAAGCTAAATAGATTAAGTACATAAATATGATTACTTTGAGCATAAACATGTATTCACTTGGTAATCCCAATAGCATTATTAGTTGGTGTACCCAGTAGCATAGTGCTTGGTAACCCATCAATGGATACGTGGGTTCAGGAGGTGTACAAAAAGTGAGATCAGATGCTTATGTTAGGATTAGGTAGAAACTAGTTAAGTGATTCAATTAGATTAGTTGTTAAATTATTTCATCTCTCTACTCTAAGCACTAAAGAACATAGAACATAAAATAATAAAAATCATATACCTCGATTACGCTTAACCATACCTTTATACATCACAAGTGTTATTGGGAAGACAGCAAATGATCTTTAGGACAAGGTCCACTTCCTAGAAGACTAGTGTACCAAAAACTATAGAGTCTATGGAATTTGACAAATTGTGCATGAACGCTTCATGATTTATATCGTTGGGTGTAGGGGTATGTTGCCACTCATCAAACATAAAATAGGCTCATAATGAATCTATCTCTAGGTTCATTTCATGATGGACCTCTACCATGATGATGACTAACTACTGGATATTTTTGAATGGGTCATGAATGATTGTATTAGAGGAAATTTGGTCTAACCCAAGCCACCTAGCCTCCATAATGTAGTCAACTCTACTAAATATATTAAGAAGATGACCATTCAACATAATGGTCTAGAGTGGTTCAAATCTAGGAAAAAACCAAACAAAGTAGTAGGTAAGGGCAAGTCCACCCAAAATACTAGTTAGAAAGTATCTTTGGTGAACCAAACTATAGTAGGTTCATCATCAAGTGGTGGAGGTAAGGATAGAAACAAGAATGCATGCCCCAATCTGAAGCTCAATGATGATGGACAAAACATGCCTAATAATGAAAAGAGATCAAGAAGGCCATAAAAAGATTCATCCAAGTACCACAAATTTCCAATGACATGCACACAACTCCTAAATCAGACAATCCCAACACGTTTTACTAGCATCATGAGGTGATAGGCCATGATACTAAGGATTTTTACATCCTTAAAGATTATGTTCATGCATTGGTAGAAAAAGGAATAATCATGTTCAATACTTTTGTCAATCCTAGCAATCAAAACATGCAAATTTATCAAGATCCTTTGAATTTCCATTCAAGGAGAATTTCATCCTCCAACTTGGAATCCAAAGAAAATCACCCATGAGCTTCATGCCTTGCCCTATGATATGTGTTTACCATATCATCTTTTCTCTTCATCTGAGTCATAAAAGTCTCTCTTGCTCCCTACCCTTACTTCACCCATTAGAATCCTTATAAGGGCTCAAAATTAGGTAATAACTAATGAAAGGGGTAAGAAAAGGAACTAGCTAGCAAGCTCAACAAAAAGAAACTTTTATTTTAAGATGCATCAAATAAAAATTTCCCTACACCCATTGTCATGTCAACCTTACCAACCACATCTAATGCTATTTCCCCTACACCAACTTCCAAAAATCCAACCTCTTAAAATAAGACTATGCCCAAAATTGGCATTTCCATGAAGCCAAAAGGGATAAAATTTTTCCTCTTTAACATCATTTCCAATTTAACTTCTCTATTACACTACCCATCATGCCTTTCACTAAATTTCCCTTGTTGATGTTTTCCCATACTAACTTTAAGATATCTAGAAAGCAAATAAAGAAAAAAATATAGATATACAATAAATATATAAAAACAAATAAAGAATAAAGTAAATNTGTTTGTCCAATAGATTTTTTCAGTCTATAGATGTAATAAAATCTTTGCTTTTAGTTTCAATTTCATGAATGAATAAGGTAGGTTTCATTTTTTCGCTCAACTTAATTATCTCAATTAAAACTAAAGGACTTTACAAATTAGGTCTTAATCTCTACATATACTTAGCACTTACTAAGAGATAGAACCTTGGTGTTATCACCCTAGCAACTCTTAGTGAGGTTAACCTTTTGTTCATCTACTTGTGAGCTTTTATTCATCTATTAACCCTCTTAAAAGACCCTACTTAATGAAATGTACATTGAATCTCCATATGTTAACACTGCTTTTTATACATTGTTGACTTAACTAAAGATGATCATTGAATCAAAAACATTATTTTGGATTCTCTTGTTTGTGATTTTACCATTGTGTGTAGTTTTTAACTTTTTACATAGATATATATCTATCATATATATATATATATATATATCTATTTCATACCTTAAATGTTAGGAAAAGGGCTTACAAATATTCTCATACAAAGCTACTTTCTTGTAAATGGTGCTTTTAAAACTTAATATTCATATTTTATAAACAAAGATTTCTTTAAAAATATAAAATTATAGTTTTACCTATTATGATTCATTTTAATTTCTCATTCCAAAAACATTTTTATAACTACTTTCACAATTTCAAAGTTCTAATATGTAGGACTATAAGATAGTAAACGCTCCATTATCTATGGTCATGAAATTATCAATGGAGTAATGTCCTCGAATAGATAAAGAAATTAAGGAAATGAACAAAATACCATATGCCAATGCTGTAGGCAACCTCATGTATGTAATGGTTTGTACTAGGCCTAATATTTCATATGCAATAAGAGCTATGAGCAAGTTTATTTCTAATCCTCATAAGGAACATTGGATGGTTGTTAAAAGCATTCTTAGGTATCCTCGAGGTACTATTAATTTTGCTATCTATTATGAGAAAGTTCCTTTGGATTACATGGCTTTGTGAATCAAATTAGGGAGGTAATCTCGATCATTGATAATCCACTAGTGACTATATTTGTTGATGAGCATCAATGTGTTGCATCAATAAGTCGTTGTTGATGTGGCCTCGTTGATAGGCTCCTGTTGATAGGGCCCCATTTACATGATGTTGGCCCATCGACATGGCCATGTTGATGTAGCATTTGCTATGTTGATGGGGCCTTGTCGATGCAACCCTAGAGTAAAAACTATAAATACAAGCTCCTAGTCATGTTTATGGGAATTAGATTAATAGTAGTAGCCAAACTCTTATAGTTTTTACATTTCAAAGTTAAAATATTTTACCCAATGCCCACAAAAAGAGTCATTAAGTATACAGATCTTTATTCAAGCATTGTTGTACCTGAGCACAATTAATGTGTATGGAAATAAAGACAAGCTTCTTGATAAACCTTGCAAAATTTTGGATAGTTTAGATATTTATTCATGCATTTAATGCTTTTAGTTATTTATTTAATGTTTTCTAGTAATTAAGATAATTAAGTAATTAAGAAAGATAAGCTAGATAGATTAAATACATAAGTATGACCACTTTGAGCATAGCACGTATTTGCTTGGTAATCCTAGTAGTGTTATTGCTTGGTACACCTAGTAGCATAGCACTTAGTAACCTAGCAGTGGATACGTGGGTTTAGGACATGTACAGAAAGTGGGACTAGATGCTTAGGTTAGCACTAGTTAGAGAGCAATTAGTTAGTTAAGTTAAATTGGTCATTAAATTACTTTATCTCTCTCTCTTTAAGCATCAAAGAACATAAAACATAAAATGATAAAAATCAGATGCCTCAATTACACTTAACCATACCTTTGAACTTCACAAGTGTAATTGGAAAACCAATGAATGACCATTAGGACAAAGTTCACTTCCTAGAAGACTAGTGCACCATAAACTAGAGAGTCTACAAAATTCAACTAGATCACATGTGAGTGCTTTGTGATTCATATGGTTGGGTGTAGGGGTACCTTCAACCACTCATCATTGACACTATTATCAAGACATCTATTTGTTGAAATGTGCACTATCTAGGTTTAGTGGATATCATTAATATTGTTGGACAAACCCCAAGGTTGATATCATTCCCATATTTCATAATTACAAAAGCACATTGATACTTTATTTGTTTACAAAATGTCTTCTTCTCAGAAGTGAATTGATATGAAACCACTGGTTCCACAAGAGTGCAAAGTGATATATTCTCATTTAGATGAGTATGTGCCTAATTTTACCTTCATCCTACATTAGGATGAGTAACTGTGATGCTGTGATATGGAAGGCAACATTGTATTGCCCCCCAATCAGTCTATGCCTAGGATGCTACTTCACACTCTGAAGAAGTTAGGCATCTTAGATTTTCAAGGGGAATACGTTGTAAATGGTTATGACACTTGGAACTACCATCCCACTATAACATAATGCAGGCAAGATCGACATTAGGAGAGGCATCACAAGGATACAAGGGGAAATGGTTCACAAATCCCTTATTCTTGCTAAATCAAGATGACAACGAGAATCCTTTTTATTAGGGCTCTCAGCATGAAGATTCTCCACCCTTTGTTACTAGTGATGAGGTTGTGGCCTTGAATCTACAATCTACAATCAACAATTTAGGTTTAAGAAAAGATGGTAGTCAAGGTAAGGGGTTAAGCAAGCATAACAATGATAGGAAAACTAATGAATGTGGCCATGATAATTGAAGGGGAGTTAGTAGATATCATGGAGGAGGCAATCCTTCTCCTTCTTTTTCCTCTTCATTTACATTTGATTCTTCTTCCTCTTTTGATTCTAAAAGACATCATAGAAGGAACAACCATGATGGAGGTGAGTAAAGGGGCCATAATACTAATCACCATGTCCACAATAATCAAAGGGGTAATAGAGGACATCATCGGTGACAATGAAATAATGATGATGATAAACCTTTGTTAGAAACTTGAAGTATGCTTAACATTATAGGGGTAGTCAAGTTTCCAACTAGGCATGTGAAAGATAGTCAGATCAAGTGCTTAGACATGAACAATATTCCAAGATTTGAGGGGGGATATAACTCTAATATGAAAATTTATCTACAAGATTTTAACGATACTTGCACCTTAGAAAACATTGAAAATGATTGGTAGAAACTCAAGCTACTCCACATGGCACTTATCAAGGAAGCAAAAGGTTCGTACCAATCCTTAGAGCTGGCATCTATCCGTAGATGGAGTACCATGTTGGAACTATTTAATGATAAATATCAAATGTACTCTAGAGTGTCCAATATGAGAAGGAAAATCCAAAGTTGGAAATAAGGAACACATGAACCCCTAGATGTCACCATGAGCAAAAACTATTCTCTCTTACATCAATGCATTGGCCATGGTTATTCTTAGAGGGAACAACTCCACCACATCATAGATGGGCTTAGAGAAGAAACTAGAAGAACTCTTGGGGTTTATACCTAAGGGAGATTATTTGAGCTAAGAGCTCATTAGATACAAAGGATGATAGAGTAGGTTTCAAAAAAAGAAGATGAGTTGCAAAAAAGGAAAAGTACAGAAGAATATAATAGGGATCCTTCCATTAGAAAAAGGGAGGTCTGATTTTGTGAATAGGAAAACCTTGCCCATACAAAAATATAATTCTAATGTTTCAGTAAAGGTTGATAGGTTATGGGACTCTTTTGATGAAAAATTCCAAACTACTATGAAGATTGCTAAAAAATCCAAAGAGTAAAATAATGATCATAACTGTAGGAGGTGGAAAGAAGCTCTACATGCATAATAGAGAGGTAAGGGCAAAGCTACTGTAGTAGAAGAAGTTGTGGAGATAGACTTTGAAGATGATGTTGGTTGTGATATTTTTTAGTATGAACATCTTGTGGGATGTTGCCCTATGGTGTCACACTTACAAGAGCCTGGGATGTACACGTTGAATCCTTGAGTAGTATAAAGGCAAGCACCTAGATAATTACCTTATCCTCAAGGTAATTCAAGGTAGTTCCACCACCAACCACAATCATGGAGAATGCCATTACCAAGATAGCAGTACCTTTATAGACAACCAAATTCATATCGGTACTATGTTTAGCAACCTATCTCTCCACGTAGTTCTACTAGGCATGCCTCATTCCAACATCACTAGTACGCTCTAGAGTACCATCAAACTCGTTCATCATCTACTCAAGGGGAACATCCATATTCATGCCACCCTTTGCATTCTTCTGTACACATCCCTCCACCATCAACCTAGTTACCTCTTATTTCATCCACAGAGGTTGAAATTCCCCCACAGCCATAGCAACAAAATGCTATGAGGGATGTACATTCAAATATGGCCTTCTAGCCAAGTGGTTCAGATAATTTATCTAGGAAATGATCTTTTCTTTAGCCTAACAATCCTCCCAAACCCTCACAACTTAATGCTACTGGTCATCCTATATCTCCAACACTCTCTTCATCTGCATCAAATACATTTGAGTGCCCTTCAAATCAAACACTACCTTGGATCTGCAGTATGATGTTAACTCATGCTATTTTAATTGGATCAAGGCTAGAAATATTCCCATGAAAAGATCTAACCTAGGAAGTTGGTCTCATTTACTTATAGATCACTAAACATGAGCCATGTAAGTATCTTCTTGATTTTGGTTCTAGTGTCAATCTTATCTTCCATGACATGTACAAGGCTTGGAACTTACCACCTCTTAAGAAGAGTAACATCCATTTAGAATTATTAGAATATTCAATCACTATCTCTTTGGGTTTAGTGGAGGACATTGTGACTATCGTTTGTTAGTGGTCCTATCTTGTTGATTTCTGGTGATCAAGGTAGAAAATTACAAAGGTGACTTTTCCATCATTATAGAAAGGGCTTGATTAAGCACTATTGATGCATGAATGGGCATAAGGAACATCTCCTTGGAAATCTCCAAGGAAGATGGATTTGGATGATTAAAGAAGAAGTGTGTTCTATGCATTGCATACAGTGATAACAAGTGTAATTGCGTGCAAAAAATGTAGTCCATTTAGAGTACAATCATTAAAGCATGTAATTAGTGTACAAATAAAATAGATATCCAAAGGTGCCTGTATGAAGCAAACACATAACAAGAGGGCACCAAGTGGTTGATAGCTAACTTTGATAGTAGCACACTATGCATGGAACCTATTGAAAGCATGACATGTGCTTATGTTGAAGGCATGGATGAACTTGAGCAAGTTCATCACCAACTCTCTAATGATGAAGATGATGATACTTATTGGGAAGAGTTGGAAATCCTTGAAAATTTTAAACAAAAGCCCCTAGAGTTAAAAGCTCTATTAGCTAACATGGAGTATGCATTTTTAAACAATGGCAAGCTAGTTATAATCAATGCAAATCTTGCTCCTGAACAAAAAGATAAGCTATTGTAGGTCATCAACAAATGGCCAACAGACTTTGCTTGGTCATATCTTGAAGTAACTAGAATTGATCTAGGGATATGCTAGAATCACATCTACACTAACTTAGCCATGAAGCCAAGAAGGTAGCCATAGAGATGGTTGAACTCCAAGTTGAAGTAAATCATCAAGGAGGAAATAGAACAACTCCTCAAGACAGGGTTCATCTATCCCATCATAGATAGTGAGTGGGTTAGCCCATACATAATTGTAATAAATAAAGGTGGTAAGTGATGGGTTTGTATCAATTTTGGGCTATTGTATATGAAAAAATTTAAAGATCATTTTCCATTGCCATTTGTGGACCAAGTATTGGATACCATATTTAGGCATTGTTACTATAGCTTCTTGGATGGTTATAGTGGCTATAACTAGATCCAGATCATGCTAAAAGATCAAGCCAAGACAACATGCACAAGTCCCTAGGAAACTTTTACATTCTGTAAGATGCCATTTGGTCTATGTAATGTTGCTACAACATCTCAATGCCTAGTCCTTAGCATTTTTTAATAGCAAATTAATAGCATGGTAGAAGTATTTATCGATGACTTCTTTACCTATGGGGCTACATTTGAGTAAGCCCTAGAATGCCTTGATCAAGTATTAAAAAGGTGTGTTGAAATAAACCTTAGGCTTCATTAGTAGAAAAGCCATTTAATGGTCTAGAAAGGCATAGTGCTAGGGCATAGAATTACTAGGCAAGGATTAAGGTAGACTCAGAATAGATAAGGGTCATCTAGGAAATCACATGCCAAACAGAGATAATAAAATATAGTTGATCATTCCTTTGACATACTAGCTACTACCAACAATTCATAGAGAATTTCTCTAGGATCACAAAGACATTGGTTAAGGTTACAAATAAAGTTGCTCCATTTGTTTGGACCAAGGAGTGCAAACGTGCATTTCAACTACTAAAGGAAAAGCTTATAGAGACTCCAATTCTATGAGCATCAAATTGGTCTAGAACATTTCATATAATGATAGATGCATCTAATTATGCCTTGGAAGCCATCCTTACATAGTTGGACGACAAGAAATGTCCATATTACATTCACTACACAAGCCGAAGCATTGTGGGTGCATAGTTGAATTACACACAATTGAGAAAGAATTGATGACAGTGGTGTATGTTCTCAAAAAGTTTAGGCACTATCTTCTTGGCTATAAAGTGTTTGTGCACATAGATCATAGTGTCATCTACTTCCTAATGAATAAGCCAATGGTGAGCCCTCATATCATATGGTGGCTTGTGATCTTGCAAGAATTTGATCTCACAATGGTAGATCAAAAAGGAACTGCGAATGTGGTTGTTGACCACCTCTTTCAGTTATGATGGGATAATAAAGAGGAGGAGAGTTCATTCTCTGATCAATTTTTAGAAAAACTCCTCTTTATAGGAGTAATAAATGACCAAGTGCCCCTTGAACCAAAATGGTATGATGGCATCCTCACTTACCTTCTCACTCAAGAGATGCCACAAGATCTAAACTTTAGAAAGAAACAATAGTTTCTTCACCAAGAAAAGTAGTTCATGGAACTTAATGGACACCTTTACAAGGTGTGCATTGATGGCTTAGTTCATTTGTGTGTGCTTGATGTGAATCAACTGTGCATTCTCTAGGATGCTCACAAAGGCCCTTATAGAGGCCACTATGTAGGGAGATTCATGGTCATAAAATTCTAATGGCAGGATACTATTAGCCTATAATCTTTAGGGACACCCACAAATTTATCTGATCTTGGGAATACTATCAACAAGATGGTGGGATGACAACTTGAATGGAGGGTTCTTAATAGTAGATTCAACCATTGGAGCCCTTTGACACATGGGGCATAGACTTCATGGGTCCCATCACATCCATGTCCAATGGAAAGGCATATATCATCATAGTAGTTTACTACTACATCAAGTGTGTAGAAGCAGTAGCCGTCACCGATCATACATCATCCACTATTCTAGATTTGTATAACAACATGTTGTAAATAGGTTTGGGGTGCCATGTGCATTGATTTCTAACAAGGAAACTCATTTTACAAGTGCCACTTTTAGAAAGTTGATGCAACAGTTGAGGGTTGAACATAAATTAACACCTTATCACCCCTAAGCCAATAGTCAACCAGAAGTTACCAACATGAAGATTACAAAGATCCTAACAAGGACCATAAGCAAATATAAGAGATTGGAGCACAAAACTCAATGATGTCCTATGGGCCTACTACTTAACATGAAAACTCCCTATTGGATACTCTCCCTATGAGCTAGTATATGGAAAACTTCCAATGCTATCAATCCAATCCAAGCTTTGTACACTCTCAATAGCTTATGACTTGGACCTTAACCTAAGCCTAACACAAAGAGAAACATTGATCAACTTGAATGTGCTAGATGAAAATCGATTAATGGTCCTATCTTTGAATACAATGCACAAGGCATACAACAAACAATGATATGACCTTAGAATATGGAAAGTAAAATTTCAATAGGGAGATAAGGTTCTCTACTGGAACCCAACACATGTACCTCAGAAAACAAAATTCCAAACATTGTGGAAGGGATCTTATATAATTGATGAAACCTTTTCTTCTTGGGCCATGACCATATAGAAACCTAAGAGCCCAAATAAAAAGTAGTTGGTCAACATCCAACAAGTAAATATTTTCCTAGAGCCAAGACAAGCTAGTGCAACAACTACCTCAACGGATGGAAAACCATGCTCAATTTTTTGGATCTCCTCCTACTAACTTAGTTGTGGGGGTGATGGACATGTGTGAAAATAATCTATATGGCTCCTTATTTTTTCTACTTTTTATTTTCTATGTTTTTGATTTTTTCAAGTTATTTATTTTACAACTTTTGGATTTTTAAATGTTTTCCTATTTTTACACCATTTTTTGTTTTACATCATCATTAATACATTTAAACATTTCTTGAGTATTGTATACTTTCTTATATATTTTACATTATTTGTGTATGATTTTCATTATTTTTGCTAATAAGAGTGCTTTATTGCCAATAGGACACAATGGTACTATAGTTGTTACTAATCATGGTTTGTGCTTTATGTTTTGTTTGCTAATGTTTGATTTCTATTTTTGAATTTTTGTATTAATGACTTGGTCATGGCTATGAGTCCACACTATCTACCCATCCATAAGGTCCATGTTTTTCCTTATTTTGGAAGTTTGAGATCCCTTTCATTAAATCAACTTTTAATATATTTGTAACCTTGGTAGTTTTTGTAATTGGGAAGGATTCAAAGGTTTGAATAGGGTGTGATTTCAAGAGGACTTAATACTCTTTGTATTCTTCTACTTACTTAGGTGCTTGAGTGTTTTCATGGACTTCTTATTGTTCCATTCTGACCACTAACAAGAAGTCAAATAAACTCTTTGCATGGTGTGGTTCCCATCCAAAAATCCAAGAAAAAAAAAGAAAAAGAAAAAAATTAAGAAAAAAACCATAATGAAAAATCAAAGCACATCCCTTAGATAAATAAATGGGCTATAAGCGCTAGTTATGGGACTAAAAAGATATGTTACCCATGCCTGAAAGTCCCCTCTAACTAAGGCCCTCTCTCACTTCCTACTTCTCTTTTGTTCTCCTTATGGAATGGTGGTTGTTTTATGAAAGCACTCTTGTATCCCAAGGGGGTGGATCATTCTTAGACTGGTGATGTGAAATCATTGAAAGAGGTTGGTTTTGGTCTAGAATAAGGATGGATCTTCTTTAGTCATTGTAAACATAAACTCTACAAGGGACTTCTTATGACCTTATTTTGGAATTCCATTCCACCTTCTTTATCATCCATCTATGTTGTCTGTATCTCACTTCATTGCTAGTGTCCATGTTCTTGATTTTGTGTCTTGGTTTGAGGTATTTGAATTCTTAGGTAGAATCTTCTAGGTTTTGATCCTTAACTTCCATCAACCATTCATCACCTATGGGGCCCATGGACTCCTTAGGTTGAGGTCATGTAAGGGCAAATAAGACATGTGTCTACTATGGGGAGGATCCATTTGCATATCTCTTGGTTGGGATCATTAAGTACCTTATCCTTAGGCATTCTTACAAGTGTAATCCTACGTACATCCATCTTTTGTATCAAACCATTTGTTCCTTTACAAATTTTGTTCATTAAATACATTCTCCATCAAAATTTTCAATTTTTGAGTTTTTAAAGATTCTCTTTAATGGTTTCATCGCATTTTTGGATTTTCTAGAATTCTATGGATCTAAAATTTATTGAAATTCCTTATATTTTTTTAGATATTAACATTTGAAAATTTTTGCATCCCATCAATGTAAGGAAAAAATTCTATATATATGCACGACCACACGTTGAAAATTGTACATTTTCTTAGAAACACCAAGGGAGTTTTTCAAATTTTCAAAACCCATAATCTTTCAGAGGCCATAACTTATAAACCATTTATCAAGATCACTCCATTCTTTGACTTTGTAGCTACTGAAGGTAAGCTCTTCATTGCAGGGGCCACAAATGTTCCATTTTTGAAAGTAAAGTTTTTGTAATTTTTTTCTAACCACCACAAAGTTTTAACTGAAAAGTTAACTATCAAACACTAAATTATAAGAGTTGAACCTTTCCAACAAGCTCCAATTACATCTATAATAAATCATTAATAAAATAATCAATTTTCCATGGTCCAACATTAGCCAAAGTGTAACAAACTAACAAGAAAAGGTATTCAAAAATCTTAGAGTTACACATTATATCTACTAATCTATGGATGTGTTGTGAGCATAGATAGCACCAAAAGGAAAGCACACGTAGGAAGTAGGACCATCCCAACTAAGGGAGAAATGCCCTAGAATGAGAAGGGGCCAAGAATAACCCCAAGAAGAACCACTCATAACCCATGCCATAGGTCCTCTTAGGGAAGAGGTAGAGGTGAAATCTATCTGACAAATTCTAGAACCAGTAGCAGTAATAGAACACTTCCATTAGGATTATGCACTAGCACAACTAGAAAATATTGAGGTGACATTGATAAATATTTTCTAAATTAGATCAAATCAAGGGAGGTCCAAAAATTAGTACTCTAGGAGTTAAACTTTGGCCCTTTCCTAGAGCATGCACTAAGAGAAGTGCAAGGCTAGTTGAAAACCTCTTCCACATGGATAATCATCACTTTTACTAGGGAGTGGTACATGGGAGAGACATTCTTATTTTGGAATAATATGTAGCCCAAATCAAGAGTAAAAATCAAGGACATCTCAATGTTCTACTCGACACAGAACATTGTTGTAGTGCTTGGGTTGCTAGAAATGAGGGTGAACCTTACTGAGATCTCAATGTAGGTAGATCCTAGTATCAAGAAAGAATGGGTGTAATGGTGCTATGACATTAATCACAATGAGTTTGATGAGCTCATACTAGCAGAGATGATTCATTACAAGATTGTGGCCTTTCACCTCAATCCCATGATGAGGCCAAACAAAATTATCACTTTCTTTGCTTGAGCATGTGCTGCTCTGAGTGGGAGATTCCTGGGCAACCTTCCATAGTTGATCTATCTGGAGATGAAGACATGATTTAAAGAAAATGAATGTAGAAGGAAGGCACTTCCCTTCCCATGCCTCATTAGGAAACTCTATCAAAGAAGAGGAATAGTTTGTTACACCAATGACATTGTCAGAATTGTTATGGCTGCTAACTAGGTAGAAATGATGAAAGATAATATTCTTGTAACAACTATCCAAGAAGAGGCATAGCAATGACCACCTCCACCTACCACTTAGAAAATAGTGCTAGACATCACTGCAATCATTGAATAGTTGCACAAATACCAAGAATGGTTCTTGAGTGAATAAGAACAATGAGTAGGCACAAGTGGTAGGTACCCATTAATCGACAAACTAGAAATGAATCACCTCAATGAGGTGGTTTGAAAAATTAGTTTGATGGGTGAAGGTGGATCCATTTTCATGGCCCAAAGAACATAGCTACCCATATCTCTTGCAAAATAACAATCACTCCTAGAAATCTTTGGGAATGCTACAACCTTCTTGATGTGCTTGGAGGAGGGTGAGGAAGCAACTGTATTAGTGATGAAGCACCAAGTGGAAGAGATAGTAGCAAAAGTGGTCGCTAATCAGATTTTCAAAACATTGAATGCACCTATGACATCTGCACGAGACATCATTGCACTCAAGAATGTGCAGATGTCCATAAGAATCACAAGTGATAGAATAAATGTAGTGCAGCATGAAGAACTGTTGAACCAACTAGTAGGAATTGGGTAATTACTTCTAGATGTCTTTGATCTTTTGAACAAGATTACTACAACCCAGTCAAAGCTACTTGAGGCAAGAGGAAAGAACATAATCTTGGAGAGGTAACTCAAAATAGCTAGGGAACTAAATGAATTCTTAGCTATTGAGGTTGTCAAATTAAGAGCCCAAATTACCAACCCTACATTTCTCAACCCAACACTAATAAGAGATGAAGCTATGTAATAGCTTCACACTAAACTCAAAGGGGTTGAGGATGCAATGGAAATGGTTATGTTCTATCAATCCTTGGTAGAGGCCACTCAGCATAGGATTCTAAAGGCCTTTGATCATACTTGCCAAGGAAATGTCTAGTTGACCATAAAAAATCATCACCTATGGAATGTTGATGAGTGCAAGTAATAATTAATTGATTTCATCCATCAATAACATGAGAAACTAGCCAAAGAAAACAAAAAATTAAGGAGATTATCAATAAAAAATAGAAATCTCTCCATGGAGGAAGTTCGTGCTCTTTCCCAAAAAATTGCAATCAAGGTAGCCACTTGGAAATTAGATGCTCTCAAATTTGAGAGAGTTAAGGACCATTACAGAGAATAGGTTGGTTTACAAAAGGAAGTAAATGAGAAACAAATCTAGTTGGCAAAGGAAAAAGTGAATAAAGCCCTCTAATAACTCCAACAAGGAAAAGAATTATGGCAACCCATTGTTGATGGGATAGATGCCTATAACAAAGTGGAAATTTGCATGAAGGAGTTGTAGATCGAGGAGATGATGGAGTACATGGAGTTTGCCAATCTTTGTTATATAAATTTGGCCATGTTGACTATTGAATAGCTATGCTCTAAATTAGAGAAGTAAGTCACTAGCTTATACTTGCCATACAAGGTTGAGTTCAAGCATCACAAAGATACTAAGTAGAAGCTTATGGTGGAAAACACTGAACTTAAAGTTCTTAAGACACAATTCATTGATCAATAATCAACTATCAAGAACCTAGCCAAGAGGATGAATGACTACTAGAAGTTGTAGAACATAGTGAAGGTGTTTGACATTGAACATAAAAAGTTTGTTGCCTAGTTTATGAAGGTGTTTGACATTGAACATAAAAAGTTTGTTGCCTAGTTTGTCAATGTAAAGGAAATGTTCCTAGTAATGTCCTATCCATGGGAGGTCCCCATTCCAACCCACATTGGTGACACTATGTGAACTGTGAATGATCCCTAAAGTAAAGAGAAAAAGATGAAGGCATTACTAGATGCCTTTCAGCTTCCATTGGAGGTTGCAACCATAGTAGGATAGTCAAAGCCACCTCAGCTACCACACGTGCTTGAAGTCAATGATGGTTCCTCAAAACCATAGGAGCCACCACTGCCTAGAATTGTTTGATCTTCTTTAGTACCTTCATGCCATTAGAAGAAGTGCTATCTAATTTTTATGTAGTCATGCCATGGTGTTCAATTTTGTGTCATGAACATCATAATTTTTGTAATTTGTGTGATCTGTACACTAAAGCACTGAATTTTCTCATGTTAGTTTGTTTTGTTAAGAGTTAGTCAATAATCCCATACCTTTGCAATTTTGTAAAGGAACTCAAGGATGAGTTTTCATTTTGTCATGGGGGTATGATGAGTGTCAAAGTACCATGTAAATTGGCCCTTATTAATGGGGCCCTATTTACGCAGTGTTAACACATTGACAAGGCTGTGTTGACGTAGCCCAAGAGAAAAAACTATAAATACAAGCTCCCAGCCATGTTTATGGGAATTAGATTGATAGTAGTAGCTGAACTCTTGCATTTTTTACATTTGAAAGTTAGAATACTTTCCCAAGTGTCCACAGTAGAAGTCATTGGGTGTACAAATCTTTATTTGAGCATTGTTGTACCTAAGCATGATAGTGTCTATGGAAATAAAGATGAGCTTCTTGATAAAACTTGTAGCATTCTGGAATGTTTAGATATTTATTCATGCATTTGATGCTTTTAGTTATTTATTTAATGTGTTTCAGTAATTAAGCTAGTTAAGTAATTAAGTGAGATAAGCTAGATAGATTAAATGGATAAGTATGATTGCTTCGAGTGTAACACATACTTTCTTGGTAATCCCAGTAGCATTATTTCTTGGTGTGCCTAGTAGCATAGCACTTGGTAACCCAGGAATGGATATGTGGGTCTAGGATGTGTATGGAAAATGGGACTAGATGCTTATGTTAGAACTAGTTAGAGATCATTTAGTTAGTTAAATTAAATTGGTCATTAAATTACTTCATCTCTATCTATTTAAGCATCAAAGAACATAAAACATAAAATGATAAAAATCATATGCCTCGATTACACTTAACCATGCCTTAATTGGAAAGACAACAAACAACCGTTAGGGAAAAGTTCACTTCCTAGAAAACTAGTGCATTGAAAACTATAGAGTCTGTGAAATTCGATTCATATGGTTGTGTGTAGTGGTACCTTCAACCACTCATCATTATCTAACCTAATATCATACTTGAGAAAGGTTTCAAACTTGTTAAGTAAAAAGCCTAAAAAATCAAGACTAATCTAACCTTAGACATAAAAGATGATATCACTATACTTTATAGCATCATAGTTATACATTCTATAGATTAATTTGATTAGGAATGCAACATGGAAATTATTTTTAGGAAAAATGGAGCTATTAGGATATGCATGGATTTTTATAATCTTAACAGAGTAACATTGACAGATGATTTTCCACTTTCCAACATTGATTGAATCATAGAAAAAATAGAAGATCATACTTTAATTAGTTTCATAAATAATTTTTTATGTTAGAAACAAATTTAAATCAATCCTAAACATCAATGCTTCATAACTTTTATGAGCCCATGAGGAATCATTTTTTACACAGAATGCCTTTTAGGCTTAAGAATGCTAGAGCAACATACCAACAAGCCATGACCTTCATCTTTAATGAAATTATGTTTAAAACTATTAATGATTATATGAATGATCTAATAGTCAAGTCTATTTTCACAACTAATTAGCCCATTGACTTAGAGCTAGTTCTTGCTTGTTGTAATAAGTATAACCTCTGCTTAAATTCCAAGGAGTGCATTTTTGGCATGGAAATAGGCAAGATGTTAGGAATTCTATTTTTAGTTAATGGTATAGTGGCAGATCCTAAAAAAGTCAAAGTAATCATGAATCTCCTACCACCTAAGTTTTTTAAGAACATGTGTATTTTGTGAGGTAGACTCAAATCCATCCATTGTTTCATATGCAATATGATTGACTAGTTTCATTCCCTTTCTCAACTTATTAACAAATATACAATTATTAACTAGGAATTAAGTGTCAAGAGGTCCTCGATGCAATGAAGCATGTCCTTATCAACATTTTCATCCTTCATTCTCCTCCTCAATTTGATCTTCCTTTCTATTTCTATCTTTCTAAGTCTAATCATGCTCTACTAATAATGCAAAGATGGTGCTAATCTTCCTATCTATTACATCTCTTATCCTTTCTCCAATTGCAAAACATATTACATGGATATAGAAAAAATATTCCATAGGCCTTTTCTTTGGACATAAGAAGTGGGGACACTACGTATTGGGATAACAGTTCATGTCATTTTTAAGATAATGTTTTATGATCTATTGCCATTAACCCATACGACAACAAATGTATGGTAAAATAGAAAACTCTCTTAAATGAATTTGACTTATCTTGCCTTTTCCAACACTCGATTAAGGGATAAGCCATCATGAATCTACTTAATTTAACCCCACTCTTTGAACCATGTGCTATCACTATTCAACCTTTTGCTGAGGAAAGAGGTAAAAATGAAATAATCCTTCTCTTAGCTTCACCCTCTTAAACACATGAAGATTTTGATTCACACTTCTTCTTTGATTATGTCTATACACCTCAAGGTTCTAGTGCAATTTATGTACTGTAATTCCAAGGTATAGATCCTATTTATCAAACTTACAAATTCAATTTTTCATGTACTAATAACATAGCAAAATATGAACCTCTTAACTAAGATTTACTCTTTGCTTTTTGACGTAGAATCAAAAGGATTTCTATGTGTGATGATTTCTAATTTTGGTTTTATGCTAGGTAAGTAATGAATACACTTAAAAAGTTGAGTATCTTCAACCTTACCTAGACTTAGTGGAAAATTTGATTTCTTAGTTTGACAAATATTTACTCATATAAATCCACTAATCAGAAAACATGCTTGTTGATGCATTAGATATTTTTGCTCTTCTTGTTGATCCTACTTTCCTCAAGGATTATATATGTCATTTAATACAAAATACACCTATTACACTCACGAATACACAATAAATTAGCTTAGTTTAATTAGAAGAAGATGAACAATACTACGATATCATATAATACTTGCAAATTGGATAAATTCTTGAAAATTTATCTTTCTCACAAAAGAATGCTCTTTATAAATGTTCTAAATATTTTTGTATTATTGATCTTGATATTTTTTTTATCAAATTTATGTATTAGATGTTCTTCCATGTTGTCTTAGTCATGACGAAGCACAAAACATATTAGAATAGATTCATTTTAGTGTATGTGAAGGACATTTAGACTCATAGTCTCTAGTAGCTTGTATAATTTCCTTAGGTTAGTAGTGACATATGATGTTTTGAAATGTGCATATGATAATTAAGATTTTTAATACATGTCAACATCATGCTTTGCTTATTAATGTTCCATCTCAAGAGCTTAGAACATCCAAAATTGTATGGCCTTTCCAAAAATGGGCATTCGATCTTATAAGTTCTATCAATCCCTCATCTTCTTTCATTCATTAGTTTATTTTAACATATACTAAATATTTTACTAAGTGGGTTAAATTTATTTCAAACATTACATTTCTAAGTATGTTTTTCATTTTATCTTGGTCCATATAAACATTCACTTTAGTATCCCCCTCCACATTCTGATTACTAATGGATCTCAATTCAAGAGAAAAAAACTAGCTAGATTTTATAATCAATACTAAATTAATAAGTCATTCTCATCCCCATATTACTCATAATCCAATGTGTAAGGTATTTTAACCAATAAATCTCTCATCCATTTTCTCAAAACCATGGTTTAACAAATCCTAATGCAATTGGCATACTTAGCTATTCCATGCCATTTAGGTCTACCAAAATGTCTTTTCTAATACAATTGGCCAAATCCCATTCTTGCTTACCTATGGATTAGAAGCTATGTTATTGGTGGAGCTAAATGTGTCTTCTCATTTTATAGCCTTAAATAATTTAATGACAGATGAGGAGAATGACATCATTGTGTTGAGCTAGATACACTTGACAAAAATCACAATTAAGTAGTATTCAATATCCGAAATTATCAAGAAGCCATGTGCCATCATCCTAACAAGCATGTTAGACTTATAGACATCAAGGAAGGTGACCTTGTTCTTAGACATTTTTCTAATGCCAAGATGATCAATTTCTCATTGAATTGACAAGGCCCATTTATCATCATTAAGAACCTTAGCAACATAGCATACTACTTGATTCAAATGGGAATTAATACCTAGACTCGGTAAATAAGAAATACCTTAAGTAATATTACATTAGAGCTAAAAATAGGAAAAAATAATAAAATAAAAAAAAGAAATCAAGCATCATCAAGTTTTCTTTAACTATTTTTCAATATAATTTATTTTTTATTGTACTATTTTTTCTCCCCTATCAATCTTACTTTTTGTCTCTCTTTCTCACTATTTTCTACTAATTTTCCTCTATCTCCTTCATCAAGTTTCATATACGTATCGCAACTTTCTTCTACAAAACATTATGATGATGATATTAATCAATAATTTGCCCCATGTATTGAGCAGTGAGTGCTCTACTATTTTGACTCCATGAGAGGGTATGTTTAGCTTAAGTGGGTCATGAAGAGAATCAAATCTATAAAGCATCAATAATTATTAGAACGTGATATTTAGTCATGCCCCCCTTCTATGGCATAACACCTTGTCCTAGTGTACTTGTGATGTCCCTTATTTCTTTTCCTAGTTTTATTATTTTCTCAATTTTGTAAGTCTATTTTTCATCTCTCCTATCTTTGTTATTTTTAAATCTAGCTTTATTTCCTCTTATCACCATAATTAGTGAATTATATGAATTATTCTATTTCAAAAAGGATGTGTTGACAAAATTAGCGGTAAAGGATGTAAACATCATAAATGACATCTTGTCAACAATCTTATTTGTAAAACTTAGCTTGAGTGGGATAGAGGGTGAACATCATTTCATGAGGATTTGAGCACCAAATCCTAGAATATATTATCACAAGATGCATTCTTAACTCTTGGGGATTGTTGGAAACCTTTAGGGTTCATAACCTAGTTTATGACCTTAATTTCCTATGATCCTAGAACAACTTTAGAACCAAAATTATTCTAAGTGTTGGAGTTGCGACAAGTCAAAAATTTCCTAAGTGTTGGAGCTATCATAGATTTTGCATCCTGTGGGATTACAAATGGTACATCCTAAGCTACCTTGGCATCATAAAAATTGAATTTAGTAAATTTAGTAGCTTGACCTTGGAACCTCTATGGTCAAAATTTTTCTAACTGTTGGATACAATGGAATGTTACATTGGATTTTCATTGATGCAGTAGCATAAAATGCACTAAAAATAGCCTTGTAAGATATATTTATAATCTTTATAGGCCTCCAGGTATCATTCAAGATCATATTTCAAATTTTTATTATCAATTTTGATAGTTTTTGAAAACCTTGGAAAAATTTCAATATTTTTTTGAAGTGTTACCAATGTTGAAATTTTGTTAGTGCTGATATCAGCATTGTTGGGGCTTCTAAATATTGCCAAAACTATGTTTTAATGTATGTTAGTTAGTTATGCCAAGTCACACCAACCAACCATGCTAGTAGATCATACAAAGTTACATCACTTGGCCATGCCAAGCCATGCCACTTGATTGGATCACTTGATGATGCTAGCTAGCCGTGCTAAGTCACATAATTTAGTTGTGCCACTTAGCCATGGTAGGTAGCCATGCTAAAACACCCCACTTAGCCACACCATCTAGTCATGCTAAGTCATGTCACTGGGTTGCACCACTTGGTTCAAGTTATGCTAGCCCTTCATGGGAATTCATGCCACTCAACCATGCTAGCCAAGCATGCCAAGTCATGCTAACCAAACATGTTACTTGGCCATGATAGGTCATACCACTTGATGATGCTAACTAGTCATGCCAAGTCATGCAACTAGACTAAGCCACCTAATATTTTTTGAGGTTAGAGATTAGTTAGATTTTGAGAGATTAAGAGTATGAGTGCTAGTTACCACCATAGTACCTTTGTACTCCTTATTCACATTTAGCACCTTTTGAACCTTCAACATCACTTCCAGAGATATAATTTTTTATCTTCCAGAATTCCTTCTAAAGTTAGAAATTTTTCAGCTCCAATGTCACTAGTGGGAACCTTGGTTAAAATAGCCTCATTTTGACCCTGCCAAATCATGCCCAAAACATCACCGTTCATAAAATAATCCTTAAAAGGTTAAATTCCATCCTTTGAATGTGTATTTTTCTCAAGAATTAAGTTTCTTTTTTCAATTTCATTATGTTTATATTTTTTTTCTATTACTTGTAATTTGTCCTCCATAAGAGGTGAACAAATCATAATTCATCTATAAAGCATTTTATCATTTGAGAAAGGATCTAGGATCTTTTTTCCATATCAGAGCATCTTAATTTTATTATTTTATGTTCATTCACATAAATTTTATCCTTCAAAATTTTTTTATTTTTTAAATTGGTTTCTATACTTAAAATTTTTAGCATCTTACACAGTTGTTTTTCCATACAAAAATCTCATTTTTAGGGAGGGATATGAGATTCTTATCTCTACATAATACTATTAATATTTCAATATTTTACTTCATTTTATATAATCTTTTTCTTAGGTTTTATTCCATCTTTCACATTTCATGTCATACTTAGTCAAAATTTTAAGCATTTTTATACTTAGTCATTTTTTAACATAAAAACTCCATTGTTTAGGAAGGGAATTGAGAACCTTCTATTATAAAATTTTGATCATTAATAAATTAGGTCATAATTATTGAAACTCTATTTGATAAAGGATGGGTGATTTTGTGTGATATCTCACAACTTTAAAGATCCATATACTTGCATGATGAGATTAAGCTAAGATTTTCCATGTCATATTTATGTGAAAAACAAGCCCTAACTAGAGGAAATTACAAGGAATTTGTTAACATCAATACTAGGAAAATTAAAATTTGTATGATTGAATTTATTTTTGGAATAAAAGGTCTTAAAGTTTAGTAAAAAATCCCAAAATATTCTACCCTATTGACCACATAAGCTAATGAAATTTTAGTTAGTATGAAAAGCTAGGGTTTTTAATTTAACCTAACATCACACATAATGATTGAATTAGCTATCAAAGATAGAACATACACAAGTTTTACTTGACTCAAGTGTATGCTCTTTTTGTCTACTAGTTATGATGAGATCAAAAAGCCTAGGGACTAGTTTCATCTCAATCCAGGATTAGCATTAGAAAAAATAGAGAGTAGAAAGAAACCCTCATTTTAGGAAAAAGGAACTTGATCTAAATTTGAAAAATGGGTTTGTTAAATATTATTGCCATGTTAGCTCATAGAGGTGGTTTGTAGAGCCAAAAAATGGCTCTACAAGTTGATTCTATTCAACTTAGCTTTGTAGGATCAAAGCATAATGAAAGATTGAAATTAGCTTTGTGTATATCTCATAGGATACATAAACTATTTTGTGAAGTGGGTTATTAAAGGAAAGAACTATTTCTATGAAAAGTGTAGAAAATTATTTTGCCAAGTTAGCTCTATTCAGATAGAAGCTTTGGAGAGGAGAAAAATGGTTCTACTAGGAAATACTCTTTTTGGCTTTATCACATCAACTATGGAGAGAGGGAATTATTCAAAGAGTCAAAATTTAGACTTAAAAACAAGATCATCTTTGGTTCTATTAAGTCAGCTTTGATAGATGGAAAGACTTGTAAGGTAGAAGAATTAGTTCTATGAAATGGATTCATAAACAATATCTGAAGTCATTTTCACTTTGATAAATTAGTAATGACATGTAGAAGTTTGATTATATGATTCATAGAATCAAAATTTAGTTCTATAAGTAAGGAGGAAGTTGGTTCTATCATGTTAGGCCCTAGGTTAGAATTTAAAGAAAGAGCTAGAAATGAGGTTTTTGTAGAACTAGAAAATGGCTTTATAAAGAATGCACCTTTCGATTTCACCATGTTAGCTCCATGTTAGAATTTAAATAAAGAGCTTGAAATGAGGTATTATTTATAGAATCGACAAATGGCTCTACAAGAAATACACTTTAAGATTCTACCATGTTACCTTCATTATGTAGAAAAGGATCCATAGATCCAAATAATGATTTCATGAAAAGGCTTTACAAATAAAGAAGTATGCCAAAAGCTCTTAAAATGTATTATGCACTATTTTTGGCAAATCATTGATTAAGGTGATGTCACATATTGTGATGTGCAAGCTTGATTATCTAGCTCATAGAAACAAAATTTATTTCTATAAGCAAGCACGAAATAAGCTCTACCACATTTGCTTCAGAGATAACATTGCTTGTAGAGTTAAAATTTGATTCTCCAAGTGAGCATGGAAATAGTTCTATCACAACATCTCATAGAGACAGTCTATAACCATGAGACATAACCTCATGAAAAAGCTTAAAATTAGCTTTTCTATGTTAGTTTATAAAGAGTTATCAAATTTATAGGGTTAAAATTGATTTGGAAGGAAAGTCTTAGAGGAGATCTACCATGTCAACATTTATGAAGACCAAGTTTGTAGAAGTGAAAAGGGACTCTACAAAATGATTCTACAAATAGCTAAATTATTTCTAAAGGATGCATTGAAACTAGCATATGATGTCAAAATTCAACTCTAAAATGGATCTAAAACTAATTATACTAACTATGTAAGCCTTGGGAGACTAATGAGCTCATAAAAATGAACCTCGAAGAAGCTTTTCCATGGTAGCTTCCATATGATGCTAGTTTGTAGAGCTAGAAATTGGGTCTATAAAAAAGGTTAAAATAATTCTACAAGTCACATTAGAATGAATAGATCTCATTTGAGAGACACCAAGAATTGTTCATGTACATGCTATACTTTTAATCTAGCTCAACAAGTTAAGAAAAGCATCGTGTAACATGTAGAACTAAAAATTGATTCTACAAAGAAGATCAAGAATTTTTCTTCCATGTTACCCTTTGAGTAGGATGGGTATGTAGAATTGAAAATTGGTTTTATGATTAAGATTCAAGATCATTATAAGAATCATGTAAGCACCAAAGTATAAAGCTTAGACATGGGACCTACTACAAAATTATTCTACATGTAGTAAATTACAATTTTAATCTAGCTTAGAGGATTTAAAAGTACTTGAAAGCCATATAAGCTCAAGATAGAAGAAAATATTATAGAGCCAAAAAGTAGTTTTATGAATTAGCTCTATGGGGTAGCTACAAAGTTGCTTCACCATGTTAGCTCCCTTATACAATAAGTTCATAGTGCATAAAAATGGTTTTATGAATAACCTCTAAAATTGTTCTATAAACAACTTTCAAAAGCTAGCCTCGAGAAGAATTTTACAGGTTAATATAGGTGAGATTAAAATAATAAAGGAAGCTTTCTTGAAGAATTTTTCTACAAATTACACCATTACATGCCATGTTAATTTTTGATAGGAATCACTCATAGAATTAGAATTTGGTTCTACAAGTAAGTGCTTGAAGATTTCTACCATGTTAGCTTTTTTGTAGACCAAATTTATAAAATTAAAAATCTACTCTATAAGCAAGTTTAAAAATGGTTCTATAAGAAATTTACATTAATAAGAATAGGTTGAGAAGTAAAGCATAAACACTTGAGCTTTTAATGAAGTAGTTGCACGAAATCAAAGCTTACGACATGTGTCAAGAACTAAGTTGAACGACCTATCTAAAAGAGAGTGAATTAAAAATCAGGGCTCTAAATATTAATAAGAAGAATCTAGATATATTTCAAACACATAGACATTAATAAATAGATCTAAGACTAGATACAGAGTATCCATTAAAGCATGAAGAAGTATCTCTAGATTCTTCACAAAATTCTTTTGAAAAATAGCTAAGATATCTCACAAAGAGAAATAAGCAGTGCATTAAAAATTCTAGGATATTGATACTTTTTCTTTCTTAGAATACCTACAACAGTTTTATTTGAACATTTATTAGCTTTAATAATGCATCAATGTCACATGCTTGGAGCTAGAAGTAGAAGAAGTAGACTTGTTAAGCTTTGATGAAGACCATGATTTAATAAATAAATCAAGCCTTTGGTCTATAGAATTAATGGAATAATAGTAGAAAATATATGAGAGAATAGGACTTCATAATCTTGAATTTAGGTCTAGGGACAACCTCATTAGAGATGTTCTAAATCGCTTAATAGTAGAAACAATTTATCAAAAGGATCAAGTACGATTCAGGAAAAGTATAGAGCTTTATATTGACATCAGCATCAAGAAGAATACAAGCTCTAATGGATAGTAGAACTAGAAATTATTGAGATAGAAGCTCATTAGTTCAATAAGGAGGTGCTAAGTAGCAAGTTCTAGAATCATCCCAAATCTAGAAAAATCATTAAACTATTGCTAGCTAATCTAGTGAAGCCCTAAGGATATAGGACCTTCATTTCAAAGGCTTTAAAGCTATGGTTTTCTCATAGAATTTTCATTTCAGCTTTCAATTTTTGTTCTAAATAAAAAATTAATTTGGTTATCGATTATCACTGTAATGTCCCCATTCCCAAATGATGTTGTTGCATAATGAGTATGGTGCCTATTCATAACAAGTGTTATTGTTATCATAACAAGACCCAAAAGGGCATGTTATTATTAAGAAATGAAAGGGTGCATTATAATAATAGATGTGTCTCTTGAGGTAATCTTTGTGGTTTTGACCTAAGGCATTTATAGCTGGGCTTAGAGGTCATGCTAGGATGGAGTGGTAGAGCTAGTAAAAGGTGAGTCACAGGAGTTAGGTGAAGTAGGATAGGAAGAGGACTAGCCATTCCTTTTGGCCTAGTTATAGGCCTAAATATGGTGGTAGTGCTAGATTTCCTATAAGTAATATATGCAAAACGAAGAAAAACCCAAGTGATGAAGTGTCATTAGTCGATGCATCGACTAGGCCACGTATACGGGGTTGCGTATATGCGGCCCTATCAATGTGGCCCTGTCAACATAGCCTTCCATGCATCAACGTGGACCCATTTACGCAGAGCCTATTTTGGCCTATAAATAAGAGGGCCTTTCGCCTCATTTAGGTACCTTTCAGTTAGTTGTAGCGAAGCTCTTGCAGTTTGTTCCCACAGGAGATAGAATATTTTCCAAGTGCCCGTAGCAGGTGTAAGAAAAGTGATTGGCTCTTTATTTGAGCATTGATGTATCTGAGTCCATTGGCATGACGACAATAAAGACGAACTCTTTGAGCATTCCTTACAACATTTGGACTTAGCCACTTTATGCATTTAGTAGTTTAATATGTTTATGCTTTGTTAATTGCTTGTTAATTACTTAAGTTTCTGTTATTGTTACTTTAATCGCTATTGCTCCTTTATAGTTCGTAAAGGCCATAAGTACGACCGTCTCAAATGTAAAGCCAACACTTGGTAAACCCAGTGATGCTTAATGTCTAGTAACCCAGAAGTGCTTAGGGAATGCTCAGAATGTGCCCAAAATATGGGATCAGATACTTATGCTAGGAATAGTTAGAATACAAACTAGGATAATTATAGATTAGAAAATAGTTCATTCTTTACTTTCCATACTTTAATTAGATGCCAAATAATAAGTAAAAAGCTACAAAAATCATTAGCCTTAGTCTCACTTAACCATCGTAAACAGAACATCACAAGTGAGATTAGAAAGACAATGACCATTTTAACCCAAGGTTTCACTAGTCAGGGTCTGGTGTATGTTAAGTGCTTACAGTCTACGGAATTCGATTGAATTGCGTGTGAATGCCCGTGATTCATATGGTTGGGCGTAGGGGTACCTAGCTACTCATCATTGGCGCTATTGCTGGGGACTATTAGTCTTACATGCATCATCTAACCTTAGTGAAATTATCATTCAAGTCATTGGAATGGACCTAGGATAGAAACATTTACGCATGTTAGGCAAATTAAAGTAAATAGTAAGGTACACTAATTATATGGACAATCTAATGTCCAATATGTCTTCTCACAAGAGAGAGGTATCCAACCCACCAGTGCCACACGAACGTCGGGTGGTGTACAAGCATCATGATGATTATGTCCCTAACTTCACTTTCATCCTACATCAAGATGAGCATCTATGATGGTGGGACATGGAGGGCAACATTGTGTTACCACCCGACCAATTGGCTCCTATGATGCTATTCCACAATCTTGGCAGACTAGGCATCCAGGACCATGCAGTGGAGTATGTCATGGAGGACCATGACTACCGGGACTATCGTCCCACTGAGGCTCAACGAGGATGATACCAGTAGTAGGTGGACAAATATGAACATCTAAAGGGAAAAAAATTCAGTAATCCCTTATTCTTGTAAGGGCTGAAGGACGATGGGGATCCCATCTTTCATGATACCCATTCAACCCAACTTCCCTTGGGGTAGCAGGTTCTTCGGTCCATCATTCAGAACAAGCCTCTAAGTGACCAAGATCCTCAAGGGGATGGAGGGTCACATAGAAAGGATGGGCAGGCTGATCGAGGTCGTCATTATGGTAGAGGGGGAGATTGACACTGGAATGATGGTAATACCTCTCCTTCTTCTCCATCCTCTCACTCTCCTACACCTTCATCCAGCACAGGCTCGAATCATAACCGAGGTAGAAAGGAGCAAAAGGATGGTGGTAAAAAGGTTCAAAAGGGACAATGTGAGAAAACACGTGACCAATCACATGAACCTCACCATCATGAAATGAGGGGCCACTAGAATCGTCATAGACATCATGGTCCTCAGCAGGATTATGATTTGGATGAGCCATTATTGGCTACTCGAAGCATGGTCCAAATCGTTGAGGTAGTACAAATCCCGAGTAGGCACATGAAGGATAGCCGGATCAAGCGCGTTGATATGAACAACATCCCTAGATTTGAAGGGGAATACAACTATGATCCGTAGACTCACCTACAGGTGTTCCATGACACCTACACCTTGTAGAACATTGAAAATGATTGGAAAAAGCTGAAGTTGTTTCCTTGCACACTCATCAAAGAAGCTGAATGTTGGTACTAGTCCTTGGAGTTGGAATCAATCAGAAGATAGAGTACGATGCTTGAAATTTTCAATGACAAGTATCAAACGTACTCTAAAGCGGCAAATTTGAGACAACAGATCCAAGGCTAGAAATAAGGGAATCATAAACCCTTGGATGCCGCCATGAGTAGGTACTACTCATTGTTGCATTGATGCCCTAGTCATGGTTATTCCCAACAGGCACAGCTTTGCCACATCATTGATGGGCTCCATTTTGAAGCACGAAAGACCCTTGGTGTGTACACCTAGGGAAGACTATTGGAGCTAAGGGTCGATCAATTATAGTGCCTCATTGAACAAGTGGCTAGGGAGGAAGGAGAACTTAGAAAAAAGGAGAGTGCAGCAGAATTTAACTGGGATTCTTCCCTTAGAAAAAGGGAAGTATGATTTTGTGATGAGGAGGAAGCAACGGTGAACCAAAAGACCTTGCCTTTACAAAAGTTTGCATTTGAAATATTGGCAAAGGTTGATAAGATGTGGAACTCTTTGGATGAAAAATTTCAAAGTGTGTTAAAAATTGTAGAAGAGTCAAGGGAACAAGGTAATGATCGCAATCAGCACAGGAAGAAGGAAGCTGAACATGCCCAATACAAGGGTAAGGGCAAAGTTGCTGTAGTAGAGCAGGTTATAGACTCTAACATTGAGGAGGAGGATGAATGTGGCATATGCCAATATGAACATCCTAAGGGATGTTTCCCTATGGTGTTACATCTTCAAGAGTCTAGGGTGTACACATTGAATCCTGACTTGAAAAAGAGATAGACACCATAGAGGTTGCCTTATCCATAAGGTAACCCTAGGCAGTTCCACCAGCAGCAGGGATACTATCTAAGTGGAGTACCACCGCAACCGTACGAATACTTCCAATAGTGGCCGCACCCATAAGCATGGGGGATTCCACCTCCAAGGCAGTAGTACCCTTATAAACAACCAGATCCCTATGGGTACTACTTTTAGCAATTGGTCTCTCCAAGGGACTCTTCTAGTCATGTGGCCTTTCTAAGTTATTACCACCCCCCAAAGTATTTCGACCTTAATCTCCATCACCCAGGGGGAAAACCCACATCTCTTCTATCCTCCTTCACCTTCTCCTGCCACTCCACAACATCCCACTCAACTGCCACATGTTCCATCAATGCAGGGAGAGATACTACCATAGCTGCAGCAACGAAATGCTACGAGGGTTATTAACTTATAACTGGAACCTCAACTAAGTGGACTGGAGCCCAAGCCACGAAAGCACCCTTTTTTCTGGCCTAATAATTTGAACATACCCTCACATACACCTATGGCTAGTGCCTCTGAACCTTCAAGTGTCTCCACTATTTCACAACTTGAGTAGCCCTTCAGCCAACCACACTCCAACATCCAGATGGTCATGCTCACACATGCCATGATCGACTAGATCAAGGCAGGTCATCTTTCCTAGAAATTGACTAATTTGGGAAGCCCCCTCATCTATCTTCAGGTGGCTAGGAACGAGCCATGTAAATCTCTTCTGGACTCAGGGTGAGGGATCAATTTGATCTCTCATGATATGTACAAGAACTGGAACTTACCCCTGCTAAAGAAGAGCAACATTCAGCTCGAGTTAGCAGACCAGTCCATCACCATTCCCTTGGTATTCGTAGAGGACATTGTGACCACCGTTTGTGGGTGGTCCTATCCCGCTAATTTCTTGGTCATCCATGTGGAGAACTAGAAGGGGAACTTCCCAATCATCATGGGAAGAGCCTGGCTAAGCACAGTGGACGCACGACTAGGACTCTGAGATCTATCCCTTGAATTTTCAAAGGAAAATCCTTTCGGGAAGATCAAGAAGAAGTGCATTCCATGCATCACGTACAATGTCTCAGGGTACAACTATGTGCAGAAGTCATGGTATACTAAGAAGATATCCATTCAAGCATGCAGTCAATGTACTAAGGAATCATCTGTTCAATAGTGAATGTACGCAGTAGCCACTAACCAAGAGGGCACCCAATGGCTAACAGCTAATCCTACTAGTAGTGCATTGTGCATGGAACTGTCTGAGGGGCTTGTATAAGCCTACATTGAAAGCATGGATGAAATGAAAGAGGTTTATCAATAGGTCTCCATTTTTGATGACCATGATGACTAGGGGAACCTGCAAATCCCTGAAAGCTTCAAAAAAGAGTCCCTGGAGCTAAAGTCTTTACCGGCTCACTTGGAGTATGCATTTTTGCAAAATTGAAATCTGGTAACTATCAATGCAAACCTTGCTCTTGAATAGAAGAAGAGATTTTTGAAGGTGGTAAATAAATGGGATACTATGTTTGCATGGTCATATCCTGAGTTAATTGGAGTTGGTCCCAGGGTTTTCCAACATCAAATCTATATTGACTTCTCCATGAAGCCACGATGACAACCATAAAGATGATTGAACCCCAAATTGAAGCAAGTTATCAAAGATAAAATTGAGCAATTTCTAAAGGTGGGGTTCATCTATTCTATTGTTGATAACAAATGGGTTAGTCCACTCGTTATCGTGCCAAAGAAAGGTGGCAAATGGAGGGTCTGTATTGATTGTTGTTCAACATGGCTACCTTCAAGGATTACTTTCCACTCCCATTTATGGACCAGGTGTTGGACACCATCGCAAGGCACCTCTATTATAGCTTTTTGGATGGTTATAGTCATTATAACCAAATTCAAATAGCACCAGAAGACCAGGCCAAAAGAACTTTCATGAGTTCATGGGGGACTTTTGCATACAAGAAGATGCCCTTTGACCTGTGTAATGCACTTGGTACGTTCCAATTCCTTATCCTAAGAATCTTCCAGCAAAAAATCAACAGTGGGGTAGAAGTCTTCATGGATGAATTCTCTACCAAGTACCATCAAAGATGTTCAGTCATTCCTTGGACACACTAGTTACTACTGGCACTTCATTGAAAACTTCTCAAAGATTGCCAAGTCATTGGTAGAACTTACAAAGAATCATGCTTCGTTCATCCACAAGTGTCCAAGAACTCTCCTCAGTTTAACTACATCCTCACCTACCTCATCACTCAAGAGTTGCCAAAGGAGTGGAACCATAGGCAGAAACAATAGTTTCTTAATAAGGCCAAGCATTTCATGGAAATCAACAATCATCTTTACAAGGTATGCGCAGATGGCCTCATTCGATGGTGTGTCCCTGATGATGATACACTACGCGTCCTCCAAGATGCTCATAAGGGTCCTTGTGGGGGCAACTATGCTAGATGCCACACAGCCATTAAGATCTTGCTTGCAAGGTATTACTGTCCCATAATTTTCAGGGATGCATAATGGTTCACCCACTCCTGCGAACGATGCCAAAAAGATGGTGGGATGTCGGCATGGTTGGAAGGACCTCAACAGTGGATCTAGCCACTAGAGCCCTTCGACATATGAGGCATAGACTTCATGGGGCCCATCACACCTTTGTCAAATGGAAAGGCATACATCATCATAGTTGTGGACTACTGTACAAAGTGGGTAGAAGCGGCAGCCATCGTCGATTGTGCTTCCAACACTGCCACACGATTTATCCAACGCCAAATCTTCAACAGGTTTGGAGTCCCACGTGCACTCATTTATGATAATGGAACTTATTTCATGGGTGTCACTTTTTGAAAACTCATGCAACACCTAGGGGTCATGCATAAATTTACAACACCCTATCACCCCCAAGCCAACGGGTAAGCCGAAGTCACCAATAGGGAGATCACCAAGATCCTTACCCGAACCATTAGCAAATATAGGGGAGACTAGAGTTCCAAACTTAACGTTGCCCTATGGGCCTATCGCTCCACTTGGAAACTTCTTGTAGGGTACTCTCCCTATGAGTTAGTGTACAGAAAGTTACCAACACTTCCAATTTAGGCCAAACTCTACACACTATCCACCACCAATGTCTTGGGCCTTGACCTTCCTCTAGCACAACGTGAATGACTTATCAACTTAAGTGTGCTAGATGAGAACCGATTAGTGGCCCTATCTTCCAATGAGATCCACAAGGCCTATAACAAAAAACAACACAATCTTAGGATTCAGAAGGTTACATTTAGATGTGGAGACAAGGTCTTGTACTAGAACCCCTCACATGCATCTCAACCAACCAAGTTTCAAACACTGTGGGAGGGATCTTACATTGTCTTCGAAACCTTTCCATCCAGTGCCTCACTTATCCAAAAATCTGAGGACCCCACCAGAACGTAGTTAGTCAACTACCAATAATTGAAACCTTTCCATGAACTCCACCTAACTAGTGCAACTCCCTTGTCATCACCAAGACAACCTCGCTCCATTTTTTGCATCTCCTCCTTTCCACCCAATTGTGGGGGAGACCATCATCCCTGCTGATGCATTCCACTACACCCCTCACTATTTTGCAATTTTTTGTTTTACACTTTTTTTTTTCAACATCATTCATGCGTTTGTCAATTCTTTGTACATTTTTTTCTTTCTTTAATTATTTTCCATTTCTTTGTGTGTGTTTCATTTTCACATAATTGCTAATACATCGTCTCATTGTCTTTAGATGTATGGTGTGGATGGTTTTTTGTTGCGATAGGTAATGTACACTAGTCCATGTAGTTATCTAGTTCGTGTTCTTGCATGGTTGTCTTTGGAATTTATGTCTATTTTCCACTCATAACATCAGCAGTGAGTTCACGTCATCCACCTATTCAACCACTCCATGCTTTTCCTTCTATTGCAAACATGCAACCCATTCACTTAAAAACATTCTAATTAATGTGTGACTTGTATAGTTCCTAGACTCGGGGATGACCCAACAGTTTGAATCAGGTGTGACTTCAAGGGAAATGCATTATTCATCGCTATGTCCTATCCCCTTAGTTGCTGGTATGTCCTTACAGATTTCCTACTGCTCCATGTTCTTCTCTCCAAGGAAGCTTCTGGGCAATTTGACCTTGCATGGTGTGGTCATCACCAAAAAATTCAAAAAAAAAGAAAGAGAGAAAAAAACCAAAAAAGACAAAAGAAAAGAAATAAACATGAGGATTCAAAGCACACCCCTTGGTTGAATGCATGCGAACATGCATGGGTCCTTGCATGGTGTGGTTCCCCCAAAAACAAAAAGAAAAAAAAAATCACTATGTGGGAATTCCAAGCACACATCTTAGACCACCTCTCACAAGCCACAAGCACTAGTTATGGGACTTCCTTGGTCCCCTCTAACTTTGTTCCATTTCACTTCCTTTCTCTCATGTTTGTTGGAGTGGTGGTTCTCTGTAGGTGCATTCCTACTTCTTTGGGGGATGGCCAGGACTTCATCTACTGCTATGATGTCACTGAATGCAGATGGTTTGGGTCTGAACTTAGGAATAGTTCTACCAAGTGACTTAACCACAACTGCACATGGGGTTTCATGTGACTAATGATCGGAATTCCATTTCCTCATCTCTCTCTCTTTTCACCCAATTCCCTCCATCATTCACCTCATTTCCTATCTTATGTTGCAGAAGTTCTTCGTGGTTTCCATGGGCTTCTCATGCCTTGGCGAGATCTTTTGGATAGAAGGGTTAACTCGTGAACACCAGTTCTTGGCCCCGAGGCCCACAGACCTCAATGTTGGGGTTATGCAGGGGCTACTAAGTCTCTAGCCTTCTATGGAAAGGATCCACCTGCATATCCTTTTTCTCACTTGTTAAGCCTCCCATCGTTTGGATTTTGTGATTGACTAGTTTCCAGGTCCAATCGCTCAATTTATTTCCCGTGGAGTTATTTTTGAGTCCTGTTCTCCTATTTTTGACTCTTTTTCAAGCCTCAATTTTCCTCCTCCTATCCTCAACCATGTCCGCACCTCTCACATGCTTCAATCACCCCAATTTGATGTTTCAAATTCATCTTTTTAGGCTTTTTCTGGGTTGGTCAACGCTAGTCAACAGGTGCACACCCCTGTGTATACATGGCCCCATATATGCAGGCCCCTACGTATACACAGCCCTGTCGACATAGCGCCTAATCCCTATATATATGTCCATTGTGCTTTGAAATTTTCATTATTTGGAATCCAAATTTAGGGGAGTTTTTACCATTTTTTTGCCTAACCCTTCTCAATGCACCTATCTTCCATCGCGTGTTTGCATCAACTGATCCTTTCCCTTTTAAGCAACCAAAGGTATGCTCTTAGTNCATAAATTAACACTCCAGGAGACTTAAAGGAATGCCTATGCCAACAACATAACTTGGTCAAACTAAAAAGGTGTATAGGAACCATCTTGAGCTACTTATGCACAGTCTAATTGGTGGTTATGTTTGATTGTAGATGGCACCTAAACCAAGGCATCAAAGGGGTGAAAGACCATCACAACTAAGGGACAAGTGCCCATGCACGGGAAGGGGATGAGGAGTGCAACCACTAGAGCACACGGAGGGCTCTCATGCAATTGGGCCCCTCTGCGAAGGACCTGCTGTGGAATCTATCCATCAGATTCCTAAAGAGGAGATTCCTAGCAAGCAATTGCAAGGGGATGAGACTCCTAGGATAGCACCATAGCTTGAGGTCACCTTGACCCAAGCCTTCCTTGATGCTATCACGTTGTGCAAGATGCAATGAATGGTCTTTCAAGAGCTAAACTTTGGACCATTCCTCGAGAATGCGCCAGAAGAAGTGAGGCTCCAACTACAAGAATCTCTGATGTGGCCAATCATCACAACCAATGGTGAATGGTACTTAGGAAAGACCCATCTCTTCTGGACAAATCAGAAACTAGGGTCTAGAGTAAGAATTAAAGACATTTATGTCTCTTACTCTTCAGAGGCGATAGCATAGGCTCTAGGGTTGCCTGAGACCAGAGCAGATGTGGTGGAAATTCCAAAATAGGACAACCCAGAGGTAAAGGTAGAATGGACCAAATGATGCTATGGGGTAGAGTGCAAGGAATTCAGCTCTCTGACCAAGATAGAAAGGATATACTCAAATATCGTGTCTTACCACTTGAATCCACTGGTAAGACCCAGTAAAATCACAGCCTTCTCTGCTCGTGCATGTGCCACCTTGAGTGGGAAATTCCCAATGAGTCTTCCATAGTTGCTATTCTTGGAGATTGAAAAGAGGTTTGCTAAGAACGAACATGGAAGATGAGCTCTCCCCTTTCCTTTCCTAATCTAAAAGTTGTGCAAATGGGTAGGGATAGCATGGTACTCCAATGATGTAATCCAGCACGCCCCGATTACCTCTTGGTGGGAATTGATGAAGGATAAAAATCTTGCCACCACACAAATAGAGGAGGAGCAGCAACCACCTTCACCACCTACACAAACAACACAGCGGGGTTTGCAAACCATAGCAGAACACATCCGCAAAATCCGGGAAACGCTCTTGAGCCAGCAAGAGTAATCTGGCAGGACTGTTGGAGGAGAAGATCCTTCGGTCTATCACCCTACAATGAGCCACTTGGAGCAAGTGGCTTAATTTGTGAGCTTTCTTGAAAGAGTAGGACTTATGTTCTTCGCATCCTGAAAGCAAGTACCAATAAGGACAGATCCTAGTGTTCAAGAGGTAACAGTTCTAACTTGACAGCTATTTCTTGAAATCTTTGGGAATGCTCCTACCTTTTCGATATGCTTGGAGGATGGTCAAGGGGAAATAGTCCTAGTGATGTAGCACCAAGGACAGGAGACTACGGCCGAAGTGGTTGCTGACACAATTGCTATAGCCCTCAATGCATCGACAACACCAGTACTAGATGTTCATGGACTACAAGATGTACAAGCATTTGGTGGAACTTTGCATAGCAAGATTGATGTAGCCCAACACGAGGAGCTATTAGACCAACTGGTGGGAACCGAGCAACCACTTCTAGATGTCTTCGACATTTTAGAAAACATTATACAACCCAGTTGGAGCTACTCTAGGCAAGGGACAAGAGCCTCATTTTGGAATGACAACTTGAAGCTGCTCAAGTCGCTTGTCAGCGCTTGGCAATGGAGGTAGCCCAATTAAGAGCCTAACTTGCCGATCTCGCCATCCTCAATTACAAAATCACCAAGGATGAAGCTTTTGAACAACTTCAACTTAAACTTCAGGTCATCGAGGATGTGTGAGAAATGACAATCTTCAACAAATCCTTGGAAGATGTCCGAGCATATCACTAAGACAAGGACTTGGTGGAGGTTCTCCAAGAGAACATGCGACTGACCATGGAGGTTCATCACCCACACAATGTTGGTATAGAAAATGAACATATGAAAAATTTTATCCACCAACAGCAAGAAGAACTAGCCAGGGTGAATGCTGACGTAAGAAGGTTGGCTGCTGAAAATCAAAATCTGTTAAAGGAGGAGGTTCAGGCATTGCAACAGAAGTTTGCAACTAAAATTTCCACTTGAAAGAACGAGGTCCTGAAATTTGAAAAATTCAAAAATCATTACAGGGACAAAGTGGGGTTGCAGAAGGAGGTTAATGAAAAGCATATTCAAGTCGCCAAGGCTAAGATGAACTAAGTGCTCTAGTAGCTCTGAGAGGGAGGTGAGGCATGGAAACCTATCTTTGATGGGTTGATTGACTACAATTAGGCTAAAATCCACCTTAAAGAGCTATAGATTGAGGAGATCATAGAATATATAGAGCTCGCCAACCTTTGCTATGCAAACCTGACTATGCTCACAGCCGGAAGACGATGGTCAGAATTGGAAAAATAAGTTATTGCCTCGTATTCCCTATATAAGGGAGAGTTCCAAGCGCACAAAGCAACAAAGCAAAATCTAGAAACTGCAAATGTGAAACTCGAGGTTCTCCACAAAAGCTTTGAAGGACAATGTACAGTTGCAGAGAACCTGGCCCGTAGAATGAATGACTACCAGTAGCTGCAGGCATCAATCCAAGCATTCGTCATGAAACAAAAGTAGTTCGTAGCCTAGTTTGTCAACCTCAAAGAACTCTTTCTAATGCTACGATGCCCTTGGGAAGTTCCAGTTCTAGCACACATTGGAGAAGCTGCTTGGACTGTGAATGATGCCAGAAAAGATAGGGGCTCTCTTGGAGGCTTTCTGGCTACCTGCAGAAGTTGCAGCTACTGCAAGGAAACTATCATCCATGCCACCACCAATGCATGGGCCAGAGGCTGGAGAAGGTCCATTGGAACCACCACCCCTAGGGATGGTGTGACCTTCTTCAACAATTTTGTGCATCATTCTACATGGCAAAGACTCTAGGACTAGCGAGGTGTTCAATTTTATCTCTAAACACAATCATTTTTGTAATTTGTCCTTCTCTGTAACCTGGGCACTTGGTCAAATTAATGTTGTGTCATGCGTGTGTCATATGTGTGTCAAGCCATGTGCGTTGTAAATACAAATCCATACCTTCCAAATTGTAGAGTAACTCGAGGACAAGTTTTTACTCAATTGTGGGGGTATGATGAAGTGTCATTAGTTAATGCATCGACTAGGCCGTGTATACGGGGCCACATATACACAGTCGCGTCAATGCGGTCCCATCGACATAGCCTTCTATACATTGACATGGTCCCACTTACGTGGAGCCTATTTCAACCTATAAATAAGAGAGCCTTCTACCTCATTTAAGTACCTTTCAGTTAGTTGTAGTGAAGCTCTTGCAGTTTGTTCCCACAGGAGATAGAATATTTTCCAAGTGCCTGTAGAAGGTGTAAGAAAAGTGATTGGCTCTTTATTCGAGCGTTGATGTATCTGAGCCCATTGGCATGACGGAAATAAAGACAAACTCTTCGAGCATTCCTTGTAGCATTTGGACTTAGCCACTTTATCCATTTAGTAGTTTAATATGTTTATGTTTTGTTAATTGCTTGTTAATTACTTAATTTTTTGTTATTGTTACTTTAATCGCTATTGCTCCTTTATAGTTCGTAAAGGCCATAAGTACGACCATCTTAAACGTAAAGCCAACACTTGGTAAACCCAGTGACGCTTAATGTCTAGTAACCTAGAAGTGCTTAGGGGATGCTCAGAATGTGCCCGGAAGATGGGATCAGATACTTATGCTAGGAATAGTTAGAATACAAACTAGGATAATTATAGATTAGAAAATAGTTCATTCTTTACTTTCCATACTTTAATTAGATGCCAAAAGATAAGTAAAAAGCTATAAAAATCATTAGCCTTAGTCTCACTTAACCATTGTAAACAAAACATCACAAGTGAGATTAGGAAGACAATGATCATTTTAACCCAAGGTTTCACTGGTTAGGGTCTGGTGTATGTTAAGTGCTTACAGTCTACGGAATTCGACCGAGTCGCATGTGAACACCTATGATTCATATGGTTGGGCGTAGGGATACCTAGCTGCTCATCACCAAGAAACACTCTCAAAGCATGAACTAGATACGCTATTCCATATCAATAAAGCATTCTTTTCTTTCTCTTTCTACATTTTCTTGTTAATTTCTATATGCATAATGTCGAATGTTACATATATTTGATGTTTGGTATATCATTACTTTAAGAATAATGTCTAATATAATGTATATTGGACATTTCCCATGACATATAGGAATGGAATTTCATAAGCACATTTGAGCTTGGGTAGCTTTAGAGTATAAGAGATATTTCTTTATTATTCAATATATGAATGATGAATTACAATAAAGCTTATTGATATTTGATGAGTAAGGGTTCAATTAAATCTTAGCTCATTTTTGTTATATTTTTTATTATGCAAAGTTCATGAATCTGAGAGAAGGACCACAATTTTTGTTGACTACACATAACAAAGATGGTCTTATCTAGAAGATCCTTGTTATGAAATCTTCCTAGTTATCTACTAGAGAAGTTACTTTGATGTACAAGCTTTAGAGTTCTAGAAGAATTATGGTTATCCTCATTTTATTAGTTAATTTTAGAAGCTTTTCTACCAAGATTTGGCCAATAGTCTATTAATAAAATAAGGGGATAATGTCATGGAGCTACCTTTCTCTATGCACGTTGTACAAAAATTCTCATAGCAATTTTTGAAGGGAAGGTGTGCAAACTATCAAGATTTATAGCTCCTTATTTAGTAATCTTAGAGGTTGGCGTCAAGTATGGGAGAGTCCTCTAATGCATGATTAAAGAATATGGAAGTTTTCCCTTTGAAATTTAACTTTTGGGAATTTATTTATTTAGGACATTTGAGAGCATGACCAGAAGGTATAGGGAATAGTGTAGCTTCTTTCTAGCTTCAAATAGAATATACTTAACTTCCAATACTAGAAAGTTCTATTAGCTAGATGATACTATTGTATTCTATCCTAAGGTAACTAACAAGAAGGTAAATGAAGCTAGAAATGAGGCACCAATAAGGCTAAAGAAAAGCCTATTGATGAAGCTATTAACTATGGCTTGAGATTCCCCAGTCATTGAAGTGTGTATATGGATGAAAGATAGGGATCATGCTTTAGAAAGAGACTTCTCAAAGGAATTCTTAGATAAAATGGAAGAAAATAGTTTTTCTTACCATAACTCGAAAATGTAATGCTTAATAAAAGGTTTCTTCTTGATATAAGGAAAACAAGAGTTAAGCAAGTTAGGGGTAAAAAAAAAACTACAATAACAATGGTTGCAAGACTAACATAGGTTGAAAGAGTAGTAGTAGTAGCAGCTATTGGAGTAGTAAAGACTAATAGAGCTATGACTACAATAACAATAACAGAAGGAAGGAGAAAGGTCCTCATCTACCCTCACCATTTTCAATTTTCCTTTGAGATTTGATGAAAGGAACAACACGATTATTCAAAATCAAAGAAAAGGAAGGATAGATTATATTAAGATAGAAGCTTTCCACTAAGCCAAAATCAAAAGGCACTATTATCTTTCAATATAAAAAAGATGATCCACAAACTGGGAAGCAGAAGATTATGATGTCATATGAAGACTTGTTGAAAACTATAGCTACTTTGATCAAAGATATGGAACAGATAGTTAATCACCATATAGCCAAACCTAAAAATTTTCTTTTATAGAATGAAAAATAGACATTTAAGCTATGGTGATGAGTGACAGGTACCCCTACACCCAACCATATGAAACACAAGCATTCACACATGATCTGGTTGAATTCCATGGATGGGACTAGTTATGGAATCTAGATTGTTATGCCTTGATTACAATTCACTATCTTCTCACTTGTATGGTTTAGTTTAGAGTGAGGCATATGATTCTTGATGTTATTTTAGCCTTATTCTAATTGTAATGATAATAAATAAATAAATTATTTAAACTAATTAACAACAAAAAGTAAAGTCTAAACTAACATATGACTGATGAGTGTCCATTCCCAGCTTGTCATACACATCTTGAATCGACACATCGACTACTAGGATTACATAGCACTATGATACTAGGTGAACCAAGTAATAATGCTACTGGGATTACCAAGCGAATACATGTTTACACTTAAAACTGGTCACACTCATTCTACCAATTGAGTAACTTGCATGAAATGTAGATATTAACTAAGTACGTTGAAAGTAAATTGCATGGAAAGTAAATCTAATCTAAGTTGAAGTGCTACAATGAATAAGAATCAATCTCAATCTTATTCCCATTCATGAAATGTGTCTAGGTACATTGCCACTCGAATAAGATGTCATACAACTGACGCAGATCCATACTACGGGCACTCATTGACTATTCTCTAAGGCTACATAATAAAATTGCAAGAGTTTAGCTACTCTATTGATAAAAGAATGCCTAATATATGGTAGAAGCACATGTATTTATAGGTGAAAATAGAGATTGCATTAATGGGTATGCATCAATGCATTATTGCATGTGTTGACGAGATCACGTCAATTGGTACACATTGATGGGGCTGTGTTAATGTAGCTGCATCGATGCAGTCCCATTGACATAGCCAATTGATGCTTCACCAAACACCCACTACTAAGTGAAAACTATTTCTCAAGTTAGTAGGATAGGACTGAGCTTCCTCTATAAAAAATTGAAAAATTATGGTATTATTGATTGATGCTACCTACTAACTGACACTAAGTGTTGCATTATAAAATTTTATTCGAGTGGATGCATACAAAATGACAAAGTGACAAAAAAATTGGATAGACATTAAAGATTACAAAATTTTTGGAGGTCTTCAAAACTTCGTTGAAGATGATTCTTCTTGTTATTGCTAGCATTGGCAAACTTCCAACCTTGATTGTTATGTCGATGCTTCTTTGGTTATGTGAATCATTTTTAAAGGATGGATTGAAATTTCTTCTCACTATTTCATGGATCTAGAAGACACGTGGTGTTTGAACTATAATCCTATATGAGCTCTTATTTGTCCATGGGCATATCCTCCAATGTCCCTCTCTTGGCTTCATTTTTGTGCTTGGCAAAAGACCATCTTCCTTAGGCATCCCTTTTAGCATCACCTGTAGTCATCAAAGGATCAATATTAGTTTTGGTAAATTTTCCTTAATGATTAATCCTTTTTAGATCCCTTATTTTTCATTTAAACACAAGGTGATGTTAGCGTACAATGCCTAAGGCTATGAGATAATAAAATTTATCAAGTTATTCACTTGATTTTAATCAATTACTATTAGTTACCACAATGTTCAAAAATAGGATGTTGGAAAAGTTTCAAAAATTTTATAGTAGAAATCCTTGTCCCCCATGACTAATAAGCATAACTCTAGAAGTGCACAATTTTTGAACAATGAAAATCAAAAGTCTGATTTAGAATATTTCCAAGAAATATTAATGGATATGGAAATAGAATAGTAGGAAAAATTAATGAAAGGGATGAGAAATAGTCTCAAAATCATACATAAATTTAGAGAAACTATCACTGATGTTTTGCAAGATGTGAAGGTTGGTTCAAAGCCATGATCAACAAAAGTTATGCAACTGGGTCCTCCGCAAAGCAAGCTCTTACCATAATGCCCTTACATAACCACTTCAATAGATGTTTGTGGGCACCCTAGAAGTTAAATGTAGATGATGTCTTTGTTCTAAACAAGATACAACTACCATGGTTGGGATGTTACACTACACTTCACAAAACCAAAATGCTCATAATAGCATACAATAGTGAGGTAAATGAATGGGATGAGAAGGAATTACAAAGATCAGCATGTAAGATAATTTATGATGTTCACAATAGGTTCTTGTATTAAATGTGATTACAATGATCCACATACATATCCATCCAAGTTTTATACCAAGTCCATATCACTAATAGTGACCACACATTGATGTGTTCCCTTCCACCTATTACCATGAGTCCACAACCACCTCAAAGAACAACCATTACTCCAAAAAGAGATGAAAAGAGAAGAAGAAAGAAAGGCCCTTAGTTAAAGGGGAGCCTTCAGGTATGGGTAACATGTCTTTCCAGCTCTATAACCAATGGTTGTAGCCCATTATCATGTCTAAGGGGTGGTCATTGAATTCCCATTATTGTTTTCTTTTTTCTTTTCATTTCTTACTTTTTTATTTTTTTTTGTTTTTTTTTGAATTTTATATTTTTATATTTTTGGATGGGAACCACACTATGAAAATAATTTTAGCTTTCTTTTTATTGGTCAATGGAGGAGTAATGATATGTTCCAAGAGGAGTCATAAACCACATGATGGAAGTCAAGAAAAAGACCCAAAAAATTCCCTTGAGGTCACACCTTTTGCCATTCCCACTTGGTCATTCCCTCTTCCTTCAAGATATAATGATCATTCGTTAATTTTAGCTTTATGAAAGAAGAAACAAATTGTTTCCATGATAAAGACATTTTATTCAAAGAACTAGAGGGATGGATGAGGTGGTCTCACTACTTTACACAATTACTTACCCGATCATCTTGGTAGCATAGAACAAAAACCCAACACATAGCATTGACTTCTGCATTATGATTGGCAATATTATTAACAAAAACATAAAAGACATTCATAAAACATAAAGAAAATGACTCAAGAAAAGAGAAAATAATAAATAAAAGAAAAATATTAAGAAATGGAAAACATATGAAGAATCGGAAAATTTTGGAAGAAATAGAAAAATGATAAAAAATCATAAAAAAGGATGAAAAACACTTATAATTTCTTGAACTAGGATGGAGAATATCCCCCTAACTAATCTTATGGAAACACATTTGGGATATGGACCACATAATCCCCTGGTTATACACCACTAGTTTCACATCTAACACTATTATTGATTTAATTAATTACGTGGTAGCACATCTAACATTGGTGATAGTCTTGTTTGGATCATTTGGAGATGTATCTTCATATGGACTTGAAGGTATTTTAATTTTAGAAGGTCCAAATGTGTTTGCTTCTTTTTCTTGATTTTTTATTTTAATTCCCAAGTCTCTATGTTTAATATCCTCTTCTGGTGTATAATCAAAGTGTAGGATATTTGTGTCTAAGTCCTCTATTTGTTCTATTTTCTTAAGTCTATAACTAATAAGCAAATCAGTATTTTATATGCATCTTTGAAATAGTTTTATATTCTCATTTTCAAGCCACTAGGTATCTTTTGGTTTAGTGGCTATTACGTAGACTAGTTTTTTCTCGCACATTTATTCCTTAGCTTTGTTGTGGGTTGTGTTAATATTTTCAATTTTCAACCCACAACTACACCATTTACTATTAGTGATGCATGGCTTTTTCTCTCTACACAATGATAGGTTTACCATTTATGTCTTGTGTTAAAGTGGTAATGGGTGTTGGCTCTTGTGTAGGATGTTGCTTTTGTAAGGAAGGATGTTGCACCTAATTGGCCTTGTGTGGGTTGTGATGCGCCAGTAGGTCTATGAGTTTTATGCTTGTGTGAGGAAACTACCATAAAGAAAAAATGTTTTCGAGGTTATGGTTAAGATCTACTAGCATTATCATTTCTGTGAATGTTCACAACACAAGTTGCATTCTTTCATTGATGTTGTGTTGTCAAACCTTCCTGTGTTGTTGGTGGTGACATATGGTGAAGGGAAGTATGAGAATATTGAGGATATGATGGAGGAAAAGAGGCATGAGATGGTGATCCCTCAAGTGATGTTATGGGTTGATGATATTTAGGGGAGTGGTAGTAGTAATTTGAGGTAGAGGAAGTAGAACCAATTGGAGAAATAGGTTGTTGACCATAATATCCCTATGGGTCTAGCTAGCAGTAAGGGTAGTGCTGGTTTGATGATGGCCTCCCTCATGATTGTGGGTTTTTCCACTATAGTTAATGATAGTGTTAAGGCTAGTAAGAAGTCCCACTAGGATTGTATAGTTGGCTATAGGACTATCTATAATTACCTTGTAAGAAAGGTAATTTCCAAGGCATTTACTTTTGTATGAACTTGGGTTTCAAACCAAAAGCCCAATACTCATGTAGATGTAACATGATAGGGTAATAGCCCTTTGGATGGTCATATAGGCAGATGTCACAACCATCATCATCTTTTGTGGTTGATTCTATAACCTTGTATTTTATAGCCATTTTCCATTTTTGTTGATAAGTTTTCCTACCTGTTTCTTGGTTCATTTTACGTTACTCTCTTCTCTATGGTTTTCACATAAGTTGCAACTTTGTCATTCATCAACTCCCACATCTTATCTAGCCTTACTTCAAGCTCATTGATAGACGTTTGTGTTGGTAAGGTTTATTGTAAAATCAGCTTAATGAGAGCTACCTTTTAATCCTCATCATAGATATGGAATATCTTGTTTTGAAGAGTAGGGTCCCATTTATATTGCTCTACATTTGGTCATTTACATAGCTCTCCTTCTTCTTTTCCCACCTGCTTAATTAACCTTTGTATTTGATGGGATTTTAATTTGTATAACTGACCTTGAGCATAAATCCCAAGGGCCTCCCTCGTTTGATTATGAAGCCCATCTATAATGTGGAAAAGTTTCTCTTTTTGAGAGAAATCATGGCTAGGACATCTATATAGTAGTGAATAGTATTTATCCAAGGTCACATCCAAGGGTGCATGATTTTCTTCCTTTCACCCTTGGATTTTTTTTCTCAAGTTGGACACTCTTGCATAGGTTTTCTATTTTTCATTATAGGGTTCTAGCATTGTGGGCCACTAGTGAATGGAATCAGGTTCCAACAACCTATACTAACTTTCAACTTTGTTAACTAGTGTCCTAGGAAAGAGCTTAAGCTTTTGCCACGTATGTTCAATGGTTTGGAAGGTGTAGGCATCATGGAAGGCTTGTAAGTAATGTTGTGGATTAGAATTGTAGCCTCCCCTAAATTTAGAAATGTTATCCATATCAAGCTAGTTGATGCAGCTATCCCTTTGATGCCTTTGGGGTATTTGAACTACCTCCCTAATATGTGTTAGGCCCCCTAGAAGCCAATAAGGGTTCATCATCATCAAACATGTCATGGTGAGAATCTGTATTTGTATTTTTTTGACATTGATGATCTTGCCTATGCTCACTTTGATGTCTTTGATCTTACCCTTGGATTCTATTTCTATAATCATCTTGATCCTTTAGTGGAACTCTATCTCTATACCTACATTCATCTTTTTCAAAAATATGTTGAAGAGGAAGAGGAAGATGAGGAACTAGGAGAACCACCATGGCTCCTATATCTTCCTCCATGGCCCCTTGATTTATCTTTTCTAGGTTTAAAGGAGGTCCTAGGCCTTAAGGCCCTCTTTGTTCTAAGACTTTCTTCATCTCCTGTAGGATTTTCTGTACTAGTTAAACATAGCCCTTGGATGTAGTACAAGCAAAAATGAGCATATGAAATTCCTTCTTGGTGTTTTTCACTCCAATTCTCTTTAGTATAGAACATACCATTTTTCTTGTGAGTGTTTTCATCATATGATGCATTATTGATCTTTTGTGAAGAAGACATGTTTTTATTTGATAATGTGTGTGATTAAAAATATTAATATTTTTATAGAGATAAATCATTAATACCTTTACAACATTGTTTATAATATAACTAATCTATATAATTAGCATCATCCTTGGAAATGACATCCATGATGAGTGGCGAATGCCCTCTATGCCCAACCATATGAACCACAAGCATTCATGCATGATCTGGTTGAATTCTATGGATGGGACTAGTTGTGGCATCTAGATCATTATGTTTTGATCATAGTTTGCTATCTTCTCACTTAGACTTGTGGTAGCCTTGTAATGTATGATTTAGTCTAGAGTGATGCATATGATTCTTGATGTTGTTTTAGACTTATACTACTCTTAACAATAATAAAGAAATCAATTATTTAAACTAATTAACAATGGAAAGTAAAGATTAAACTATCCTATTGGTGATGAGTGTCAGTTCCTAGCTTGCCATACATGTCTTGAACCTACATATCCACTACTGGGATTACTAAGCACTACGCTTTTGGGTGAACCAAGCAATAACACTACTAGGATTACCAAGCAAATATGTGTTTATGCTGATTCTACTAGTCACACCCATTCTACTGATTGATTAACTTGAATGAAATGTAGATATTAACTAAGTATATCAAAAGTGAATTACATGGAATGTAAATCTAATCTAATGTAAGTCAAAGTGATGTGATGAATAATAATTAATCTTGATCTTATTGTCATTCATGAAATGTGTCCAGGTATAGTGCCACTTGAATAAGATGCCATATATCTGACTCAAATCCACACTGTGGGCACTCACTAATTGTTCTCAAAGGCTACAAAATAAAATTGCAAGGGTTCAACTATTCTATTAACAATAGAATGCCCAATACATAGTGGGAGCACATGTTTTTATAGCCAAAAATAGACACTACGTTGATAGGTATGCATCAACATGTCATTGAATGCATCAATAGGTAGGCATAGATGGGGCTACATCAATGTAGTTGTGTTGAGGCTACTACGTCGGCGTGATCCTATCGACGCAACCAATTGATGCTTCATCATACAAGAAGAAATGAAATGCTTAGGATAGGAAAATGAACAAATTAAAGTAATGATAACTATCAAGGAATCATTACTATAAAATAAGGAGCAAGAAAAAGCTTAGAGGGAGGAAAGGTTAGCCATCACAAGTTCAGAATTAGAATAGGAAAGAAAGAAAATGCCCTATATTATTCTTACTTGACTCTATAAGATTTTAAAGATGTAATTACTAATGTAAAATACAATAAATAATGTGAATGAGATATCAAAGAAGAAATTATGAAAATCAAGGAAAAATAAGCTATTTTTATGGAAATGAAGAGATGAACACAAGAACTATATGACCTATATAAAGTGGAAAGAGAAGTACTACCACCATACAAACAAGGGTTCTTGGACCTGATAATGATGGTAATTATAGGAACTATGGGTGAAACTTTTAATAAGAAGATTTATTTATTTTAGGGTTTCAACACCTTTAAATAGTTTGTAGGCTTTATTTAAAAACTTTAAGCCATGGTTTTTTTGGGAAATACTAAGTTATAAAGTTCTAATTTGACTATATGGGGGTGTTGGAAACTAAGACACTTTTATAGATAATATTTAGCTCTAATCACCATCATTATCATCCTAGTCTTCTTCCAAAAAATGGGATTAGTTACATGAGTCACCATTCATCTTTATGATGAGCTAGATCCTTGTTTATTTTTACTTTTTTAAAATCATCTTCAATATTTTCTTCCCATGTATTCTTTGGTTTCTTTTTAATGGCTTTCCTAAAATAGTAATGTAGCAACCTTTGCTTATGAGCTCATTGTTTGATCTTCTTTGCACATGTGCAAACCATGTAAGCTACTATTCTTGTAACCTATCTAAAATAGAAGCCACTTCAAGTCTTCCTCTGATGTTTGTATTTTGTAGTTTAACTCTTCTAGTAACATTCAACATCTATCAAAGCATTCACATTTTTGCCACATTGATTTTTTATTCATTCCTCTTTCATACTTCCTAGTATTCAACATCATATAAGATAGTAAGCATGATTCTTGTCCTATAAAATTTTAGATTAATTTTATTAGTATTCTTTTATTATATAAAATACCACTAGCTTGTTTCCATTTTGACCATCCTACCTCAATTCTATTTCTAATATCTTTATCAATTTCACCATCTAATTGAAGGATTTTTCCTAAGCAATAATACTATTTGTAATGAGAGATTTTTTTTCCTTGAACTATTACTTCTATTTCATCACATTTTATGCTGTTATTAAAATTGTATTTAATATATTCTATCTTACATCTACTAATTTGTAAGCCTTTTGATTCTAGAGCATGTCTCCACCTCTCTACTTTAGTAGCAATATTTTCTTGAGCTATATCTACCAACATAATATCCTCTTCAAATAGCATACATCAAGGGATTTCATCTTGTATTTCCTTTGTTAATTCATCCATAATAATGGTAAATAAGTATGGGCTAAGTTCATACCCATGATGTAGATCTACTATGACTAAAAAATCCTATGTTATTCCATAAGTTATTCTAATTTTAGTGGTATCTCCTTTATACATATCTTGAATTACTTTAATATATTCATCAATGATTTTTTTCTTTGCAACACCCACTAAATAATATCTCTAACTTCTATGCCATATAATTTTTCCAAGTCAATGAAGATTATATGTAGATTTTTTCTATGTTTTCTCAATTTCTCTATTAATTATTGTATTAAAAAAAAGCCTTTATAGGAAATCTCCTAGGCATAAATCCAAATTTATTTTTTGATATTGCTGATTCAAGTTTGTGACACTACTCTATGACTCTCTTCCAAAGCTTCATAGTGTGGCTTATTAGCTTACCTAATTTGAGTATATGTCTTGGGGATAAATATTGTAAAAGAATATTTCAAGTTTGGGGGAGTGGGTGGGGTGGGGGAGTGTGGGGGTGGGTGGGGAAGTGGAAAAGGAGGGAAGAAGGGGAGTAAGTAGTTACAAAAGTCATTAAGAGTATTAATTATTTGCTATAATGATTAGATTAAATTTAAAATTAAGGTAACATCATCACTATAGCAAGAATCTTCCAAATATAAGTGCAAATTGAGTTGGTATTTTATGCATCTACTCTTCAGGTTTATATAAGAGGACATCCTTATTTAATATCAACAACATTATTAAATAAAATTATTTCTTGCTCATTTGTAAAATAATTCATACTTTTTTGTAAAGTTTTTGGATAGTATATAGGAGAATGCTTAGAAGTTCTAAATTTTTCAATTGCCTCCACATACTTTGAATGATAGAATCGTTAGCCTTAGAAAAATCAATAAAGCATATAAAAGTTTTCTTGTGTGGACCTTTTTTTCAATCAATAAGATATTTTAATGTGATAGATAATCTCTAGTAGAATGTTATCACCTTAATCCTCCCTAGGAAATTATATGTATTTGATTTTATTTTGTTCATCTTCCAAGATGGATTCTAGAATAGTGCCCAAAACCTTAGCAGAAATGTTATTGATTACAACAATTTATAATTATTTAGATCTTTTTTATCTTATTTTTTTAAAATTATAATTACTTTATTGATGCACCACCCTACTTGCATAGCCAATTTAACTTCTTCTAGATGGCATTGCATACCAATGGTTCTTCCTCATTTAAGCATTTCTCCATAAATGGTATTCACATTAGTAGCTCTTCTTAATGCTAGTATTTTTATCCTCTACATTGTTTCATTAAAAGAAATAAATAATGTATTACCATTATTATAAAAATCTTCTATTCTATCATCATTGTGAAACAAGCTTTGATAAAAATTTTCATTTTCTATTTTTTCTTGGTTTAAAATGAATACCAAAAACATTTTGGAATCATTTTTACCATTTCTAATAAATAATTTTATCTTTGTCTAAAAATTTTCCTCTCCTCTTCTTAGTTTGAATGCAAATCTAAGGTAAGTTCTAAGTCTTTAATAAAATTCTTATTGTCTTAAATTCTACATTGAATAATTATTAATTGTTTGCATTTTAGCTTTTGGAAATATTTTAGGTAGTTGTAATTAGAATTTCTATAAGATTTACATTTGACTTATATATATATATATATTGCAATCATAAGGTAATATTCTGATGAGTCATGAAATTGCTGATAGCTGCGATAACGCACCCACAATAACACACCTGCAATATCGTGATATCGCATATGCGATATCGTGTCCTGCCCATCATAATGTCTATAAATAAGAGGTGGCTCTCCCTCATTTTACATCTAGTTTTAGTTCGTTAGCAAAGCTTTGGTAGTTTTCCCCTTCCAGAGATAGAATATTTTCCAGTGGCATCCTTTATTCGAGTGTGACGTACTTGAACATGCACATGACCAAAAATAAAGATTGAGATTACTTCATCATTGCAGCATTTACTTTGTTATTTAATTAATTAATTAATTATTATTTATTACTTTCCTAGTTAATACTCTCTCATCCTTAAACTCACGTTAGAATGTGGAATGAGTATGACTCGGTTATGAGCATTTAAGTGTGACTACTTGGTAACCCAGTAGCGTACCTAGGGTCTACGCTTGGTAATCCTAGTGGTAGTCGTGCGCGAAGTCCAAGATGTGTATGGATAATCAAGGAACAGATGCTCATCGCACTTAGGCTAGTTTAGATTTTTTCTTACCCTTTCCTCCTAGCTTAGTTAATCTTATCCTCTGTTGCCTTCAGGAGTAGCATTAGATTAGGAACAAATCATACACCTCACTCTAGACTAAACCATACGTGACAAAGCTAATACTAGTCCAGGAGGGAAGACAATGAACTGTGACCTAAGGATAACTGTCTAGGTGCCACAACTAGTTTGTCTGCGAGGTTCAACTGGATCACGTGTGAAAACGCTTGTATTCGTATGGTTGAGTGTAGGGGTATCTCGCCACTCATCATTGGCACCATTTCCGAGGACGGTGCTAGTTATCTAGATTAGTTATATCATACAAGGTTGCTATATAGAAATTAATGATATGTTTTTTAGCAAGAAATAATTGTAAACAATCACACATAAATTCACACACAACTTTGTGACAATGCCTCTCCTACAAGATTATGATAATGCCACACCTAGTGAGGAAATTCATTGGAGAACCAATGAATTATATGATAATGAAGATTGGAGTATGCAATCTGAGGTGGAGGTTTCTTATAAACATCAATGAAAGAAACGTCATCCCAATGCACAAAAGCCTAACTTACCCGATGACGATGAACCCCCACTGGCCACTACAAGATTAATGCAAATACAAGAGGCTATTTGAATCTCATGTAGGCATTGTAAAGAGAGCCGTCTACCTAGGCTTGATTTAAACAACTTCCCTAACTTTTTAGAAGGCTATGACTTAGATCTGCATCAACATTTACAAGCCTTTTATGGTGCCTACACATGGAACAACATCGATAATAGTTGACAAAAACTTAAGCTCTTTCCTATGACACTCATTGACTAAGAAAAAGTATGGTATAAATCGTTAAAACCAAATTCAATACGACGTTGGTCAACAATGGTAGAAGTATTTAATGAAAAATATCAAACCTACACAAGAGTGTTAGCCTTGAGGAAACAAATCCAAGGATGGAAACAAGCACAACATGAACCCTTGGACATGGCCTTAGAAAGATATTATGCACTATTAAACAACTGTCCAGGTCATGGGTTTTCTAAGGAAAGGCTAATGTACCATATTATTGATGGGCTATGTAATGAAACAAGAGAGACCTTAGGAATATATGCCCAAGGTCAACTATACGAACTACAAACCCATCAAGTCCAAGAGCTTATTAAGTGGGTAGCAAAAGAAGAAGGAAAATTGGTTAGATGGGAGAGTGTTGAAAAACATCAACGGGACCAAAATTTCAACTCAACAAAGATCCATGATCATAACAAGGAGAAATCAACAAATCTCAAGGTGGAAACATCATCTTTGCCAATACAACACTCACTAGAAGAAGTCGAGGCAAAGATCAATAAGATGTTGGAATGGACATATCAAAAGTATGGAGAATTTATCCACACCATAGAAGATAGAGTTTTGACAACCCGAGAAGCAAGACAAAACATTAGACATTCAGAAAAAAGGGATGAAGGGAATAAGCGCTCAACTGCCAATCATACGTATGAATGCAACATATGCCTATACGATCACCCTAAGGGCCAATGCCTAATATTGTTACATTTACATGAGCATTGGGGAAACACGTTACATCCAGAGTTCGTACAAAGATACTGTGTTTGATCATAGTGGCAACAATCCCAGTTGTGGGGGATACCACCCTTAGACTGGAGATAACCTTCATATCATCCAAATCCAAATGCTTATCAAGTTCAACATCCTGTTTCTCCAACTGGTCTACCATACTCTATCTCACCATAATACCATTCTCCTTAATACTATCAACCCATGCCTCCAACACAACCACCACCTTGTGCACCTTATACTCCTCCTAACTTTCAACATTCTCATCCTTTCCCTCCTTCCACAGTGCCACCAACTGTTCCTAAGGTACCTGCACCACCGCAACAGCCCACGAACAACACTTGTGCTACTATTGCCAACAGCAGTGAGAAACCTCCTCAACATCCAAAGCACCCCTTCTTTAAACATGACCGTAAGAAGGAAAAACATAATTCAGAGGCCACTGCATCTTCCAACTCAGCATAAGCCCCACACTATGGTGCACCCTTACCTTCGAATCTAATGCCTCATGTAACTTCATTAGGGCCACCAACTAACACTCCAACAACCATATGGCCCAATGAACACAACCATGGGAGGCATCATTCCAATCCTTGCATACCATCTAACGGTCTCAAACATCATAGTAGGTCAACTCATTATCCAAGAACTACATCATACAAATTGCCCCACTATGCTCATTATAATCAAGTGTGTGAACCTCGAGGGGGTAAGTATGGCCAAGCCCCAATACTTCCAACATGCAAGGATCCTCATCTTTCATTTATTAATCCTTGCCATCCTCAACCGCTTAGCTATCGGGGATACCCCCCATTCTAATAAAAAGCAGGATTAATAAATATTTTTCAATTTTGTTTAATTTTACAACTTTTTTTTTTTAGTCTTTCATTTTTCAACTTTTTGTTTTATCTTTTTATCTTTTTGTGTTTTTGTCTTTTTACGTTTTTGTAAGTAATCTCATCTATGAATAAAACACTCATGTGGACCATTGGTTGAGGTGTGTTCTATGTTATTAAGTCATGAGTGATCAATTATTTGGATAGTGAGCCCATTACACCCACTCATCCACTCTACAAATAAGAGGTTCTGTTCGAGGGTATAGTGACATTCTTGACATTCTTAAAACTTAAAATTAATTTTGTGTTCATTGTACCTAGAATGAAGAAGGATGGACCAAGAGGGAATGAACAAGGTGTGATATCAAGGGGACTTGCGAATTCTCTTTGGTGATGTCTATGGGAGTTATCATGCAACATGGTTGTACTAAGATCCTTGTAGATCTAATGAAAAATGGGAGTAAGAGTAATCAAAAGGGCACTTGAAAATAAAATGTTGTTCTAGGGGGTCCCACTGGAAAGACATGCACCTATGCCTGAAGGTTGGCAGCTTCTCTAGTTTCAATAAAGAAGAAAAAGAAAGAGAAAAGAAAATGAAAAGAAGAGTGCCACAAAACAAAAATCACTCCTTCCTTGAATGAAATGCCAAGTGATCGTACACCTTGTTGTCATGGTACTCTCATACTTGTTCATCATGGGATGAAATAATGCGATGTCACTGCTTCGAGGAATGGACTTTATCCTGATCTTGGAATGATGGGTTAATGACATATTAATCATGCTTTACACGTAGGATTCATTGTGCACTAGGTCAGTTGCCTCATGTCCCAATCTCTACGATCCCTTTCTATACTTCATCCCATCTCATTGTTTGTGTAATTGTAGCTCGTGTCCCATGTAACATAGAATTCTCATCTCATTCCGGTGATATTTACATGTGTGTGTTTTGTGGAATTAGTGCAGATTACATCTAACCCTTCTAGTGCCCATGGACACTTTAAGTGTGGTTACACAAGGGCATTATAGGTTGAAACCTACTTTGGGGAGGACCCACTTGTGTAATATTTTGTAATCTTCATTTAGTACATAGCTCACACACACAATTTCTTACCCTCAGCTTAATTTTTCAATTGATTTTCTTTCCCTATTGTTATCCCTCTAAATTTCAATGTTCCAATGTACCATTATATACCCTTTTTCTTACCACCCAAGGTTTTATTGATCCAATTCACACCATTATCATTAATGGTGCCTTTCGAATTCATGAAATTGCCCTAGAACATCTTGATCATAGTCAATGTCCTTAGTTTCCAACGTTAATTTCAAGAAAATCATTTAAAAAGTCAGTATTATCGTGTCCCTGTTGCTTATAAATAAGTACCCCCCTTGCAACCCTTCGCATCATTTTGTCATTCACACGGGGGGAGTTTTTGAAAATTTTCTCTGTGACTTGCAATTGAGTAACCCTTAATTTTCTCACTATATCTCACTCATTGGTACTCTGATTTTAATTCTGTTTTAACCTACTTAACCCCTAAGTGTTCAGCTTAGTCGTGGGGGAGAGACACTTGCCAAAAAGTGCCTAACTTTCTTGAAATTTATCATCGCCCAAAGGACATCAATTAGGGTAATTAACTCCAACACTTAGAATAATTGTGCCTAAAAATCATTTAACCCTTAGGTATACTGGGAAATTAAAAATGGAAACCACCTAAGTCACAGGACTCATTATTAAAAAATTTCAGGCATGATCACACATTATAACATAAGATCATTAATTAAGGCAAGCAGTAAGGTATAACTTAACTTTAAAAACATCCTCACTAACACTTGGCCTGTGTGATTGCAGATGGCTCTAAAACATGGATAACAGGAGGGTCTTGCTCAAGGTGGAAAGAAACAATCTCGGAGAGGTGGAAGATAAGGTTCTACCAAACAACATGCAGAATAGGAGGAGCAATCATTTAGCATCCATCAAGACGAACCTCCTACCGAATAGTCCGGGAAGGTAGAAGGAGGAGCTGCTGTAGTGCTTGAACCGAGACAATAATTCATGTTGCCCCAAGATTGTATTCAATCTATCCATTAGAATTCCACATTTGCTACGGTGATTGTAGAGTTAAACTTTGAATCTTTTGTAGAGTTCACTCGTGAGGTCGTTAGGGATCACTTCAAAGGATCTCCATTATGGCCTACCCTCTCTGAAAGTGGTGCCTGGTACTTAGGGGAAATGTACCAATTTTGGCACAATAAAGAAGGCACCATGGTTAACATTTGTGGTGTGACTATTGATTTCTCTATTCAAGCCATTTTGGAAGTATTAAACCTTCCGAATACAGGGCCAAAGGTTGCTCAGAACCAACTGGACACTTTCAGAACTGAGCAACTTAATAAATTGTTGAAAGAGAATAAAAGGGTGGTGGAAGAAAAAGAGAAGGCTGACTAGGTTGCCTCTATGGCACAAGTGCAAACTTACATGCATGCCAAGGTACTCAAGGCCTTACAAGAGGAGAAACTCCAGGCCATACTTCAACGCCATCAAATCCTAAGACCTGGAGTGCAAGAAAAGGGAAAGACACCTATGGAGGAGCCACTGCCACCAGGAACTACATGAGTTCCACCAATTTTGTAATCATAGGATTTTCTGTGTGTTGTGTCAGTATTTTTTTTTCTTCCCACACTGCAGCATCATCCCATTTTTCTATCTAATAATCTCATACCTATCCACTGTGTAATCAATGTAGCTTGTTCTCACTTTAACTCGAGGACGAGTTTTCATTCAGTTGTGGGGGTATGATGAATCATGAAATTGCTGATAGCTGCAATAACACACCCACGATAATGCACCCACGATATCTCATGGGTCACGATCTCACGTATGCAATATTGCATTCTACCAGTCGTAATGTCTATAAATAAGAGGCGACTCTCCCTCATTTTACATATAGTTTTAGTTCCTTAGCGAAGCTCTAGCAGTTTTCCCCTTCCAGAGATAGAATATTTTCCAGTGTATGCCCACAATGTGGTGATTGTAATTGTACAGTATCCTTTATTCGAGTGTGACGTATTTGAACATGCACATGACCGAAAATAAAGATCGAGATTACTTCATCATTGCAGCATTCACTTTGTTATTTAATTAATTAATTGTTATTTACTGCTTTCCTAGTTAATACTCTCTCACCCTTAAACTCATGTTAGAACGCGGAATGAGTACGACTTGATTACGAGCATTTAAGTATGATTACTTGGTAACCTAGTAGCGTACCTAGGGTTTGTACTTGGTAATCCTAGTGGTAGTTGTGCACGAAGTCCAAGATGTGTACAGATAATCAAGAAACGGATGGTCATCACACTTAGATTTTCTCTTACCCTTTCCTCCTAGCTTAGTTAATCTTATCTTCCATTGCCTTCAGGACTAGCATTACATTAGGAACAAATCATACACCTCACTCTAGACTAAACCATACTTGACAAAGCTAATACTAGTCCAGGTGGGAAGACAACAAACTGTGACCTAAGGATAACTGTCTAGGTGCCACAACTAGTCTGTCTGCAGAGTTTGATCGGATCGCACGTGAAAATGCTCATATTCGTATGGTTGAGTGTAGGGGTATCTCGCCACTCATCATATTCATGCAGACAAGCTTGAGACAAAATAATTAAACATAGAAACAACTAATAAGTAGCAATCAATGGGGAAGCTTTAGTAGAAAATGTTCTTACCATGACTTGAATAATAAAAACTTACAAATAGGCTTAAAATTTTAGGTGGGCATCCTTCTACTATAGTTATTTTTTAAATAAAAAATAAACATATTAAGATTAAAAATACTTATGTAAACTATCAAATCCATGTATCTTAATACTAAGGTTTTGTATTTAAAACCACATGGTGAAGAGCATAATTTAAGAATGAGCCCATAATATTTATTATATAATAGTGCTATATAATTTTTTATTTAAGAATTTTATAATAGGATATATTAACTAAAATAAAAAATGTATTATTATTTGAATGAATATACTCTCGTGTCCTAATGAAAGGGCCCTTCATAAATTACAATTCAGATGTCACGGTGCTCTTCAAAATTGACCCTACTGAGTAGCACTTGTTGTTTCATCTCTACCAGTTGTATCCAAACTATTCCCCTTACTGCTACATTATTTATCCTATCCCTTTTTCTTTTTCAAAATGATTGGAAAGTTGCTGCAAGGATAGGATGGTACTATAATTAGATTGACATCTGGTGAATTTAGAGTCATGTTAACTTGTACAATTGTTCCATTGTAGTAGATATGAGATATTTGATTCTTTTTGTTGTAATTACAGTACACTACCAAGAGAATGTTTTGAAAATATAATTACCTAATTATCTATGAAAAATCATGATAAATGAAAGAGAGGTCTAGTCTTGGATTTGACACTAACAAAGAAAAGCATTCACATGGCATGATATATTTTTTGAAATTTTAAAATAATCTATAAAGAAAAATTTCAGAATCATGAACTTAAGTAGATTCAAAGACATATTTCAGTGGTGGACTCTAAAAAATGAGCTAACTACTTGAATACTACACATAACACTAGCTAATGACATGCATTGTAGAGGGTTATCTTGTCTAGGAGTTATGGATGGGATAAAATGTCTTAACTCTTTTAATTAGCTACAGTTGGTCTCAAACCTACTTTTTAACTTGAAAAACAAGCACTTTACCATATTGAGAATTATAGAGAAATGAAGAAGGAAAAAGGTCAAATGCAAATGCAAATTGATAAACCTTAAGGTACTACTAAAGTTTATTAATTGTGAGTTTATCTTGCATGTAGTTTTACTTCACCTTTACATCCCATCCTTTCCCAAAATGCAAATTTAAATTGATAAATACCATCAAGGAATTAAGAATGTAGAACAAGAAAATGCCAAAACTAGAAGTAGAATGACTTAACAATAACAAGAAACTAGGATAAGGCATTGAATGTGACCTAATAGTCCTCCTCTAAAAAGTGGATCATTGGATCCCATATCATGATTATGAATCTCCTACCTAGTGGATCAAATCATGGTCCTACTAAAGTAGGTACTATTTGGTGCAGAATTAACAAGTGCAGGATAAAACTTTCGCTATTTTTTTTAACAATTAACACGTTAGTACTTTACCCTACAACAGCCTACATGTGAGAGATGTCCCAAGTGGTGGTTCTCTTAGGCTCTCCCCATGGTTTGGGGGCCATGGAACACTCTGAGGCACCCTCGGGTGGCTCTCAAGTGTTACAAAACCCACCCCGGCTTAGTGGTACCAAGCTAGCAATAGGAAACACTCCTATTGCAACTCTCTTCTCTAAGTCCTCTTCCCTCTTCTCCATGGAGAACTACATGGCCCTGATTCTACGACGGTCGTAGATATGTAGGCAGCCAAGACTGGATAGTTTTGGTGTGGTGCCATGCCACACCTTGTACCAGATTGTGAGGGATCTAGGGGTGAGGTACCTTCTCTTGTAGGTGCATCGTCTCCCTTTTCATCGATGTGGTCTAGGAGGTTGTGTGTGTGCTTGTTTGCTTGGTTCTCTTCTGCTTGCACTCATGAGATGCTTGCTTGTTTGAGGTGTATTCCCCAGGTCTTTCGCCCTAGATCCATTAGATCTTTGTGAATTCCTTGGGGTGTCGGGCAACGTCGGGGCAATGTTGTTACAGATGGTATCAGAGCGTTATAGTTTTAGTTAGTGGTAAAAGTTTCTCGCTAAGTGGGTATTAGGGTTTGTGGTTTGTGAGGTTTCCGATAGAAACTAGCTAACCCCATTCTCAACTTAGCTAACCACTCCTTTGGAGGGTGGCCTTGTGCTCTTTGGTGGTGTTACTCCATTGAGCTTGTTTGGTTAAGGGTCCCTTCGGATTGATACCTAGGTGATCTAGGATCATATCCTTATGTGTTTTTGAAGAGTTTTTTGATGGTAATGTTCTTCACTCTTCATAAGGGGATAGATGAGAAATTGTAAGCAATTGATGTATGTTCCTCTCCCTAAGGATATAAATGATGGTGTTGTGGTGATGTCCTTCACTTGTTTACTTGTGGTTGGACTAGTTGTGATTGTATGCGATATGGTTGAGAGGAGTTCTACTGGCAACTCAAGAATTTTGTTGCTCAAGGAGCTCCCATCTCAGGTCTCCAGTGATTCATCTGGGATGAATCAGACCGAGTCTTTGCTTCAGTTTCCATCCAGATGACATGTTCGAGATGGCATTTGTTGAATCATGCAGGATATGATATCCTTGGCACTCCCACTCACCCTAGATATAGTGAGTATGGGAAAATACAAATGGGGACAAGATGGTTCCTAGGTACCTCAGGATGGAGGTCTTTCGGACATGTGCTCTTGGTGAGCCTTGTTTTGGGTGGACTAAGACCATTGCCGGTAGACTTCGTACGTTCGTGTTTGCGATTGTATGTTTGTCTATTTCTGTATGTGTGTCTTCTTGGTTGCACTTTCAAATTCTTGCATGCGTGTTATCATGGTTACATCTATCATTCGTAACGCAAGGCTTAAATGTTTTACGCGGTATGATGACTTATTTTTGGGGATGTTGAGGATGTAGTGGTTGTTTGTGCCATCCCAAAGCCAAATGGCTATTGTCTTGTTTGACAATGTATTGTGCATGAGGCATGATTGCCCTTATTGTTGATCCTTGTGAGTTGTGCTTCTTGTTGAGCCGGTGGTGTTGCTTGTGGCATCACTATTTTGATTGGTGACATTTCTTGGTCACTTTGATTTGAAGACTATTGGTGTGGGTCATCCTATTGTTGGTTCTTGTTGGGACTGCACCTCATTTGATGAGAGTCTTCTTATGAACACATTGTTCGTGATGTTGTTGCACGTTGTTGTGAGAATTGGTTTGATGCCGACTTATTGTTGGATAGACCTTGGTCTTCTTCCTTATTTTTGGGTTGAGTTGACAATTGTCTATTGCCCATGACTCATACGAGTGTGTTGAAATTTTGGTCCTGGTTGAGGCCAATGCTAGTTGCTGGGAATTATTGTTGTGTATGAATCTTGAAATTCTGAGAGTATGCTATCTCTTTCTTTGTGTGCCTCATGATGAAATCGTTTGTTTAAGTGGGGATTGGATTCCTCCATCAATGTTTTGCATGATTGATCTCTATACATGTTATTGAGGTCTTGAATTTTATGATGCGCAAGAGTGATATCTCTTTGTTATATGATCATGCTTGATGGTTGTGAATGAGGCTGATGTGCTAATCGTGTTCCTACTAAATTATATGTTTCTGAGCTTGTGTCTCAATGTTTACAGGTAGCACAAGTATAAAGATGCAGCCAGTGGGGACCTCAGTTGATTCTGTGAGCACCATGTCTATGGGGAAGATATGTGCTCATGAGACCTTCATGAACTGATTATTTGGTCTCAGAATCCCAACATTGGGTTGTGGATTTATCAGTACATTGGCTGTGATGCATCAGCAGGTACATCATGATTTGTTTGCCTCTCAGTGCTAGGGGAGCACTAACAGAGGACGATGATTTGTCCTAGACCCTACAGATATTGGGCTAGCAGATGGCATGAAATGGTATCCTTGGCCATGCCGGATACTAATGGCCCAGGAGTGGCCAATGCAATGAGGGCCCACTATGGCAGGATGGTGGATACTCAGATGGTATGTTTCCTTATTCGATCATTGCGTTTGTGTCTTGAATCGTTTTCGTTCGAGGTTACCCGTGCAATCGGTTCAGTGTGAAACTAGATCATGTATCTTTTGAGGCAGTGCTGCAATGACAGATGATCATTTATGCTTCGTGACAGAGACAGGTTTTTCTCAAAACAACATGGTTCTTTCTTGGTATGCTCTTGGTGGCCTAAATCTTCCAGCTTAGGAAGGGTTTGGTAGTTTTTCCTATAGCCTTTTAGGCTTGGGTAGCATTCCATATACCATGTATGTTCCCATATATGAATATAATCTGATCCTTGGGTGTGTGAAAGGTATCCTTGTGATATTCTCGATCCAGTTGTATGCACATGTAAGTGCTAGATGTATTGCCTATGTGACTCAGTTGTCTCCTGGTTGTAGGCCTATGCCACACACTGTGACAAGGCCAAGCCCGATGTATGGTGTTCTCTTGGTGCTTGTTTTAAAGCACCCTTGCTATATGTTGTAAATGGCCTTTGTGCCTTGATGTATAATTCTGCTGAAAACCTCATGAGAAATGCTTCAGTTGTGATACAGCGTTGTAATGAATGGGCCAGGGCATGTCCTTGTCCATTATGCTCGTGAACTGGTGCCATGTGTTCTTGATGATGTTGGCGTGCCTGGATCGTGTATGCTTGGTGAACGTCCTTGAGATAGGACAAATCTTGGGAACACATTTTCTTGTGTTCTTGGACTGGCAAAGATCTTGTCCACAGATGATCGTTGCTGACTGAAATTCACATCAATGTGATGTCTAATGGTGGGTTTGAGTAGAGTTCTGGGTAGTGGCACCTAGACTTGCTCTTGCATGTTGGAAGCGATCGTGGAGCAGTAGCCCAAACGTTGGGATGGAGGTCCATCCTTGAACAAATGACGTTACAGATACAGAACTTGTGGTTTCTCCTGGTGGCCTTTCTTGGTGGGCTTGAATGTGCTCGAAACACTTGAGCCGATGCTTTCATGATAGTGGGCTTCTAATGGTTTGTGCATGTCGGTGGGCTCTCGTAACGAATTGCTTTGGTGTGTTGCAGAGCTAGGATGCACTCTCCTAGATTGGAACTGATTGGTGCCTTTGTGGTCTATGGTGTGATTCCATGATAGGGGACTCGTTGTGCCTAATAGGCTATGGTGTCTTGCTAAATTGTCCCATGTACTCTGTCCCTTATGTACACTGATGTATTACAGAGTCCCTCGCTGATGTATTGTCCCATGTCTCTGGTGTGATGTTAATTCATGTTGGTGATCTCACCTCCCTGGTGGGATAGCAGAGTTGATCATGAGGGATCATTCTCCATTTCAATGGATGCCCTCTTCAGTTCCTAAAATAATAAGGCAAGTGGTATTGAGATGGTTGTCTCCTGTAAGTAGTGGATGTTTGGGACTTGTTCCTAGCAGTGGTCCTATGATCGTGAACTCGTGGGGCTTGTTCTTAGAGACAGAATGTTGTTACTCTGGTAAAATTCATGAAACCTCCTTTGTGAGGTCATGTTGTTGATGTAAATTAAAGATACATATTGCTCTTCTTGTAGGCAAGGCATGATCTTGTGTACTCTCGTAGTTTTGGGATCTTCAGAGGAACTTTCTTGTTGGGGTTCTCTGGTAGACCATCCTTGTTGTAACTCCTTTGGGGATAAATCGTGTTATGTTTGAGTTGTAATGATGTTGATGAAAGCCCATTCCATGTAAAAAACTATCTTGAGGACCTGGTCCTCCTATGGGCAAGATGTTGTTGTTGACTTGTGTCTGTTGTTTGGGTTGAATGACAATAGGTAGTGGTGCGGCCTTGTCACCACAAATTGATGTAAATGGGCTTGACTGGGATGTATGAAACAAAACCCAGATCTCCTAAGATGAAACAAAAATGTTTGGTGTCTCAAGTTGTTCTCAAGGTGAAAATTGAATTTGGGTAAGACTTGTAAACTCATGTCTTCCCTCAACTAGTGACAGTTCCACGATTTGGTTCTATTGGCTATATTGACTACTTGGGCATGTATGAGGGCTGTAATACTTACCTATGGAAGAAACCTCCCAAAGAGGATCCTTCTTGCAAGTGCAAAACCTACTGAAAGGTGTTGATCATGAGATTGGCAGTTGTTCTTGATATAGTGGGGAAATGCAAATTTTGAGAACGTTGATGTTCCTCGGAGAATTCATGATCTGGTTATTCTCAGAGGTGATTCTATATTGTTCCTGGACCTTGTGTTCAGAAAATGGTGCTTGTCCCATAACTTGGTGTGGGAAGGATAGCTTGCATGTGGAAAATGTGGGTGACCCTTCTCCATGAACGGGGTATTATGTTTGCATTTGATGATGTGCTTATAGCTGATATGAGACAGGTGATGGAGGATTTTCATGGGGTTGGTTGCCCAATTGACCCTCCCGTGTTCTAACATTCGAGTAGGCATTCTCGATGTTGGACAATCACAAGAGGTGTTGCTGAAAGTTGGGGCTTGTTGTATGTAGCCTCTTGGAGAAGTTTCCAAATAGATTTTTGGATCTTCTCTCTCGTTGGAATACTAGGGAATGATGAATGATGGATTGAGGCATGTGATGCTAGTGTCTGCAGATGGCAAGGTCAAGCTCAAAGATCTGCCCTTGTACCTTGTTCGTAAGGGAGAATATGCTTGCCTTCCTTCATACCAGCTTGAACAAAAATGATGAGAAAAGAGATTGCGCACGGTACCGATGCATGTGGAATTAGTGCTTAGATGGTTGCACTGGTGAGACCCCATGGGTCTCAATGCGAGTAGCAAAACATGGAGTTCTGGCAAGCATGAATTGCTTGCGGAGACATGGCTCTTAGGAGCATGTCCTCCCTCTCGGTGTGATGTTCCCAAGTCCCTCACCATGGGTAGTGGCCTTGGTGAGCCCTAAAATAAAAATAAAAATAAAAATGAAGGGGTGCTGAGATGCCATTCACAGAGGAACTCGACGGGACTTGTGGAAGAGGAGCGATCTTCTTGCATAAGTTATGGGTTTACACAAGAAGATATGTCTCTAGACCCTCAAAAGGGACAGATCTAGGGGACGCCTTAGAGACGTTGGCCCTTTGGGTTGGACTCTCCCGCTCGTATAGAGAAGGGAAGTCTTGGGCTTCCTCCAGTTGCCCTTGCATTTCATGCAAGGCATTGGATGGAAGGACCTATCAGGTATTGGGGTTGGGACCTTCCTTCAAGCCTAGCATTTAAGGAGTTGACGGATCCCCGAAATTGACAGAGTTCCGAACTCATATGAAGTGTACACTCGAAGCTATCCTAGGCTCCGCTCCGAGGACGTTGCTTCTTTATGTGGGGGAGGATTGTGAGAGATGTCCCAAGTGATGGTTCTCTTGGGCTCTCCCCATGGTTCAGGGGCCATGGAACACTCTGAGGTGCCCTCGGGTGGCTCTCAAGTGTTACAAAACCCACCCTAGCTTGGTGGTACCAAGCTAGCAATAGGACACACTTCTGTTGCAACTCTCTTCTCTAAGTCCTCTTCCTTCCCTCTTCTCCGTGGAGAACTACATGGCCCTAATTCTACGACGGTCGTAGATATGTAGACAGCTGAGACTGGATAGTTTTGGTGCGGTGCCATGCCACACCTTGTAGCAGATCATGAGGGATCTGGGGGTGAGGTACCTTCTCTTGTAGGTGCATTGTTTCTCCTTCCACCGATGTGGTCTACAAGGTTGTGTGTGTACTTGTTTGCTNTTCCGCCCCAGATCCATTGGATCTTTGTGAATTCTTTGGGGTGCCGGGCAATGTCGGGGCAACGTTGTTACACTACATCCTACTTTATAGAGATGAGAAGTAATTAAACAAAACTCAGGAATCTGTGACGATGCTTAATTCCTAGTTACTTTGATTTGAATGAATAAAACAAAGTATAATAGAGACTACGTCACAAGCGCCACTATTGCCAGCAGTACCATTCTATCACATTCATTGCTTGATGCCTACTACAAAACTTCACCGTTTGGTTTTTTCTTACTCTATTCGATATCAATACTCAGCAAATCAGGTACTTTTCTACTGCGTGCTTACCTCTATCCCTGCTTTGCAAGAAAAGCTTTGTTTTCCATTGCTAGCCACAGCCAGCAACAGAGGATCCGATTATTTTGGGGATCAGCCCCATTTACATAACTTGGTCACCTGTTCTTCAACAGAGACAGATAGACAGACAAACACCTGAGGGTTTCTATAAAATTGCAGTTTCATAGATAGGTTTATGCCACTAATTTCAAAATTACAGTGTCAGCACTGCTATCGTACAAGCTTGCTTGCAAAACTCCTTTCTTTGTTATTGCTTGTTGGTTCTGATTCTTAGTGTAAAGAATCCAACATTAAACAAAACATATTTCATAAACAATCTTTTTGATTAAGGGTTCCCCGCTCCAGCAAATCGTTGCAAGAAGTGGTGTGTCCCTATTTTCAAAAGTTGTCCCACTTCACCGACTCAAGATATGTGTTTCTTATGGTGACAAGCTTTGTAAGGCCTTGTTGTCTAGACATCCTGCATGTCGAGCAAAATTAGTACTGGTGTTTGGATTTAGAAGCTCTAGCAAACATGGAACAACATTGTTCTGTATCAGTGGAAGACGATGCTGACTAGGATATGTTGATATTGATAATCACTCATGTTAAGGATTCTTATTTTAACCTGAGGATTTTTTATTGCACTGAATCAGAAGCGGTAATATTTTCTTTCCCAAAAACATATCCTCGTGCTGTTGCCGAGGATAGTAAGAAAAATAACCTAGATTCTAAATCAGCAGCATTTTCTCCAAAGCAAAGCAAGACTGGTCAGCATTGCAGCAACAATGATCCCTGTTCTTCCTCTAATGATTTGTTTTCAAGGATGGTTTTATGGGTTCTGTTTTGTAGTTTGATTTTATTCTGCAGCTTGTCACATCTTGTTTGAAACTTCAGCTCAAACTGATTTACAAATGTAAAACAGTGATTTTCAAGTTATATTCGTATTTCAAACTGGGTTTGCTGTATATGATGCATCTTTGGAACAAGTATTTTAAGGTTATAATTTTCTTAAATTAAAACTTCTTGTAATTGATTTTTCGCTTTTGTGGGCAGGAAAACACAAGCACAGAATTGCAGAGAAGTTTTCACTAATTTTGAACAAGATGGCTGTTGAAACAAAAGCACACCACGTTGTAAGTTTATTTATTTATTTTTAAGGAACCAACAAATCTTGAATTTTATAAGAAAAAATAAACGCATTACATAATCTTTTGACATATAGCATTTCTTTTCTTTAATTACGGCAGACTAATCTAGCCAATATGGCAAACTTGTTACCGTTCTCAAATTCAGCATGCGAACTAAAATTTCTAGCAACAAGTAGCATAGACTTTCTATTCAATGCTGCAAAGTGTACTATGCTAAATGCAGATATGACTCTAAAACGTTTTCTTGCATCAAGTCTGGTTTTGGTATATTAGTGGAATTGCTCCAACTGGAAGGAGATCAGTGTGATTTTGGTTCGATTAATCCTTGTGGGAATATCAAGTAAATGTTATAAGAAGAAATGAATGCATTGTTGATGTCAACATCATCCATATGAAGCCATAATCAACAATACCAAACAATGGATTACTTCAAGTTGGAAGTGTGTTTCTAGAATCAACTCTTCCTCTTTTTACTGGAAACTGCAATCCTTCCAGTTATATACATTATTTTTGCACAGCGTCCATGCAACCCTGTTACCATGGAAATTACTCAACGGTTTTGAGTTCTTAATCAAGATACAGACTGAACAGAAAACTACTGGGTCAACTTGCATTAAAAAAAATTGAAAACAAAGAAGGTTGCAAAAACTTCTGGTCACTTCATACTTAATCGATCATGTTTGGAAGCTAAGGTACCACTTTCCCAAGTTGCGTAAACAAGTGTTCAACATATGGTGTATGGGAAATCAACTACCAGACAAATCAAACTTCTGTAATATTGCAAGGCCCCTATCACGGACGTCAGTCACGTCACAGTACATTTAGCACAGATTCTCCACTCATAGAAATACATAAATAATACAAACTTCAAAATCAAATAAATCCAAACAAAAGTAGCTGCAGTTGGCGGAAGCAGTGCCAACCAACAATTGTGGCCACCATCGATCTGATTTACCTACTACGCGCTTTTCCGTGTCTCATATATCAACAACATCAGTGGAAGTGGAGACACATCGATCCTTACCAGTCCGGAAAAAGAAAAAGAAAACCAGAGCTTCAAATCAGAAGCATAAACCTGTTGAGGCCAACTTTCACCCATGCTAGGCATGGGGCCTTGCTTAAACCATGCTTGAACCCATTTCACTTAAAATAAAAATATAAAATTTTAAAATTACAAAACGAATAGATTTCAAAATTAAAAGTGATAATAAATAAAATAACGACCGACCGTGTGCCTTTTAAAATAAAATAAAGTATGAACTTAAACCTTACCTTGTAACGGCGGCTGCACTTAGGGTTAGGTTTCTAGTTTTCTCTTCACAGCCGCTATAAACACGAAGGCAGAGGAGGCTTGAATAAGGGAGGATCGGCTGCCGCCTGCAGCGCCTTCTGTTCCTCTCCGCTACCGTTGCTGTCCGTTTCGCCACCCGCCGCTGTTTTTCTCCACCGCCGCCCACGCCCGCAGCAACGCCAACCCTGTCGGCGCTGTTTGCCCTGCGTGGCCTGCTTGCTGCGCTGCCGTTGCTGACTCTTGCCACCCTGCTCATACCAGTTCGGTCCTCTTTGACCAGATCCTGCCCTGCCCACGCAGATCTGACCCTTCTCTCAGCCGCACGAAAAGAAGAAGCGTCTGCGGTTTCCTGTTCTGCTGTTGTTCGCAGCCGCTGTTCTTCCTCTGTCTTCCTCCACATCTGTCCGTCTGCGGCCGCGCCATCGGTCCGTCTACCGCCGCGCCGCGCATCTGTCCGTCGCCCGCCCCGCGCTGCCGTCTGTTCGTTCGCCTGCCCCGCGCTGCCGTCTGTTCGTTCGGCCGCCTCCGCTGGTTTCCTCACCTTCTCCTACCTGGCGCGCACGTTTTCTTTCACGGCCATAGCCGCAGTCCGCACCTGCTCCATCTGCTCCACGTGTGGTCTGATCTGTGCGCCCTCTGTTTTCTTCTTTTTGTGATCTCGTTCCTCGTCGGTATCGCCGTCCTCTTCCTGCAAAAGTACTGCAGCAGAGCTGAAACAGTGTTCGGCGACAAGAAATTGCTGTTTCTGCTGCTGATTTTGTGCAGGCGTAGGATTATAGCCGCAGCCAGTTTATGATACTCTTCTTCATCGTCCTCGTCGTATTGCTCTCTCTAGTTTTCCACCATTGCCTGGATCATCTGGTTTCCAGCTCCAAAGCACCAACATCCATAACAAAACCGACGTTCTTAACGGCGTCTTCCAGCTGCGCTGTGTCATCCACGCCTTGCTCTGGTCGTGCGCCGCCTCCCCTTGCTCATCTCTCAGCCAGACTTGGTCGTGGCTGCAACGGCTGCTACGCTTAGGCTGATTCCTCCCATGTCCGCAGCAGCAGCTTGAGAGCTTGAATTCCCCGTGGCGCTGCTATGCCTAAGATGACTTTTGCCTCACACTATTTGAATATTTGAATTATTTATCATTTTGCAAATTACACAAATTATCCTGAGAGTTTCCGATATCAAATTAAATTGAAGTATTTAAATATTAAATTAAATCTAAGCTTTTATTCTGATATTTTGTTTAAAATATTGTTATTATTGTTTGTCACATTGCCCTTTCCAGCTGAGACTATTCCCGGGTTTCCGTACCCATACGGGAGGCGCCCTAGGCGATAGTCTCCTAAATTGAGTTTTTACAAGTGTTCACGTGTCCAAAATTTACGCATCAACAAAACCTTTCCCTCTCCCTCACCTCTTTCTCGATTTGATTGACATGAAGAAGAATTTACAGCTACTGTGCGGTTGTCGCTATACATTCTTGACATTGCACACAAGCACAGAGACACATCAACCGTAAATGACTGAAACTGAAAATTTGATTTTTTTTTTGAATTATTTATTGTACTCTTAAATTGCAAAAAATATTCAATTTAAATTTTTAATTATTTTACTTAATTTATGGTTTTTAAAAAGTCACATAGTCCTCTTAAAAAGATTTCAATGTAAATTCTCCATTATTTTGCTTCGTTTATTATTTTTTAAAAAAAACATCACATAGCCTTTTACAGCTAAGATTATTCCAGTTTCCATATCTATATTGGAGGCACCCTATGGGATAGTCTCTTAAAACGAGTTTCCTAAGTATTGTTGTGTTCAAAATTTACCTATCAACACCTTTTTGGTGCTAGGAGGGCCTTCTCCCGCCTTTTGGTTTCAGCATTTTTTGCCATTTTGTTGTGGCCATTTCATTTCTCAATGTAGTTTTTGAACCTGTTAATTTTTTTTTTGAAAAATCTTTGTTTAGATCTTTGATTTTTATGCTTTTGTTTTCACAAAATTGTTGTTGCCCAAATCTTTCCAGTTCCATTTTTAAATCTTTCCAGTTCCTTATGTAAGTCTCAACTTTGGTAAGGTAGTTTTAATTATTAAACTTAAAGTTTATTTTTGTTCTGAAATTATTTTCCTTTTAAATTTTCAATTTATTTTTCTTTTTTAAAAATTCATTTTTTATATAACATATTTTAGTATTTTCTTTCTTTGGTACAAATTTTTTTTAAAACATAGATCATTTTAGTGTTATTTTTAAAAAATATATTTTTAATATTTATTTGTTGTACTTAATTTTATAGTTTACTTTAACATTTATAATTTGAAATTCTTGTTTTATGAGCAATTCTTTTAACTTTACTAACTACCATGACATCTCGAAAATCTCTTTAAAACATAAACCTATGCTTTGATCCCACAACCCCTACAAGTGATAGGCGAGCAGTAGTGACAACATTTGCGACAACTCCCGATGGTAGACTACAAGAGAGTTGGTAGTAGTTAGTAGTAGGGGTACCTCATGGTTAGGGGGTCATGATAAGAGACAGAGTAATGGCATGGCTCACATGTTAGGTGAGTAGATATTGTACTAGCTGGAGAGGTTTGTAGAGTTTACATGTAAAGGGAAAAACTACTTCTTCCTCAACCAAGATTGCATGAACTTCTCTAAGCCTTTGTAGGATGCGAGGATGAGTTCAACATTTTAGCCTTATGATTGAAAACCTTGGCCGTTGGAGCTTCTTATCTCTAATTTTCGAATAGGCTTTTAAAAGTTCAAGGATCCTTGGTATTTATTTGAGACTCTCCAAATTTAAAACAATGTACACTTTGAGGATGTCAGTTCTTTCAAGTGGGGAAGAGTGTAAGAAACCATACATTGTTGATGGATCTAAGGCTATTTTCCTCCAAAATGGGGATTGGAGGAGTGTGGAGATCTTTTATGGTTCCATGATATCTTAACCATCATGAAAAATAAGGAGAACTACATGGTCCTAATTCTACATTGGTCGTAGATATATAGGTAGCTTGGGTTGGATAATCCAAGTGCAATGCCATGCTGATCCTTGTACCAGATTATGAGGGATTTAGAGGTGAGGCAACCTCTTGTAGAAACTATGGATCATTGAACCTAGAACTAGGGGGGAGGGATGAATAAGTTCCCCAAATTAAAACTTTTTGAGACAAAGAACATACACAAGATTTAATGTGGTTTCCCAACTTAGGTAGTCCACACTTGGAGGGTAGATCACAAGCACACCTTCGAAATTTGTTACTCTTAAATGTGGTTTGAAGGGTCCACACCCTATACAATCTTCAAGCCCCACTCTGGAGTGTTATGCTACAACACGAACCACTTAATCCTGCAAGATCCTATCAGGCTTGGAATATGGTTTCCAAGATTTCAAACAACAGTAGATGGTGTTTCGCATTGCAACCATCACGCATGGTGGTTTTCTACTTTTCTCTCTTTGCCAATTGCAATGGCACTCCAACACACAGTGACAATAGGAACGACATCGGACGTATGGCTTGGCGACCATGGGGATCTATAGATTTTCTTTGAGGTTCTTCCCTCTCAATGTGCGGTTGACAAAAGATGGCAGATGGTGATCTCTCTCTCCACCAACAATAGCAGCATCTTTCTTTGCTGATGACACTAGCAGTCACGTTTCTCTCTTGGTCCACATGACATACGTGAGATCTATCTTTCCTTTTCCCTCATCCACTGGTGGCTACGAGTAGAGCAGTGTTGTAGCAGCATCCACAATGGATTGGCATGGGTACACAGCAGCAGTGTGACATAATTTAGTAGTTTCTTTCTTTTTGTACAATTTTTTAAAAAAACATAGCACATTTTAGTGTTATTTTTAAAAATATATATATTTTTTAATATTTATTTCTTATACTTAATTTTATAGTTTACTTTAACGTTTCTAATTTGAAATTCTTATTAT
>MNCI01031743.1:679615-691414 GCA_015680685.1 Gnetum montanum
TAAACAAAAAATCACTTACCCTTACCCCCAAATGACCAGTCATCCATCTCTTAGCATTAAAAAAATAATAAGCTTCATGTTTTCCAAGTTCTATTCTTAAGAGAACTACACCTAGAATGACAGCTCAACAACCCCCAACTCCCTTGCTGAGCAATTCTTTTAACTTTACTAACTACCATGACATCTCGAAAATCTCTTTAAAACATAAACCTATGTTTTTATCCCACAACCCCTACGAGTGATAGGCGAGCAGTAGAGACAACATTTGTGACAACTCCTGATGGTAGACTACAAGAGAGTTGGTAGTACTTAGCAGTAGGGGTGCCTCCTAGTTGGGGCATCATGATAAGAGATAGAGTAATGGCTCACATGTTAGGTGAGTAGATATTGTACTAGGTGGAGAGGTTTGTAGAGTTTACATGTAAAGGGAAAAACTACTTCTTCCTCAACCAAGATTGCATGAACTTCTCTAAGCCTTTGTAGGATGCTAAGATGAGTTCAACATTTTAGCCTTACGATTGAAAACCTTGGCTGTTGGACCATCTTATCTCTAATTTTTGAATAGGCTTCTAGAAGTTCAAGGATCCTTGGTATTCATTCGAGACTCTCCAAATTTGAAATAGTGTACACTTTGAGGATTTCGCTTCTTTCAAGTGGGGAAGAGTGTAAGAAAACATACCTTGTTGATGGATCCAAGGCTATTTTCCTCCAAGATGGGGATTGGAGGAGTGTGGAGATCTTTTGTGGTTCTATGATATCTTAACCATCATGAAAAATAAGGAGAACTACATGGCCCTAATTCTACAATGATTGTAAATATATAGGCAGCTTGGGTTGGATAATCCAAGTGTGATGCCATGTTGAACCTTGTACTAGATTATGAGGGATTTGTTGGTGAGGAAACCTCTTATAGAAACTATGGATCATTGAACTTAGGACTAGAGGGGAGGCAGAAATAAGTTCCCCAAATTAAAATGTTTTGAGACAAAGCACATACATAGGATTTAATGTGGTTCCTCAACTTAGGTAGTCCACACTTGGAGGGTAGATCACAAGCACACCTCTGAAATGTTTTGCTCTCAAATGTGGTTTGAAAGGTCCACACCCTGTACAATCTTCAAGTGCCACTCTAGAGTGTTATGCTACAACACCAACCACTTAATCCTACATATCCTGTCAAGCTTGGACTATGGTTTCCAAGATTTCACAACCTTTATAATCTTGAGCTCCACCCCAAAGTATTGTGTCGCAATACCAACCACTCAATCCTTCAGGATCCTGACAAGCTCAAGCAAGATGCCTTCCCACAAGAAGCACATCAACCCCATAGGGCAATAAGGTAGAACAACAATTACAAGGGATGAATGCAACTTAATTTGCTAATCTTTGTACTTTGAAGTACATCACACTTTACAATGGATAAAAGATAACACAACGAAGAGCAAATATGATTATAATGATTAACAAATAATTAGACAATGATTCTACAAAGGCTTGCATATTTCCCAATGCATGTGATGTCTTATTATAGTTTCTATATTTCCAAATCCATCTTGAAACTTACGCAATGGCTAGCTAATAGTCATGGAAGACATCTTCTTCATGCTTGAGACATCTTTTTGTATTTTCTCTCAATTTTAGAAAGACGTCATTATCTAGGAAAAACATCTTTCTGAAATCTTCATTTTGGGAAGATAATATAATGGATAAAAGATAATGCAATAAAGAGTAGTAGTGATTATAATGATTAAAAAATGATTAGACAATGATTGTATAAAGGCTTATTTCTCAATGCATATTATGTTTTCTTATAATTGTCATGTTTCCAAATCCATCTTGGAACTTATGCAATGGCTAGCTAACAATAACTAATGGCCATAGAAGATGTCTTCTTCATGCTTGAGATATCTTTCTATATTTTCCCTCAATTCTAGGAACATGTTTTTGTTTGGAAAAAAACATCTTTCTAAAATCTCCATTTTTGGAAGATGTCTTTGTCTAGTGAAAGATGTCTTTCTAAAACTGGCTTGCATTCTATGAGGATGTCTTTTTCTAGTGGAAAATATCTTTGTGTGTGCATCTTTTAATTCTGCCAAGATGTCTATTGTTTCTTAGAGAGATCTTTTTTCAACCTTCCTTTACGTGATGAATTTATCATTCCTTGTCCACAACCTTGATCTTCCGCAAACCTTCTTGTCTCAATCTAAGTCTTAATCCCAATTCTTGTCCTATAAACATAACAATCATACACACATACAAACAACCTTCTTTTACATTTTTCTTAACATTTTGACATACCAAAACGTCCACAATCTCCCCCTTTTATGGCAATGTCCAAAACTTAAGAAAATGAATTAGTCTTGTCCCAATACATAATAACATATCACATACTTCTCCTCCTTTTTAGACATAACCAAAAAGGATAAAGCATATAACGAAAGTGCAGAAAAATACACTAAGAAAAGCATTGAGATATATAAATTCATATGACACTCATGGATTAAGATAAGTGTGGAAGTTCAATGGTATGTGACTCAAGGTATAAGTAAAAATAAATAGCAAAGGTAGACCACATAGAGATAACAAGGAAAACATACCATCTATACATAACCATCCATAAACTATTATATATCACATTGTCTAGAATCACATTAGAGTATAACTATTTGCAACTTGTTAGACCACATCAGACACATATGTGCAAAGTTCCAAAATCACATATGTGAGAGTCAAAAATATTGCTTCCTTTTTTTATCATTAAAAGGAGACAACAACCAACCACCTAAGGTTTCAATCACTAACCTTGGTAGAATCCTCAGACTTAGAATCCATCATTGCTCTAGATTAAAAATACGTTTTCTGCTCATTAGCATCACTACTGGTGTTGGGATGATTGGATCTCTAGTTGTCCTCATTAGAGGACTCAACCTACTACATTAGAGTTCCCCTAGAATGAAGCTTCACTCAAAATTGAGAGGAAGATGGTGGAGTTGATGGAGTTGGCAACTGCTAAATTGGGACCCATTGGGACATGGTCCCAAAGATTCTCTCCATAGCACATTGCTCAAAAGAGCTAGGAGCATCAACAAGAGATGGAATTATGTAAGTAGGAGGGACTAGATCATGGTGATTTGGTTGCTACATGGTAGCATGATGCTCCTCCTAGAGACCAATTAAGGATGCCTTAGGCTCTAAATTTAACTCTATCCTTGAGTCATATATACATTAGGGTTTGGCTACTAAAGAATGCCTTGGAGGGGTAGGTACATCTTCCTCAATTTTAGAGATAGGAGGAGTAAGAACCTCCTTAAGCACCTACCCATATGAGGGAGCTGGAATTCCAACTACATCCAATCTCTTATGCAAGTAAGAGAGGTTCCTTTCAAGCTTCCCAATGGCTCATGCAAAGGGTTGAAGAAGCTTTTTTAGTGACAAATTAATTTCGGAACTACTAGATTTTGATCTTCTTAATTGTGGAGATGCTTCCTTCTTTTGTTTATGAGGTCTAGTGCTAGGTCCTACTTTTGAGGCATGGGAAGTACTCCTCTTCTTAGCATACTCACTAAGACTTCTCTTGCCTTTAAGAAAAGGCAACTTTGGAATAGGTACACCCCTTTGGAAAATCAACAAATCGATGAGGTAGGGGTGCCCAAAGAATCTTTCCTTAGCCTAGAGGCTTAAAATTTCTCCGAAAAGAGTGTGTCCCATATCCAATGGTAATCCTATAAGAAGATAATACAGTACAGAACCCTGGGATGGTAGTAGGTAATTGTAGCTACCTCCTTTTACCATGATGTTAAATAAAACAATAAGCGACAAGGTGGAGGCATCAGGAGTCATCTTTCTTCTCTCAATATGACCCTTATCAAAAGACATATTTCTACCAAATAAAACATCACAAAATTCATCATGTTTTACAAGCATTATACCATTTTTGTAAATATCATGCATGGTATCAATGGTAACGTGGAAGACATTTGGACTAGAGATACCTAGAATTGCATTCACAATTTGGGGAGTGACCTCAATAATAGTTTCCCCAATAGTTGATGTGAATGCCCAAAAAATAGCATCAAAGTTAATGATATTATAATAGAATTTCCTAATTAGCATCTTAGGGACAAGAAAATTCATGGAAATTAAAGTGGTCCAATTCAAAAGCTTGAGGTAGTCTAACAAAGCTTGCTATCTATGAGCTAAAAAAGCAAGAGAATGCTCAGAAATGATAGTAGTGGTTTGAGTTGCCTCAAGCCTATGGTGGGTGCTTGTGCTTTGAAACTAAGGTGTGTAATAGGGTGGCACAATGCTAGAACCACCTCTTGAAAATTTATTAGATTGCACCTTAGATGTACCAATCTTTTTGTGGGCTTTTGACAAAATTGTTGCAAATGGAGTCTTGGTCATCTCTATGGGATAGATATGAAGGAATACGATAAAAATGGGGGTTTTATCTTTTATGCAGGTGGGAAAATGAGGGCTTTGAATAAAAAAAGAAGAAATTTTTCTACAATAGGAAGACATCTTTTCCACATGTTAAAGTTACAATAGATGTCTTTCACTCATAGAAGACGTCTTGCCCACAACGCTCAACAAATCAGAGAGTCATCTTTGTCCTCATAAAGACGTCTTTTGCCAAAATCAAGATGAGGTTTGGGAAAGGCTACTAATTTACTATAGTCTTAATGAAAGTTTGAAACAAAAGAAGACTTACCTCTACCTACCTATCATACTATTGAAAAGTGATGGAGCTTAGAGAGTTAGAGAATGAGTTTCCTCTTTTGAGGATTCTCCTCTCAACCAAACTTGTCCAATGTCCAAGGCATGGCTTCCTCTAATGAATTTATTGATGAGGATGTTTTGATTTCCTTGGTGTTTTTGTTTAATTCTCCATTCATTTCTAATTTCTATGCTCTTTTAACTTGACATTCATTTATCCTACACAAAACCCTTTTTTAGTGCACTTTGATAAAACCAAAGAGTCTTGTGATATGGCTAGGTACTCATTTGATAAAACTTTAGATTACACTCTCATTGTATATGCCCAAACTTATTACAATAATAACATCTAACCCTCTTATTATATAAAAAGTGATTAGAATGATTAAACCTTTGAGGAGTTTTATGATGGTTAGGAGCTTCTTCTAATGTAGTGTCCTTACTTCTTGGAGATTCCTTTAGATGGGATGAAGCTTGTGTAGGTTTTTCTTCTCGGGAATAACATTCAAGTCCACTTTTGTCTTGTCGACTTCTTTCTTGTCCAAGAACCATTTCAAGGGACTCATTCCCTTTAGCTAGTCTTTCATTCACAAATTTTACATTTGCAAGCTCTTCATTCATATGCTTACACAAATTGGTTAGATCTTTATTCTCAGCCTTGAGTTATGAGATTTCCTTGGTAAGATAAAAAATTATTGTATTCAATAAAGAAATTTTTTGATCCTTTTTTTTTACTGACTTGTTTAACTTTGTGCAAGATTTTGGAAATTTAAAAGTTCATTACACAATAAATCAAACCTCCCATCATCATTAAGATCATCGTTTGATGTATTAGCTTCATCATCAATGAGTGCCATGCAAATGAGATGAGAATTTGTTCCATCATCCTTCACTTCTTCCTCACTCTACTCCTCATCATCCCAACTTGTATAGAAGTTGGTCTTCTCTACTTCTTTGGTGGATTTTTTCTTGGATTGCATCCTGAAACTACTAGGACATTCAGAGGCCATATGGCCTCTTCCACAACACATCCAACATTCTACAAAAGAGAACTCTAGATTAGAATTTAAAAAATTCTTACCTCTTTCTCTACCTTTTGACTGATTGAATCTTTGCCCATATGTTCCTTTATTTCTTCTAGTTATTAGTCATTGCAGCTTCCTAGTAAGAAAGGAAATCTTATCTTCACTACCTTCATCATGCTCATTGTATTCCTTCTTCTTTGAGGCTATCTTCAAGGAAATGGGCCTTTATTGGATAGCTTCTTCACTTATGAGATTCATTTCATAAGCAATGAGCATACTTTGAAGCTCTTCAAATTTTAGAGTTAAAAGTCTCTGATTTCTTCCATGATCGTGATCATTGGTCTAAACTCTAGTTGAAGAGTTCTAATCATTTTAATGATCACATCACTTTCAAGAAAGCCTTTATCAATACCTCTAATGGCTACAACAATATCATTAGCTCTAGAGAATTAATCTTTTATCTTTTCATCTTCTCTCATTTTAAGCTTATCATATTCGCTTTGCAAGACTAAGAATTTTGATTACTTAACAATATAGGTACATTTATATGTAGCTTATAGAATTTGCCAAATTTCTTTGGCCATTTTAGATCCTATTACTCTATTAAATTTTGATTTATTTAAAGCACAATATAAACAATTCTTTGGTCTAAAATCAAACATCAACTTATCTTTCTCCTCTTGTGTCGATTTGTTGTAAGGCTTGATGATGTTAGTGGAGCTATCGAAAGGTGGAGCATAGCCTAAAAGGATTGACTCCCACACTTCAAACTTCATGGATTCGAAGAATCCTTGCATTCTTGCTTTTCAATAGGCAAAGTCAACTCCATTGAACATGGGTGAATTTATGTAAGATGTTCCCTCCATTATTCGCTCTTGAAGTTAATGATGATAGAGAACAGTACCAGGCTCTAACACCACTTGTGGATCGTTGAACTTAGAAGGGGAGAATAAATAAGTTCCACAAATTAAAAAATTTTCAGACAAAGCATACACATAGGATTCAATGTTGTTCCCAAACTTAGGTATTCTACACTCAGAGGGTAGATCACAAGCACACCTCTAGAACTTATTACTCTCAAATGTAGTTTGAAGGATCCACACCCTATATCATGTTTAAGCCCTGCTTTAGAGTTTTGGGCTGCAACACTAACCACTCAACTCTGTAAGGTCCCATCAAGCTTGGCATGTGGTTTCCAGGCTTTCATAACCTTTACAATCTTGAGCTCCTCTCCTAAGTGTTGTGTTACAACACCAACCACTCAATCCTACAAGATCTTGACAAGCTCAAGTAAGATGCCTTCTAGGAAAAAGCACATCAATCCCACAAGGAAACAAGGGAGAACAACAATTACAAGGAATGAATGCAACTTAGTTTGCTGATCCTTGTCCTTTGATATACAACACACTTTATAATGGACAAAAGATAATACAATGAAGAGCAATAGTGATTACAATGATTGGGATATGATTAGACAATGATTGTACAAAGGCTTGTACATTTTCTAATGCATGTGATGTCTTCTTATAACTATCAAGTTTTCAAATCCATCTTGGACCTTGTGTAATGGCTAGCTAATAGTTGCTAATGATCATGAAAGATGACTTCTTCATGTGAGACATCTTTTCGTATTTGCCCTCAATTCTAGAAAGACATCATTATTTGGAAAAGATGTCTTTCTGAAATTGACCTACATTTTGTGAAGACATCTTTCCTTGGTGGAATAAATCTTTACCTGAGGAAAGATGTTTATTGTTTCTTGAAGACATCTTTATTTGTGCATCTTCCAATTTTGCCAAGACATCTACTATTTCTTAGAGACATATTTCTTCAACCTTCCTTTGCATGATGAATTTATCATTCCTTGCCCACAAACTTGATCTTCTAAAAACCTTCTTGTATCAATCTAAGTCTCAATCCAAGTTTTTTTCCTACAAGCATAATAGTCACACACACATACAAACAACCTTGTCTTTCATTTTTCTTAACATTTTAACATACCAAAAGGTCCACAATCTTCCTATTTTTGGTAATGTCCAAAACTTAAGAAATGGGTTAGTCTTGTCTTAACACATAATAACACATCACATACTTCTCCACGTTTTTGAACATAACCAAAAAGGATAAAGCATATAACAAAAGTGTAGAAAAATATACTAAGAAAAGCATGAAGACATATAAATTCCTATGATAGGTAGGGATTAGGATAAGCATGGAGGTTCAATAGTACATGACTTGAGGTATAAGCAAAAATAAATAGCAAAGATAGACCACATAGAGATAATAGGAAAAACACATCATCTGTCCACAACCACCCACAAACTATTATATACCATATTATCCAAAATCACATCAAAGTATAATTATATAAAAATTGTCAGACCACATCAAACACATATGCATGATGTCTTGAAATCATATATGTGAGAGTTAAAAAATATCTCATTCTTTTTTATCATTAAAAGAAGAGAACAACCAACTAGCCAAGGTCTTAGTCACTAGCCTTGGTAGCATCCTTAGACTCAGAATTTGGTGTTGTTCTAGATGGATAATAAGTCTCCCTCTCATCATCATCACTATTGATGCTGGGATGGCTAGATCTTTGGGTGTTATCATCAAAGGACTCAGCCTACTACATTGGAGCTTGCCAAGGACAACTTCACTTGAAACTAAGAAGAAGTTGGTGGAGCTGGCAGTTGCTAAATTGGGACCCATTAGGATGTGGTCCTAAAGATGCTCTTCATAGCCCGTTACTTAAAAGAGTTAGGAGCATCAACTAGAGGTGGAATTGTGTAAGCAAGAGGGACTAGATCATGATGCTCTAGCTACAACATGGGAGCATGATGCTCACCTTGGAGACTAGCTGGGGGTGCCTCAAGCTCTAAATCTAACTCCATCCCCAAGTCATATGTATGTGATGGTCTAGCTATTGAAGAATGCCTTAAAGGGGCAAGTACATCCTCCTCATTATCAGAGATAGGAGTAGGAACCTCCTCAAATACCTACCCATACCAGTTGCATCCAATCTCTTACTCAAGTAATAGTGGTTCCTCCGAAGCTTCCTAATGGTCCATGTAAAGGGCTAAAGAAGCTTCTTCAATAATGAATTGATTTGAGTACTACTAGATTTGGATCTTCTTAATTGTTGAGATGCTTCCTTCTTTTGTTTCTGAGGTCTAGTGCTAGGTCCTACTTTTGAGGCATGGGAGGTACTCCTCTTCTCAACATACTCACTGAGACTTCTCTTTCCTTTAAGCAAAGGAAACTCTAGAATAGGTACACCCCTCTAGTGAATCAATAGACTGATGAGTTAAGGGTACCCAAGGATTCTCTCCTTGACATAGAGGCTCAAAATGTCTTGGAAAAGAGTTTGTCTGATGAGTGGCGAGGTACCCCTACACTCAGCCATACGAAACAAGCATAGCACGCACGATTCAGTCGCACTCCGCAAACTAAATGCCTAAATGCCACAAGAAACACTCGGGGTTAATTGTTCGTTGTCTTCCCAAACTTACTTGTTGTTGTCACGGTGTATGGTTAAGTAAGCCCAAGGTATATGATTTTTTTGATATTTTACGGTTTATCTCCTATGCTAAAAGGTGAAGGGTTGAGGAACTAAAGCTAGTTCTAACTACAGCACTAAGTCCTAGCATCAACATCCATTCCCACTTACTATACACACCCTGAACTGTGCAACTGTGGCTACCAAATGCTAATCATTACTGGGATTACCACATGTAACGCACGTGCTCAAAGCGGTCGTATTGAGGCACTTAACTAACCTAAGTGTGACAAGCAGCCGATTCCTTGACTAGCCGTACACATCCGTAGATGCTCGTAATCAAGTCATACTTGTCCTACATTCTAGGAGGAAAGGGTGAGAGAATCTACTCGTGATGAGTAGCCGATTCCTTGGCTAGCCGTACATGTTTGTCAACACTCGTAACCAAGTCGTACTCATGCCACATTACTAGGAAAGAAGTAAATAACATTAATTAAACCTATCCATGCACTGCAAGGTTTATCCACAAAGGTCATCTTTATTGCCATACATAACTTGCGTTCAGGTACAAAGCTGCTCAAATAAAGAACCATTCACTTGGGGGACTCCTACTACGGGCACATGGAAAATATTCTATCTCTAGGGTGATCAATCCGCCAAAGCTTTGCTACTTTATGCCTATGATTTTAAATGAGGGGAGTGCCACCTCTTATTTATAGATTTGACGACGGACCATGATATTGCGTATGCGATATCGCAGGGGATACGATATTGCGGCCTATGCAATTCACGTCTCATCATACCCCCATGACTGAATGAAAACTCATCCTCGAGTTTCTTACAATAATATCAGGTAGGTATGGGATTATTGAGGGAAATGGAACTAATGGAATGACATGTGAACTGTTCATTATTACAAGACTTGACAAGAATGGTGTTCATGACAACAAGGGTGAACACCTTATTACAATGACATCTGGCCACATTTGGTAGTTGAGAGAAAAGAGAAGAGAGAATAGAAGAGAAGAAGAGAGAAGGGTCTTGCTACTGCCAATGCCTAGATTACGCTTTCCGTTGTCCATCTATAAGCGCATCATCAATCTTGCTCCTTGCATAGCTGCTTCAATGCTACTCCATTCTAAGTGTTTGCTCCAGATCCGGTTCGTTGTTGTATGATTGCCATATGCACACACAACACAATCATATATTAGCAAGGGTAATTGAATCATTAAGTAAATAATACCTTGCTTCGGTGTAAGTCCATTGGCTAGGTTATGGTATGGCTGATATGGACCTGGGAATATGTAGATGATGACTACTGAAGGTGTAGGGGTTAGGAAGAGAAACGAAAAAATTCAGGGCTTAGGAGAAAAATCGAAAAATCAGGCCCCGTACCCCCATGACTAATCGCGAACCTCCGGTAGCATTAGAATGGAGAAAGAAAAGGAGTAAGAAAGATAGGGAAAAAGGGAAAACTATGGCATCAATGAAATGGATGTCAAGATGGAAATGAACAAAAATAAAATTAATTGCAAAATGTTAAGGAAAAGAAGTTAACTAATGCTCCAAATAGGAATGTCAGTGGGTCCTCCCCAAAGCAGGCTCATGCCCTTAATGCCCTAACAATCCCACATTCAAAGAGTTCGTAGGCTCTGGGAATGTCCTTTGGAACAAGAGTTAAAGTCTTAACTGGGAGAATTTACCAAAAAGAAAATGATTCATCAATCGAAATATATACACTAATGATACAACTGGCAATGAGGTGAACAATGGAGAGAAGGATGGAGAGAAGGAGAAATGGAATGGAATCCCAAGAACAAGGTGGTGTATAGCCCCTTGTGTGTTTCATGATTAATGCGACTTGGCAAATCTCATTCCAACTCCGGGATCAAACCAACCACTTCTAGTGACTTCGCATCAATGCATTTGGTTAAGCCATCCACTTGGAAAATGAGGATGCAGCTTTGAAGAGCCACCACCATTCCGACGAAACAAGGAGGCAATGAGAAGCGAGAAGGGCCTTAGTTAGCAGAAACACTTTGGTTCCATAACCAGTGCTTGCAGCCCAAATTTTATTTTGTCTAAGGGGTGTGCTTTGAATCCTCACTTTTGTTGTTTTTTTTCTTTTTTCTCTCTTTTTTCTTGTGTTTTATGTTTTTATGTGTGGGGACCACGCCATGCAAAGACTTCTTATTTTTATTGTCTTAGCTTCCGATTATTGGGGTACATCGGAACGGTAAGTAAACTCAAGAAGAAAACAGCCAAGCACCCAAGTGAATGACCAACACAAAAGCATCAAGTTCCTTTAAAGTCACACCCTTTGCAATCCTTGAGTCCTTCCTTAGTTTGAGAAATACCCAGTCACCAATTCGTTAAAGTTATTAGAAGAGAACTGTACATTTCCAAGCCAAGAGAAACCATAGACTTTGATGGATGGATGGATGAAGTGATCTCATTGCCTGCCATATCAAAAGAGACATACCTTAGTATCAACATTGTAACTTAAAGGTAAAAATCAAACATTAGCAATTAATGAAAAAACAGTTCATCCCATCA
>MNCI01031743.1:694697-732041 GCA_015680685.1 Gnetum montanum
TGTTAGGGACTGATCAATCTGGGGGTAACACAATGTTACCTTGTAGATCTCTCCACCGCAATTGTTCTTCTTGATGGAGAATAAAAGTAAAATCCAGAACATACTCATCAGGATGAGTATATGTCACTTTAGATTGTTTAGGACATGGCTGTTCTAGGTTATGCATATGATGCCGGCTGTCTTCTATATTATCCTTAGGTGAGTTGATTTTGTGAGAAGAAGCCATTCTTATGGTGTGCTGTTTACCATTATCTATGTTCTTAATTAACTAATTAACCTAAGGGTTCATTAAAGCTCACAATGATGTGAATGATTCCTAATGTTCTAATTGGCGTAAAAACACTTAGTCCCCAACAACGGTGCCAATGATGAGTGGTGAGGTACCCCTACACTCAACCATACGAAATGAGCGTAGCATGCGCGATCCAGTCGAACTCCATAGACTAAATGCCTAAACGCCACAAGGAACACTCGAGGTTAATCGTTCGTTGTCTTCCTAGACTTACTTGTTGTTGTCATGGTGTATGGTTAAGTAAGCCCGAGGTATATGATTTTTTTGTTATTTTACGGTTTATCTCCTATGCTAAAAGGTGAAGGGTTGAGAAACTAAAGCTAGTTCTAACTACAACACTAAGTCCTAGCATCAACATCCATTCCCACTTACCGTACACACCCTGAACTATGCAACTGTGGCTACCAAACGCTAATCGTTACTGGGATTACCACATGTAATGCACGTGCTCGAAGCGGTCATACTGAGGCACTTAACTAACCTAAGTGTGACAAGCAGCCGATTCCTTAACTAGCCGTACACATCCGTAGATGCTTGTAATCAAGTTGTACTTGTCCCACGTTCTAAGAGGAAAGGGTGAGAGAATCTACTCGCGATGAGTAGTTGATTCCTTTGCTAGCTGTACACGTTTGTCAACACTTGTAACCAAGTCATACTCATGCCGCGTTACTAGGAAAGCAGTAAATAACATTAATTAAACCTATCCATGCACTGCAAGGTTTATCCACAAAGCTCATCTTTATTGCCATACACAACTTGTGTTCAGGTACAAAGCTGCTTGAATAAAGAACCGTTCACTTGGGGGACTCCTACTACGGGCACATGGAAAATATTCTATCTCTGGGGTGATCAATTCGCTAGAGCTTTGCTACTTTATGCCTATGATTTCAAATCAGGGGAGTGCCGCCTCTTATTTATAGATTTGGCGGCGGACCGCAATATTGCGTATGCGATATCGCAGGGAACGACGTGATATCGCATATGCGACATCGCAGGGGATGCAATATCGCAAGGGATGCGATATCGCGGCCTATGCAATTCGCGTCTCATCAGTGTCCAACATCCAATGGTAATCCAATAAGAAAATAATATAATATAAAACCTTGGGATGGTAGTAGATAACTTTAGCTACCTCCTTTCATCATGATGTTATACAAAACAATAAGTAATAAGGTGGAGGCATTATGAGTCATCTTGCTCCTCTTAATATGACCTCTATCAAAAGACATATCTCTACCAAATAAAACATCATAAAATTCATCATGTCCTACAAGCATTATACCATTTTTGTAAATATCATGCATGGTATCAATGACAACCCAAAATACATTAGGACCAGAGATACCTAGAATTGCATTCACAATTTGGGGAGAGACCTCAACAATAATTCTCTTAATAATTGATGTGAATGCCCCAAAAATAGCATTAGAGATAACGATATTACAATAGAATTGCCTAATTAGCATCTTAGGGACCAAAAAATTCATGGAAATGAAAGTGGTCTAGTTCAAAAGCTTGAAGTAGTTTAACTAAGCTTGCTTTCTATGAACTAGAAAAGCAAGAGAATGCTTAAAAATAATAGTAGTGGTTTGAGTTGTCTGAAACCTATGCTGGTTGCTTGTGCTTTGATATTGAGGTGTGTAAGAGGATAATCCACTACTAGAACTTCCTCTTGAATATTTCATGGGTGGTGCCCTAGGTGTACCAATCTTCTTGTGGGCCATCTTTGACAAAATTGCTACAAATGATGGAGTCCTAGTCATCTCTGTGGGATAGATCTAAAGGAATACAATAAAAATGAAGGTTTTTTCTTTTATAGCGGTGGGGAAATGAGGACTTTGAATGAAAAAAAAGACATCTTTCATGATAGGAAGAATTCTTTCTTGCATGTTAAAGTTATAGTAGACGTCTTTCACTCACATAAGACGTCTTGCCTACAATGCTCAACAAATTATAGAGATGTCTTTGTTCTCCTAAAGAAATCTTTCGAAAGATGTCTTTCGTTTTAGAAATATGTCTTTTACCAAAATCAGGATGAGGTTTCGGAAACGCTGCCAATGGACTATAGTCTTAATGAAAGTTTGAAGCAAAACAAAACTTACCTCTACCTACCCATCATACTATCAAAAAGTGATGGAGCTTAGATAATTAGAGAATGTGTTTCCTCTTTTGAGGATTCTCTCCTCAACTAAATTTCTCCAATGTTTAAGGCATGACTTTCTTGTATGAATTTATTAGTGAGGATGTTCTAATTCCCTTGGTTCTACCATTTAATTCTTCATTCTTTTCTGATTGCTTTGGTCTTTTAACTTGACATTCATTGATCCTACACAAAACCCTTTCTCAGTGCACTTTGATAAAACCAAGGAGTCTTATGATATGACCAAGTACTCATATGATAAAAATTCAAATTACACTTCCATTATTTATACCCAAACATATTACAATAATAACATCTAACCATCCTATTGTATAAAAAGTGATTATAATGATCAAAACTTTGAGGATGTTTTTGGTGGTTAAGAGCTTCTTCTAATGTAGTGTTCTTACTCCTTGGAGATTCCTTTAGATGGGATGAAGGTTGTGTAGGTTCTTCTTCTTGGGAATAACATCCAAGTACACTTTTGTCTTGTAGGCTTCTTCCTTGTCTAAGAACCATTCAAAGGGACTCTTTCGCTTTAGCTAGCCTTTCATTCACAAATTTTACATTTGCAAGCTCTTCTTTCATTTGCTTACATGACTTGGTTCGATCTTTATTATTAGCCTTGAGGTATGAGATTTCCTTAGTAAGATTAAAAATTTTTGTATTCAATAAAGAAAATTATTGATCCTTTATTTTTACTTGCTTGTTCAACTTTGTGAAAAGATTTTGGAAATTTAAAAGTTCATTATACATAAATAAAACCTCTCATCATCATTAAGATCATCATTTGATGAATCAGCTTCATCATCAATGAGGGCCATACAAATGAGATGAGAATTTTTTGCATCATCCTCTACTTCTTCCTCACTCTGCTCCTCATCATCCCAACTTGTATAGAAGCTGGTCTCTGTTACTTCTTCAATGGATTTGTTCATGGATTGCATCCTGAAACCACTAGTACATTTGGAGGCCATATGGCCTCTTCCATCACACATCCAACATTCTACAAAAGTGAAATCTAGATTAGAATTTAAAAAATTCTTACCTTTGTCTCTACCTTTGTATTGATTGAATCTTTACTGATATGTTTCTTTATTTCTTCTAGTTATCAGTCATTGTAGCTTCCTATTGAGAAAGGCAATCTCATCTTCACTACCCTCATCATGGTCATTAAGCTCCTTCTCCTTTGAGGTTATCTTCAAGGTAATGGCTCTTTCTTGGATAGCTCCTTCACTTATGAGATTCATTTCATAAGCAATGAGTGCACTTTTCAACTCTTCAAATTTCAAGGTTGAAAAGTCTTTGATTTCTTCTATGATGGTGACCTTTGGTCTGAACTTTGGTTGAAGAGTTCTAATCATTTTAATGATCACATTTCTTTCAAGAAAGTCTTTACAAAATACCTCTAATGGCAACAACAATATCATTGGCTCTAGAGAAATAATCTTTTATCTTTTCACCTCCTCTCATTTTAAGCTTGTCATATTTTCTTTGCAAGAATAACAATTTTGATTACTTAGCAATAGAGGTACCTTTATATGTAGCTTCTAGAAATTGCCAAATTTCTTTGGTTGTTTTACATCCTACTACTTTATTAAATTCAGATTTATTTAAAGCACAATATAAACAATTCTTTTCTCTAGGATCAAACATGAACTTTTCTTTCTCCTCTTATGTCTATTTTTCGCAAGGCTTGATGATAATAGTGAAGTGTTGATAGGTAGAGCATAGCCTTCAAGGGTTAACTCTTACACTTCAAACTCCATGGATTCAAAGAACCCTTGTATGTTGGCTTTCCAATAGGCAAATTTGAATCATTGAACATGGATTTCTTTGTGTAAGATGTCCCCTCCATTGTTCACTCTTAAAGTCGATGATGATAAAGAAGAGTACCAGGCTCTGATCTCAATTGTGAATTGTTGACCTTAAAAGTGGGGGGGAGTTGCACAGGGAGATGAATAATCTTTTTAAATTAAAAATTTTCAAGACAAAGCACATACACAAGATTTAACATGGTTCCACAACTTGGGCAGTGCACACTTAGAGGGCAAATTGTAGGCACACCTCTGGACTTTATTGCTCTCAAATGTTGTTTGAAGGGTCCACACCCTATACAATCTTTAAGCCCTACTCTAGAGTGTTGTGCCACAACTCCAACCACTCAACCACAAGGTCTTATCAAGCTTGGAATGTGATTTCTAAACTTTCATAACCTGTACAATCTTGAGCTCTGCTCTGAAGTGTTATGTTACAACACCAACCACTCAATCTCATAGAATTCCAACAAGCTCATGTAAGATGCCTTCTTGCAAGAGGCACATCAACCCTGCAGGACCAACAAGTGAGAACAACAATTACAAGGGATGATGCAACTTATTTTGCTAATCCTTGTACTTTGAGGTACATCACACTTTATAATGGACAAAGGATAATATGATGAAGAGAAACAATGATTGCAATGATTGACATCATTAGACAATGATTGTACAAAGGCTTGCACATTTCCCAATGCATGTGATGTCTTTTTATAGCTGTCATGTTTCCAAATCCATCTTGGAACTTGTGCAATGACTAGCTAACAGTAGCTAATGGTCATGAAAGATGCCTTCTTCGTGCTTGAGATGTCTTTCTGTATTTTCCCTTAATTCTAGAAAGATGTTTTTTTTTTTGGTGAGAAATCTTTTTGAAACTACCCTACTTTCTGTAAAAATGTCTTTCTCTAGTGGAAGACATCTTTGCATAAGGAAAGACCTCTTTGCCTATGTATCTTCCAATTCTACCAAGACATCTACTATTTCTCAAAGCCATACTTCTTCAACGTTCCTTTGCATGATGAATTTCTCATTCCTTGTCCACAACCTTGATCTTTCGCAAACCTTCTTATCTCAATCCAAGTTCTTGTCTTGCAAGCATAACAATCACACACATATAGAAAGACATCTTTATGTATTTTCCCTTAATTCTAGAAAGACGTCTTTTTTTGGTGAAAGAAATCTTTTTGAAACTAGCTTGCATTCTCTAAAAATGTCTTTCTTTAGTGGAAGACATCTTTGCATAAGGAAAGAGATCTTTGCCTATGTATCTTCCAATTCTACCAAGACATCTACTGTTTCTCAATGACATATTTCTTCAACCTTCCTTTGCATGATGAATTTCTCATTCCTTGTCCACAACATTGATCTTTTGCAAACCTTCTTATCTCAATCCAAGTTTTTGTCTTGTAAGCATAACAATCACACACATATAGAAACAACCTTGTCTTCCATTTTTCTTAATGTTTTCACATACCAAAATCCATAGAAACATTGTAGCCCACTACCAATGATGTCTACAAGGGTTGATTTAGTACTTATGTGTTATACTTGATGGGATATTATAGATGCTTCCGATGCTTATATATAAGGCACACTAGGTGCACCTCCCATCTACTAATTGATGATGATCATGTGTTATATTGTCCATGTAGGATCATTGAATACTAAGGTGTAGTCCATCTTAAGTATGCTCTAGGTGACACATACTAAATTGAGACTCAAGGGTGGTGTCAAACCATCTTCTACAACAATTATTAATATTTTGTTATGTTTGACCACTTTTCATAATAATGGTCTAAGAGAGAGAGAGAGGATAATTGTTAACTTTGATGTTTCTAATGTTACATAATCCATGATAGTAATGAATATTAATTACCATGTTTTTCCTTATATTTTTTTTTGCACAAATTTTCTTTGGGTGCTATAATTTATGTGTGTAAAATTGATAGACTAATAAAACTTAATTTAAATTATTTTAATTATCATTATTAATATCAGAAATAGTTGACAAACAATTAGTAACAAGAATCATATGCCATGCCACGAAAACCTTGTAATTATTAGTATGGACATATACTTAGAAATTTTGACAAAGCTAAGCCTTTATGAATGACTATAATGCATGTTAAGGGCATGAGGGTTTGCATGGGTAACGGAGGGGTCCGCGGCTAACTGCAGTAGCACAGGCAGCGGGGCGGGGCTGTCAGCGACTACACAGGTGGTAGGGTTGACAACGGCAGCAAAGATCACGTGTTTTTCCTCCCTTCTGATGCAACCAAAATCACGTTTTCTTCTGCAGTAACAATCCGGGCCTAGGCCTATGCCTGAGAAATTTTCCAAACTGCAGTGCACGATCTATCCTTGATCCATCTGTTAATCCATTCATCCATCCGTTAATCTATCCATTGCTTAAACAACAAGCTGTAGATCTGAGGCCATGTTCTGAGGTTGCTGCAGATCTACGCCTATAACTGCGTCCGTGATCCAAGAAACCCTACAAATGATTAACATCCATCTGTAAAAACAAACCTGTGATCTGCAAAAACCCCACAATATGACATTATAAATCTGGGTTCTACAGGACTAGGAATAGACCTGCTCCAAGCTCAAGATCCAAAAAATTAATTTGGAGCTGTGGCTCGGTGTTTTCATGTTGCCGCTGTGAAGAGGCTGGGTTTGTTTCATGGGTAGGCATGTTACAATGGTAGATTCATCAGGTTCTACTCTTCCTCAGGGAAGTTCTTCTACCTCACCTCCAATTGATTTCCTTTTTCCTGATGATATTTTTGAAGTAGTTTCTAAAGATTTTGCTACTCACTTTATTTTTTTTCAAATTGTGGGGTTCTTACCAAGGTCCCCAAGCATAAACATTCAAATTCAAAACCTCCTTCAACCTCAGGGCATTCAGGATTCTCATGCTCAATACTACGCTTGAAATTTTATTTTGGTAGAACTATTCAATGCCTCTCAGGTTGAGAAGGTTCTCTTTTAAAAATTTTTCCAACAAGAAATGCAACTTTAATAGCACGTGCTTGGAAATTTGACTTTAATGTCAATGATCTTGCTTTTAATATAATTCCCTGTTACATGGAATTGCCCAATCTTCCACTTATTTTCTCATCTGTGGAGAGGGACATCATGAGCACTTTGGGTCCTATTATTTCTGAGCATTGTACAGTGATTAATGGAACTCAAATTTGTCATTATTGTATTGAACTGGACATCCATTTTCAGAAGACCTCATTAACCCTTGCTGCTGGTGGAAAACTCTTCATCTAAAAAGTGGATTATTTGTACCTTCCAAACTCGTGTAGCTATTGTCATAGGGCCAAGCATCATATATCAAAGTGCCCCATCCTAGCCAGAAGAAAAACAACCTGTAGCATCTCAGAAAACCCATTCCTCAGTCACACCATCATGCCCACCCTTAATATCCTTTAAATTCGACTCTCCTTCTCCAACAGCTCCACAATCCTCCTCTTAGTCTCACCACTCCAAGCCACAAAAACAATAATCAGGTATTCACACCTCCATCCATGTCATCCCCTATAAGGTAGTCATAGACTCAATCTTGGTGGATGAGTTCGTGGCAGGTAGTGGAAGGAAACGAGTTAAAGCTTCCTTCAGTTCTACTCCTCCCTCAAGCTTCTCTCCACTGAAAACTTCCATGGCTCCTGTCTCCACCAACAACTCCTTTGCCCTCCTGTCAGGAACAATGGAAGTCGACACTTTAACTTCTGAAACTTCCATTGACCTCTCACCCAAACTACCCCTTGTTTTGCCATGAACCTCCTTTCATGGAACATTCAAGGCCTTACTAGTAGGCTTCGATGGAAGCGAGCAGACAACTTTATTTCTAGTCTTAATATAGCCTTTGATTTTTTTCTCCTTCAAGAAATTAAGGTTTCAGCCTATATTTTATCCTTTTCTTCCCATTGGTTTCTCCCTCACTCTTCAATCTTAGCAACGTCCCATGTGAGAAGGAAAGGAGGCGCGACCATTCTCCTTTCGCCCTACTGGAAATCTAAAATCCTTCAAAGTGGTTTCGATTCTGGGCATAGAGTTTCCTGGGCCACCTTCTCTTCCTCGCATGGCCCATTTGGTATTTGCTCGATTTATGCCCCAAAAGACTACGCAGAACGAGCTCTCATTTGGCAAGAACTTGCAAATTCTCTTCCCCCAGTGCCTTGGACCTTTGAAGGAGATTTTAATATGGTTGAATTTCCTCAAGATAAGCTCGGAGGGGTGTTTTTTCAACTACCCAATCTTGAGTATAAAAGTTGGTCCGCCTTCAAGAAAAGGTTAAACCTTTCTAATGGAGCGGACACCTCCATGGGCATTTCCCTCCACATACTTACTTGCAACAATCTCCATCTTGGGCAGGCTCGTATCTATAGTAGGTTAGATAGGTTCTATTCCTCCACCCTTTCCTTCTGGCAAGCCCTCTCTACTACTACGGTTCATTACCATGCCACCTTATCAGACCATCTTCCTATCTCCATCTCCATCAAGATTCATGATAGCCCTCACCAACAAAAATTCCATCTCTTCCAACTACACAACAATTATTTTTCCTCTCATGTAGCCCAGCTTCTTCTATCCAACCTTTGGAATGCCGAACCTAGGCCCCTAACTCAAGTGGGTTGGATTAACTGGTGGCATCGGGCTTCATGTCGAGTACGAAACTTTGCTCGTTCATATGGTAAGGTAGTAGCTACCCAGGCTAGACAAGAATACAACAAAATTCACCTTACTAATAGACTAGATCAAGTTCCCTTCAATACTCTGGTTCATGAGGAGCTAGCTAGAACAAGATTAGCCTTTCAATATTGGGATGTGTACCAAGCACAAAGTGCCCTAACTAAAAGTTAGCTCACTTGGTTAAATATTCAAGAGGAACACTGTAAAGAATTTTTCAAGTATCTCAATTCTGCTTCTACTTCACATTCTATAGACAAAATCTCTAGCGATGGTACCACAATTACTGACCACAACAGTATCCTCTCTTTTCTCAAGAATCACTACGAAACCCTCTTTGCAGCAACCCCAATGGACATCTCTTCATTCAAGGCTACCACCCCCAATTATCCTCACCTTATCAACTCCACTATGCTACAGAGTCTTGATGCTGATATCACTCTGGTGGAGCTACAGGTGGCTTGTTCAAAGTTAAGTCAGGGAAAGGCTCCTGGTTATGATGATTTCCCTGTAGAATTTTTTCAAAATCATTGGGATTTGATGGGAAATGGTCTTCTGCACATCATTAACGAGGCTATCTTAACAGGTTCCCTTGGGCCCAATCTAAATCAAGGCGTAATTCGTCTCCTTCCCAAGTCTGGGGATCTTGCCGATATCTCCAATTGGCGTCCCATAACTCTCCTTAATGTAGTGTATAAACTTTGGGCCAAGTGCCTTGCCTTACGATTGAAAACAATTCTTGGCCAGATCATATCTCCCCAACAAATAGGATTTGTTCCTGGTAGATATATCTTAGACAATGTGGTTGCAGCATGGGAAGGCCTCAAGTGGGCTGAGGATGATGGACAAGATATTCTCCTAGTGAAACTTGATTATGCCAAGGCTTATGACAACATAAAATGGGATTTTATCTTGCAAACCATGACCAAACTTGGTTTTGGTCCTAAGTTCTTGCATATGGTGAAATGCTTATTCTCAGATGCTATTGCAAGAATAGCCACTACCTTTGGCATTACCTCTCCCTTTCGAATACATAGGTTAGTGTAACAAGGTTGTCCCCTTGCTCCCTATCTCTTTATCATCACCGCATACTTTCTTTGTCTTCAGATTAACGTGGACATTCAAACGAAAGTTCTCACTGGGGTTTACCTATCTTCCTCTCAACAACAACTCCTCAATATGCACTTTGCCGATGACTCTTTCTTTCTAGTTCAAAACACAGCTGCTAATTTGCATCGCCTCTTATCAAGGGTGGAGCAATATTGTACACTCTCAAGTTCCACTATAAATTGGAATAAATCCTTTGTTTATAGCTTTTCGTGCAATTACAATCATGTGACCAGCTATAACTGGAAGCAGCTCCAAGATCAAGACATCGTTAAGATTCTGGGGATCCCTTTCCATTTTAGAAGTTCAACATCTATTCTCTGGGAGCAAGTTATTCTTCGGATTCAAAAGAAACTTGATAAATGGAAGACTAAACCCCTCACACTTGTAGGTAAATACCTGGTTTGTAAGTCCATATGTGCGTCCACCCATGTGTATTACTCTTTGTGTTGGGCCCCCTCCCAAGCTGCCTACTTGAAGCTTGAACAGCTATTTCGTGACTTTATGTGGTCCTCAAAAGACTCTCAGAAAGGATTTCATCAAGTCGCCTGGAATATTGTTACTCTCCCCAAGAATAAAGGTGGCTTAGGTCTCTTGAATTCCTATAAGCAGGGAATTACCCTAGTTGCTAAGTGGTTGGTTCAGCATTAGATGCCTCAGACATCATTGGGACCCTCCTCCAATTACAGCTTCATCAAGCATGTCCTAAAAACAAGCCCTTTTGGAAAGGAATCCAATTTGTCAATTGGATCTTTTCCCCTCACACTATCATTCTTCTAGGTTCTCATGTTTTCAAAAGAATCTGGAGGGCCTGGCAAATTCTGCATAGTTACATTGACTAGACTAACGTTAAGATCAACCCTACTCTCCTCTCTAGATTGTGTCTGTGGTGGTTACCTCTATCACCTACTCCCCTTGCCATCACAAAGGCTAAGGTGGCTACCTCGTGGTTTTGAAAAGGTGTCATATCCTTGAATTGTCTTAGGTTGGCTAGCTGTTGGATTTCAGGGATCGAGTTTAGCAATTTGTATGGGGAGTTGGCTGCAATGAACGATTGCCTAGTCCAGATCTACTCCTTTCTCCATGGTCATTGGCACATTGATGTTACAGTGCAAAGCCCTTTTCAAGGCCTTCAATGGCTTAATGGGGTTAAACTCTTACCCTATCGACCATCTATCCCCTTTCATCTTATGCATGACCCATCCAAGGTCATTCAACGCTGCAATAAGCATTGGCACAAACATGAGTTAGTTTCATTCTGGATCCCTCTCTTCAAAATATTTGGAATCTTCCAACCCTCCCCAAAATTAAGCAATTCCTCTAGTGTCTCCTTTACCATGGTCTACCTATTGGAAAATGGTTATAATATCTAGGAATTCCCAATCCCAATTGCCCTCTCTGTGGTGGACAAGATGACTTTGTCCATGTGTTTTAGCATTGTCCCTTTGCTCAGCATGTGTGAAAGTGGGCTTCCATAGTTTTTCCTTCATACCAGCTATCTCAAGAGGATGTCATATTTGGCTTTTAAAACATTACTGCTGCTAATCTCAAGTTTCTATGGAAAGTTATTAGGCCTACTATTTTATATTATATTTGGAAGCGAAGATGCAATGTTATATTTCAAACGACAGATTACTCTAATAAATGTTTGCTCACTTGGTTGGAGAATTTGCAGATCTTTCGCCTCATTCATTTCCAACTCACATCTCAAGCATCCAAGTTCAATCTGGATAGACATTAGTTGGTTCATCTCATGCAACTGCGAGAATGACTTGTGCATTCCAATAACACTCATCATCTGTAATCTCTGCAAGGATGTTTTCCGTTTTATTGTGAGGAGTCACCATTGGAACTCTCTCTATCCTTAATTGGGAGTTTTTTTTCCTTATCTAATTCTGTCCTTCTATCTTGTAACGAGTCAACATGGGTGGATGTTTGGTGGTGCTCCAATTCAGTTTCCTTCCTTAATACTTGCTTATTTATAAGGCTAGTCCAAGTTTCCTGCATAGTGCTCTAAGCTTCCCCCTTCCCATTAACCCTATGACTTGTTCAAGTTAATGTAATTGATACACTGTTAATATCAATAGAACTTCTTTTCCGGTTCCGACACCCCCCCCCCCCTCCCCCCAATATGCTACGCCACAAAAAAATTGTTATCTAAAGTCAACATGATGACAAACAATTATTATAAAAAATCTACTCATGAAAATAGGGCCTCATTTTGACTTTTTCATTGAAAGCGTCCTTCTGACGTAGTTGATTCCTTGCCACATCAACCCTTTCCAGGTTTTCCACTTTCACATTACCCCATTTTATATTATTATGTCCATGCTACATGCATTGCCAGGACTCAATTTAAATTTAAAATATCATTTAAAGCCATTTTTTAAACGTGGATCCATTCAAAGCCTGCTTTTGCCTAGGAAGAAAAATAGCTAGTTAGCCAGATTCCTTAAAACTGATTTTTAGGATAATGATAATAATGGCATAGTTTCGAGATTGTCTGTAATTGAAACCTTACTTGAAACTCTACAATTGTGGTAGCAATTCCTCGTCTTCATTATTGAGCTATTGGTAGCATATGACAAACATGTCTTCGATATTACTTTTGGTTCACATCATGCTAAATTGCATCTTTTTGTATACATTGGGAAAGTACGATTGAAATTAGGATGGGAGATGTATGCATATTTAGAGATTCAATAATTTCTTCTTTTGTTAGTTCCTTTATTTTTTCCATTTCTTTTTAGATGGGGCCTCTGCCTTTGTTTAAGAAATCATCTTTTTCTCCATCCATTCCATTCGAGTGTAGGAAACTCGTCCACCTTTAAAGGAGAGGCTGACTCTTTTTTGGCATTTTTTTCGTACTTTGAATCATCATTATCATATTTCTCCTTCTTGAATATTTTCTTGTATTTCGTCATATAGGCTAGTTGTTTTTCTTCTTCAAATCTCAAATTTTCAATGATTCTTATTTTATTAATAAGTTTACTAATGATGTGCATATCCAAGTCTTTAGTTTAAATTATGTTCAACATAGAATTTTGGTATCTCACATTAATGTAAGGAATTTGAATAACCTTTTGTATCTTTTCTTCTCATTGTTGACATAATCAAATTCATCAAGTTTTTTGATACAACCATACATCCTATAAAAAACTTAACTAATTATTTCATTTCACTTAATTCTCAAGTTGTTAAAATCTTGATTTATCTTTAATTGAACATTCTATTGATTTTATATAGATCTCTTAAATTCATTATGCAAAGTTTCCTTAGCCTCTTTTGCTATGTAATAATTAATTAGTCTATCACCAATAACATTAGAAACAAAGGTTACATTATCTATTTTGGCCAAGGCATTTTCTTCATTTTAATTTTATAGTCTTTTTTTTTGTTTGGTATTTAAAATGATAAGATTTGAATTTACTTGAAATCCCTCTTCAATATGTTCCAATATTCTTGAATTTTAATTAGCATCATCTTACATTTTGTCCAAAGGATGAAACCTTATGAGCCATCAAAGATGGCATGAAACATTGGAATTTTGGTCTTGCTTGACATCCAATCAAAAAAAATTATATGGGGGGTGTTAGAACTTGAAATAATTGAGATATAGGTACATCTCAAGATTTATTAAATTTTATAACTTAGTACTACCTCGTAGAATTGAACTTGTGACTTAGGGTTACTAGGCCAAAACTTGTACCACTAGGTGAATACCTCATTATTAAAAAAATTATTGTATGACATAGTTAATATATATGATAAGTAATAGAAGGGGTGTTGGAATTTGAAACATTTTCATAATAGTATTTACCCCCTATAGTAAAATTAGAACTTTATAGCTCAGTATTATCCACTAGAATTGAACTCATAACTTAGAGTTTCTAAATCAAGAGTCTTATCACTAGGCTAATACCTCATTGTTATGTATCATAAGTAAGAGTATGAAAGTGAGTTTTTTTTAAAGGTTATAGAGTCACACTTATAAATGACTAGATGATGGATTACATGGTCAAGCATGAACAATGATCAAGGATCATAATAAAGATTTATGGGCATGACATAAGGAAGTCTATGCGAAAGGCTATATATATATATAAAAACTTAGTCCTTGGAGTTCAACCGGATCGTGCGTGAAATGCTTGTATTCGTATGGTTGAGTGTAGGGGTACCTTGCCACTCATCATTGGCACCGTTGTTGGGGACTTATTTTTTTATGCGCTACATAGAACATAGGAGATCATTCACCTCATTGGGATGCTAGAACGAACCCTTAGGGTTGATCAAAAGAAAAAAATAAGATAACAGTAAATAGCACACTAAACAAGAATAAAATGTCTTCTTCTTCGCACAAAAGCACTTCACCGCCTAGGAACAACACTAGATACAGTCAGCTGCACAACACAGATAACCAAAATCCACCGATTCCTCAACAATTCCATGTGATATAGATTCATCACGATGAGTATATACTTGACTTTACCTTTATTCTCCATCAAGATGAACAACTGCGTTGGAGAGATTTGGAGGGTAACATAGTGTTGCCTCCAAACTAAGTAGTCCCCAACATGCTGCTTCATGTTCTTACATGAATAGGCATGTCACAGTTATACGCAGAGTATGAAGCATGTGATTACGACAAAAGGGACTACCATCCCACAAAAGAACAACGTCAACGGGACTTACGATAGGAGAGTTACCACACATCTTTAAAGGGCAAAGGACCCCATAACACTCTACCCGTCTTAAGCGAAATTGAGGGTGGTGAACTTATTTTAATAGGTTCTCCACAAAATGATGTTCCCCCTCCTAATGATGGTGAGGAGGTGGTGTATTAGAACCTTCACTCCATGAATCACAACCCTGGTTCTGATCCCCACAAACATCAAGTGTTCAAAGAGGGAAAACAAACACATGATAAGGATGGGCATTCTGATCGTCATCACGATCAAGGCCGGGACCACTGAAGATAAGGTAGGAGACATCGTCATGATGATGGTTCTCCTTCTTCTTCACCTTCATCATCACATTCACCCTCTCCTTCAATATCAAGATGCAGTCATAAGGAACCTAACCGTGAGGATAAGGGTAAACAGGGTGAGAAACCTCGAGGAGAGAGTCGAGAGCGAGGATGAGGGCATTCTAGAGAATCACAGCATGGAAGAAGGGAAAGTAGGGAACCACGTAGACATCACAGACGCTATGAAAGAAATGACCATGAAGAACCCCTAATTGCAACTCAAAACATATTAGACGTCACAGAGGCCGTAAGAATTCCTACAAGGCACCAAAAAAAGATAGTAGGATCAAGAGGTTAGACATGAATAATATCCCACGATTTGAGGGGGAATACTATGCTAATCCTCAGAACCACTTACAAGCATTTCACGATGCATCTGCCTTGCAGAACATTGAGAATGAATGGCAAAAGCTAAAGTTGTTCCAAAGGACATTAGTAAAAGAAGCGAAAAGCTAGTACCGGTCCTTAGAACCAGAATCCATTCGAAGGTGGAGTACAATGCTAGAATTGTTTAACGATAAGTATAAAATGTACTCCTGGGTGTTCAACCTATGAAAGCAAATCCAAGGATGGAAGCAGGGAACTCATGAACCCTTGGATGCTGCCATGGGCCGATACTATGCACTGTTACATTGTTGCCTGGGCCATGGTTACTCGCAATAGGATCAACTATGCAATCTAGTAGATGGACTTAAGCATGAAACCAGGAGAACCCTTGGAACATATGCCCAATGAAGATTATCAAAGCTTAGGTCCCATCATATCCATAGATTTCTAGATCAAGTAGTTAAGGAAGAAGGAGAGCTACATAAGAGAAAAAGTGTGAAAGAGTACAACAGCAACCCTTCCCTCTGTAAAAGGGGAGTGAGATTCTGTGAGGAGGAGGAAGAGTTACCACTTGAAGAGATGGTGAATAGGAAAACCTTGCCACTCCAAAAATTAACAACATAAGTTTCAGGAATGGTAGACCAAATGAGGGACTCCTTAGATAGTATATTTAAAATCATTCTCAAAATCGTAGAGGAGTCTAAGGAGCGAAGTATTGACTATGGAAAAAAGAAAAAGAGGGATTTGGACCATGCACATAATAAAGGTAAGGGTAAAATGGACATCACCGAAGAGGTTGTGGATTCTGATACAGACAATGATAGTGGATCTAAGATATGTCAGTATGACCATCCTAAGGGATGTTGCCTAGTAATTTCACATCTGCAAGAGTCTAGGGTGTATGCACTTAACCCACGACTTAACAAACGGCAAGCACCCTGATAGTTATCTTATTCCCAAGGTAACCCGAGGCAATTCCACCAACCATTAACATATTATCCAAGTGGAACTCCACCACAACCTATTAAGCAACATCAGCAGTGGCAATACCCACAGTCATGGTGGATGCCACCTCTAAGGTAACAATACCCTTACCAACAATTGGATCCATATGGCTACTATGTGTATGAGCTAATCTCTCCACATGACTCTATCGGTCACATGACTCCACAACATCACTACCAAGCTCAGGAGTATTATAGGACTCCTTCTCGTAGGGGACACATGCCACATACATACCACCCTCCAAATCCCTTCGCAACTCTCACATCGATAACTCCATTACCACCCACTCCAGCAATGCAAGGGGAACTCCCCACTCAATCGCAACAACGCAATGCTACGAGAGCTATAAACCTTCAACCCACTGCTGGTTCTAACAACCGTACAAAGAGAAGAACTTTCTTCAGAACCAACAATCCAAACAAGCTCTCACAACCACAAGCAGTTGAGCCTTTGAACGCTTCTTCGTCAAATAAGGCTTCAGAGTTCCCTTCAAACCAAAAATAGAGCTCAAAATACACGGTTATGTTAACACATGTCGTCACTGACTGGATCAAGGAGGGCCACCTTCCCAGGAAACTCTCTAACCCTGGAAGCCCTTTAATCTATCTCCAATTCACTGGGAATGAACCATGTAAAGCTCTTTTGGACTCAAGTTTCAAAGTCAAATTAATATGACAAGAGATGTATAAAGCCTGGAACCTACCTCCACTAAAAAAGAGCAATATTCGCTTAGAGCTGGCTGACCAGTCTATCACTATTCCCTTGGGATTAGTGGAGGACATCATTACCACTATGTGTGGTTGGTCATACCCAGCTAATTTCCTAGTGATACAAGTAAACAATGACAAAGGGAACTTCCCAATAATAATGGGAAGGGCATGGCTAAGTACCATAAATGCATGCCCATGGATTTGTGATCTTTCCCTGGAAATATCTAAGGAAAACACTTTTGGGAAGATCGAGAGGAAGAAAGTTACATGCATCACATACAGTGATACAGGGTGTGATTGCATATAGGAATGTTCAACATTGCCTGCATGCAACCAGTGTGCCCAAGAGATTAACATACATAAGTGCCTATCTGTAGCAACCACACAATAAGAAAATACTGAGTGGTTGATAGCTAATCAAGAAAGAAACCCATCAACATTCATGAAACTAATTGAGGGAACAACTTGCACCCATGTCAAAAGCATAGATGCACTGGAGTAAGAGTGTCATCAACTTCCAACCCTTAACCCGAAAACATCAATAGGGGGAAGCTGGGAATTCCTAAAAACTTCAAATAAGCACTCCGATAAAAGATTACTTGTCAGTGTACAACATACCAAACCTTACCATGAATCTAGAACAGTCAGTGCACATAACACATTTTAGAGAGGATGACCTCACTCGTTATTTTGGATCTTCCCCTTTCAATTTAGTCATGGGGGAGATGGCCACTTATGCTAATCAATCAAGGCCCTCAGTTCCTTTTTAAGTTTTTGTTTTACATATTTTTGTTTTACAAATTTCTTTAACTTCTCTTATTTTTTTTTCAACATCATTCATACTTTTTTGTATTCATGTGTTTATTTATTTTGTTAAGTTTGTCACCTAATAAGTGTTCCTAAAGATGGTATGAACTATATTCCATTGATTGCTAGTGTTTGGTTTTCACCTTTGAGTGATGATGTTGGTACTAAGGTATGGTTCTTTTGATATAACAAGCAATGAGTCCACATCATCCATGCATCCACAAAATTCTATGGTCTCTCTTAGCCTGGAACTGTAAAGTCTCTATCTTTCAATAATAAGAAATATCAATGAATTAGTGACTGGGTATTTCTCAAACTGAGGAAGGACTCAAGGATTGAAAAGGGTATGACTTCAAGGGGATTTGACGCATTTGTGCTAGCCATTCTCTTGGGTGCTTAGATGTTTTCTTCTTAAGTCTTCCATACCATTCCGACGCTGCTCCATTATCGGGAAGCGGAGCTAATAAAAATAAAGTCTTTGCATGGTGTGGTTCTCACGCAAAAAAAAAAAAAGGAAAAAAAACCAAAAACAAAGTGGGAATTCAAGGCACACCCCTTAGACAAAATAATCATCTGGGCTACAAGCACTGGTTATGGAACTCAATAAACATGTTCCCTCTAACTAAGGGCCCCTCTCGCTTCCTTCTTTCTCCTTTCTTGTTTCGTCGGAATGGTGGTGACTTTTTGGCAAAAGCATTCTTGTTACTTTAAGTGGATGGATTGGCCAAATGTATTAATGCAAAGTCACTGGATGTGGATTTTTTGAGGCTAGTTTTGGAATGAGATCTACTAAGTCACATTAACCATTAATACACAAGGGGCTGTACACCACCTTGTTCTTGAGACTCCATTCCATTCTCTTCTTTCCATCTTTCTTTCTCCATTTTTTCACCTCATTGTTGGTTGTATCAATAGTCCATATTTTGGTTCATGCATTGTTTTCTTTTTGGTAAACTCTTGTGGTTAAGAATTTAACTCTTATTTCCAAATGGCATTTCTAGAGCCTACAAACTCTTTGAATGTAGGATTGTCAGGGCATTAAGGGCATGAGCCTACTCTAGGGAGGACCCATTAGCATTCCTATTTGGTCGATCCATTAATTTCTTTCCCTTAAACATTTTCTGCAATCACTGTTTATTTTTTTCATTTCCATCCCTGACATCCATTTTATTAGCATTACCATTGTTTCTTTTTTTCCATCTTTCTTATTCCTTCTCTTTTTCCATTCTATCGCTATCGGAGGTTCGCTCTCAATCATGGGGTTTTGGTCCAATTTTTTTAATTTTCTCTTAACCCCTACACCTTTGGTAGTCACCAGTATTATACCTCCAAAATCTGCATTAGCCATATCAAAACATAGCCAATGGAATTTACACTGAGGCATGGTATCAACTACATTGTGATTCATTTACCCTTACTAATATAAGACTCTATTGTATGTGCAGATGGCACTCATATACCAATGGATTGGATCTGGAGGAATGGACTGGTGTTGAATTAGTTATGCAAGGAACAAGATTGATGGTGTGCTTATGGATGGACAATGCAAGGTGCAATCTTGGCATCAACAACAACAGACTTCTCATTTTCTTCTTTTTTCTCTCTCTCTTCTCTCTTCTCTCCCAGCTGCCAAATAAGGCTGGATGTCCAATGTGTATAGTGTTCACTCTTGTTGTCATGAATACTAATTTTGTCATGTATTGTAATGACGATCCATTCACATGTCACCCCATTCACCATTAGTATCAATCAAGTCAATAATCCCATACCTTCCTAATATTTTGTAAGGAACTCGAGGATGATTTTTCATTCAGTCATGGGGGTATGATGAGTTGCGATATCATGTATGCGATATCGCAGCCTACCGAAACATCTATAAATAAGAGGCAGCTTTCCCTGTTTTAGGCATCTAGACTTAGATCTTAGCCAAACTATAGTAGTTTTACCATTCCAGAGTTAGAATAATTTCCATGTGCCCATAGTAGGAGTCTTAAAGTGAACGGATCTTTATTCGAGCAAATTGTACCTGAGCACACTTTTGTGTACGGCAATAAAGATGAACTTTCTAATAAACCTTGTAGCATGTGGACTAAGCTAAATAGGATTTAATTATTATTAATTATTTAAATGCTTTCCTAGATAATGAATCTCTCTCTCAACCCTTGACTCTCCTAGTTAAGTGCATTCAGTATGACCGCTTCGAGCACATGTGTAACACTTGGTAACCCAGTAACAAGTAGCGTTTGGTAATCTTAGTAGAGTTGCACTGGTTCAAAGTGTGTGCAGAAAGTAGGAATAGATATTGGTTCTAGGACATTAGAACTTAGTTAGTGAATATTTAATGAAAGTTAGTCATTTAGTTCTCTTCACCTTTTCCCTATTAGCATAGACATTAAAAAGATAAAAGATATAAAAATCATACACCTTAGGCTTACTTAACCATACAACCGTGACAATACAAGTAAGTTTGACAAGACAACGATTCATTAACCTTAAGTGTTCCATTAAGGTGCGTAAGCACTTAGTCCTTGGTGTTCGACCAGATTGTGCGTGAAACACTCGTATTCGTATGGTTGAGTGTAAGGGTACCTTGCCACTCATCAACAAGAAAGGAAAATTTTTTGATAATAATGAGATGTTAGCCTAGTGGTAAGACTCTTGATTTGAAATCTACAAGTAAAAAATTTTGATTCTAGTAGGTAATATTGAGTTATATAACTTGGGGTATACCTATATTACAATTATTTCAAGGTTTCAACTATGGTCACCCTTCCACTCATTAAAAAATAGAAAAAAGAAAAGAAAAGGGAAAAATTCTTTATTTCTTCCTTTTTGTCTCTTTTTATCTCTAAATTATTAAAAGATATAAGAACTACAATATGAAAACAATGGTAAACTTAATTGTTTGCAACATGCAAAAGAAACGTGTAGGGTTTTTGCTTCAAGAAAGATCAAAGTATGATAAAAATGGACATCTAGAAGGTTTACATGGTTATTAATGGATTACGGTTTGCCAGGCCCCAATATCATGTACATGATATTCGGTACAAGATATTGGGTACCTGATATCGAGTACAAGATATCAGGTACCTAATATCTTAGCCTGGATACGATATCATATACACAATATCATGATTCATGTGCTAGCCTATAAATATAGCACTTAGGTGCATGGGGAGGAGTCCTATTCTAGTAAGTCTTTAGGAGGAGTCTTTTTGTCAGTTTTTAGTTCATTTTTAGTTCCTTTTCCCAAATGCATGCCCACAGTGTGATGCTTGTAATTGTATAGAACCTTTGTTTGAGTGTGACGTACTTGGGCATGCACATGATTAGCAATAAAGATCGAGATTACTTCATCATTGCAGCATTCACTTAGCTCTTATTTACTTTAATTGTTGATTATTTATTGTTGTCTTTCTAGTTAATATTTCCTCTATTATCATTTACACTTCCTGTTATTAACGCGAAATGAGTACATCTTAATCACGAACATTTATGTGTAATGACTTGGTAACCCAGGAGCGTATCTAGTAGTGCTTGAGTAATGTGTGCTTGGTTATCCCAGAAGTAGTACACGAATTCCAAGATGTGTATGAATGATTAAGGATGAATACTCGTAGCACTTAGGCTAGTCTAGATTTTACTTCATATTGTTTATTAGCTTATCAAAATTATTTCTCATTGTCTCTAGGAGTAGCCTAGTATTAGAAATTACATCATACAGCTCACTTTGGACTAAACCATACGTGGCAAAGCAAATACTAGTCTAGGTGGAAAGACAACGAACTGTGATCAACATATAACTGTCTAGGTGCCATAACTAGTCCATCTGCGAAGTTCGACTAGATCATGCGTACATGCTTGTATTCATATGGTTGAGCATAGGGGTACCTCACCACTCATCATTAGCGTCATTGCCAAGGATGGTGCTAGTTAGCTAGATTAGTTATATCATACAAGATTGTTGTAATAGGGTATTAACGATATATCTTTCAGACAAAGAAATTAAAATTTAATTAAGTCACAAACAATTCACAATCATGTCTCTTTCACAAGACAATAATAACACAACATCTAGTGAGGTAATTCATTGGAGAACTAACAAAGAAGTTTGGAGCACTCAACCTTAGGAAGGAGTTTCATATGTTCATAGATACCCTAATGATACTTAAGGACTTTTTTCATCCAACTCAGACACCTATAGTGAAGATGGAACATCCCCTAGAATGAGGATCAAACTCTTAAAGTAACAAAGGTCCATAATCATAAAGAGGAGAAATAAACTCACCTCGAGGAGGTGAAACCATTTCTACCTTTGCCAATACTAAAATCACTAGATGAAATCGAGGCAAAGGTTAACAAGATGCCAAAGTGGGTACATGAAAAATGTAGAGAATATGCAGACATTATTAGAGGGAGATCCACACAAGATAACCTTGATGACTAAAATAAATAGAGGATACCAAACCTAGAAACAAGACAAAACACCATTCAAAAATCGAGAAAAAGGGCTGAAGAGAATGAGGATAGGGGCCCAACCACAAAACATAAGTATCAATGCAATGTTTGCTTGTATGATCACCCAAGAGGCCAATGCCCAATCTTGTCACATCTACATGATCGTTGGGGAAGAATGTTACATGCAGATTTCTCATAGAAGTACATGGTTGGGTATATTCCTATCCCACAACTTTATTGGCAATTCCACAACTCATCATACTATCCATGGATAAATTCTTACCAGCCTCAGTACTGTTCTCAAGCGTAGTGGCAAAACCCCTAGTCATGGGGGAGGCCATTGCCAAACTAGACACACCCTTCATATCACCCGAAACCAAGCGCTTAGCATGTTCAACATCCTATTTTTCCAACTAGATTGACATCCTCTATTTCACCTCATCATTATCATTCTTCCAAGTATCATCAAGCCATGTCCTCTCCTACGGGATCACCACCTCATGTTCCTTATACTTCTCCTTGCTCCCAATATTCTCATCCTTCACCTCCTCCTACATCGCCACTAGTAGTACTAGAATGTTTTGCACCACAGCATCGGCCCATGAACATTACTTGTGCTACTATTGTGAATAGTAGTGGGAATCCTCCACAACATCAGAAGCATCCTTTCTTTAGGCATGGCTATAGAAAGAGACAACATGGTTCTAAAACCACTACATCCTCTAACTCAACACAAGCCCAACATGGTGATGCACCTTCCTCTTTGAACTCAACACCTCCTATTACCTTATCCAGGCCACTAATCAATACTCCAATAACCATGTGACCTAATAAATATAACAATGTGGGAAGACATATCGATCTTTGCATACTGTCTTATGGTCACGGGTGCCATCGTGGATCAGCCTCTTATCACATGACCACATCTTATAATCTACCCCACTATGCTTACTATAATCAAGTGTGTGAACCCTAATTTGGGTACATCCCTGCCACCATACCAAAAGACACCCAATGGTTTGGATATGACTGGACCCCAGTAGTTCCAATATGCATGGTTCCAAAATTTTCATTTATTAATTCTTACCATGATCCAAGGTTCAGTCATGGGGGACACCCTCCATTCTAACAAGAAGAATTAGTAAATGTTTTTCTTTTTCTTTGGTTTTACAATTTTTTGTTTTCTAATTTTATCTTTCAATTTGTTGTTATATCTTTTTGTGGGTAATCTCATCTTTGAATAAAATACTCATGTGACTAGTCGGTTGAGGTGTTGTCCTATGCTATTGAGTCACAAGGGACTAATTATTTGGACAGTGAGTCCACAACATCCACCCATCCATTCTATTAATAAGAGGTTCTACTCTGCATACAATGATATTCCTATTATCATTAAAACTTAAAGTAACCTTGTACTCATTATGCCCAGAGCAAAGAGTGATAAACTTAGAGGAAATGGCAAGGGTGTGACATCAAGGGGACTTGTGGATTCTCTTTGGTAACATCTGTAGGTGCTATCATGTAGCTTGGTTGTACTAAGATCCTTGTAGATCTAATGAAAAATTGGAGTAAGAGTTGTGATAAAGGCACTCAATAAAGGAACTCAATGCTATTCTACAGGGGTCCCACTAGAAAGACATGCATCCATGCCTGAAGGTTGGTGGCTTCTCCCTATCACTTTTGGAAAAGATAGTGCAAAAAGTAGCTAGAAGAAGAAAAATATAAAAGAAAAAGAAGAGAAAAAAAGAAAAGCAAGGGGAAAAATAACAAATGAAGCAAAAAAGAAAACACTAGGAAAAATGTGTCGCAGAAAAATTTGAATCACTTCTCCCTTGTGAAAAACACCAAGTGATCGTACGCCTTGCTTTCATGATGCTCTTATGGTTGTCTATCATTGGGATGAAACAATGCAATGTCACTGATTAGAGGTATGGACTTGGTTTTGATCTTGGAGTGAAAGGCTAATGGTACTTTAATCACACACAACACTTAGGATTCATTTTATCTAGGGTAAGTTACCTCACGTCCCGATCTTTGCAATCCTTTCTGTAATTTGTCTCATCTCACAGTCCAAATACTTATAACTTGTATCTTGTATGGCATCGAATTCATACCTCATCATGATGGTATTAACATATGTGTGTTTTTTTGCATAGGTGCAAATCGCATTTAACCCTTCTATTACCTATGGACATTTTAAGGTGTGGTTACGCAAGGGCATTATAGGTTGGAACCTGCTTTGGGGAGGACCCACTTGTGTGACTTTTGTAATTTGTACTTGTTGCGCACCATCACATCATTTTATACCCTCTGAGTACTCCATTGTCAAATTTATTCTTTCCTTTGTCATCATTTTATCAAACACTCATCTGAAACATTACATGTCCTTTTATGTGTCACCTAAATAGATCAAGTTTGACATTAAAATTTTAGGGCAACTTCCTTGAAAAATCTCTAACTCTAGAATCACATTAAGCAATGAATTAAACATTTATTAAGGGCAATGAGTAAGGTATAAGATAACCGAATTTCTTTAAAGAACATTAGCAACAATTGGTCCTTGTGTGATTATAGATGGCCCCTAAAAGAGGACAGCAAGGAGGACTTTCTCAAGGTGCAGCTAAACGCCTAGCAGGAGGTAGAGGCCAAGGATCTCATGTAGAACATGTAGAGCAAGAGGCACAATCATTCAACATCCATTAAGAAACTCCTGTCATTGCATAATCTGGCCAAGCAAAAGGTGGAGAGGTTAGGGCTAGAGCCTATGAAGAGGAACGATGACCATTTGCAGCATGATATATCAAGGTCAATCAAGTGTTCCTATAGTTGTCGTGTTCGTGGGAAGTGCCAACTTCATCAAACATTGGAACATCAAGATGGATAGCTCATGATCCTCAGATAGAAGAGGAGAAACTTCAGGAGCTTCTTCAATGGTATCAATCTCAGAAGCCTGGAGTGTAGGATAAAGGAAAGGCACTCATGGAGAAGCCACCACCATCGAGAACCACATGAGTTCTACAAGTTTTGTATTTTGTATCTGTGTCCAAATTTTGTTTAATCTCACACTATGGCATTAATCAGTCCATGGTCATTCAATGATCTCATACCTATCCACTGTTTGTAATTGAATGAACTTGTTCCTCACTTTGTTTGACTCAAGGATGAGTTTTTATTCAATTGTGGGGGTATGATGAATCATGGTTTGCCAAGCCTTGATATGAGGTACATGATATTGAGTACAAGATATTGGTACCTGATATTGAGTACAAGATATCAAGTACATGATATCTCAGCCTGGATACGATATCATGATTCCTGTGTTGGCTTATAAATATAGCACTCAAGTACATGGGAAGGAGTCCTATTCCAATAAGTCTTTAGGGGGAGTCTTTTTGTCAGTTTTTAGTTAATTTTCAATTTCTTTTCCCAAGTGCATGCCCACAATATGATGCTTGTAATTGTACGGAACCTTTGTTCAAGTGTGATGTACTTGGACACACACATGATCGGCAATAAAGATTGAGATTACTCCATCATTGCAGCATTCACTTAGCTCTTATTTACTTTAATTGTTGATTATTTATTGTTGTCTTTCTAGTTAATATTTCCTTTATTATCATTTACACTTCCTGTTATTAACGCAGAATGAGTACATCTTAATCACGAACATTTAAGTGTAACTACTTGGTAACCTAGGAGTGTGTCTAGTAGTGCTCAAGTAATGTGCGCTTGGTTATTCCAGAAGTAGTACTAAAGTCCAAGATGCATACGGATGATTAAGGATGGATACTCATCACACTTAGGCTATTTAGATTTTACTTCATATTATTTATTAGCTTAATCAAGATTATTTCTCATTATCTCTAGGAGTAGCCTAATGTTAGAAATCACATCATACATCTCACTTTGGACTAAACCATACATGAAAAAGCAAATAATAGTCCAGGTGGAAAGAGAACGAATTGTGATCAACATATAACTATCTAGGTGCCACAACTAGTCTGTCTGCAGAGTTCGACTAGATCGTGTGTACATGCTCGTATTCATATGGTTGAGTGTAGGGGTACCTCTCTACTCATCAATTATCTTAAATCTTCTTAAAGAAAGCTTTAATGAGTGACAATGATTATTTTAAAAGAAATCTATTTAAGCTTAATGTCCATATATTGCTATGGAGGATTTTGGTCTCATTTTTAAAATAGTTTTCTTCCTCTTTTAATCTACATTCCTCTTTTTACTTTTCTCTTTGCTTCTTTTTGTACATAGTGTTATGGCTGCTACCGTGGAGAATCTCCTATTTGGCTTTGTAAGATGTATATAAGTTTGAGCTTTGGATTGAGACATATTTAAGCAAACATTTATGTTGTTGTTGATTAATGAAACTTTAAAAGAGTTATAAATTTATTTTACAAATAGTCAAAAAATAATTTTATTTAATAGTTTCATTAGTGTTAAACTAGTTTAGTGATATATTTAATATATATATATATATTATTTGGCTAAGAGAATCTTTTCTATATTTCAAATTAATAAAATCTCAAATTGTTTCACTAAGAATTGATTTTGACATTGAAAATAAGAATAAAAATAAAAACCAATGTACTTTATCTTAACCAAAATAATAATTTCATGAAAGAGTTATCTCTTAGCTAAGCTTCATGATGATAACTATTTATTTATGTTAACAAAGTCTAACTCGCTAGCAATTGGTCCTCATCATTATGATCATAAAATTATTAAAATAATTTATTGTGACTGAAGAGGACTCTCTTGGATGAGGCTGGTAGTTGGCCTCTTAGTTAAAACAAGGATGTCCTCTTTTTTTCTATTTTATTTGGGTTTTTTATTATGACCTTAAAGAGTGGTTGCATAAAGTATTAACTCAATTTACAATTACAATTGGAAGTACTTTTGTGAGACTCTTCCTCTATGTTGATGCATTTGTCTTAATTTCAAATTCAATGAAAGAATTACAATATGCATAATACTCTTAATCCTCTTGATGACTGTTGTCAACATTTGAAACTAAAAGTTAATGTCTATAAAACTAAAAGCATGATTTGTGGCAAAGGTAATACAATGAACAATTTTACTACAAGAAATGAACATGTAGACATAACTTCCTTGTGGACATACCTTCCTCTTACAAATATCTTGGCATAGAATGCTCTATCAATTATAAATTAGATTGGTGCATTACTCAAAGAGTTACAAGCAATATAAAGCCCTATTTTATTAAAAAAATATCATAAGGAATCTATTCTAACTTGGGATATCAAAAAATAACTTTATCATACAATTGTTCAACCAACTATTTTTTATTACTGTGCGAAATGAGTTCTTGCTCTATCAAATAAGTATTGGAAACATATAGAAGAAATTCAAAAAAAAAATCCTAGTAGTTGAATTTAAAGTGAAGAGATGGACATAATATGATACTATACTTCCTTATAATTTTAAGCTATTTGTCAATTTATAGCTTACACATAATGTTTTAGAATCTTTGTTGGATAAATTCTCAAAAAAGTGATGATCGAAACTATGATAAAATATGGCTTCATGAGGAAGTTATGTGGCCTAATAAATAGAATATTCAAGAGGCCATTATTTATTTTGATCCTAACCAAGTTTGCAAATTGGTAAAACAAATAATATTTTAAAAACTTTGGAAAATTCTGCAAAGGAAAAGACATTTCTAGTTGAATAGTATTAGGGAGACCTTAATTTAGACACAAACTATTTATTTGCTACTATTTCTTATCATTTGCATGTGTAATTAGTAGAGTAAGAATTGGATCTCATCATTTGAGAGTTGAAATAGATAAACGGTTGAGAGTTCATCCCCCTAAAGAATTAACATATGGCTATGCATTACAAATAGCATTAAAGGTGAATACCACAATTTTTTGTAGTATCTTACATTTAAGCACATTACATATAGATGTATATTATAGTTGTAAATTTGGTTGATTTGTTCCAAATGTTCTAAAAATACTTGGTAATTTTCTTAATCATGTTTTAAAAACTTATAGCTTTTAAAAGATTTCATGAAAAGAATTGGTATGATGTTGTGTGGAGGGTGCCCTAATTTTTTTAAAAAAGACAAAGGAAAAATGCCAATCATATGTAAAGTTTCCAGTTTTTATCAACTCTCTATTTCTGTATTAACACAAGAGCCACAACAACGCTGATCCCACCAAGTAGAGGGTATTAAGAGAGTTAGTAGATGAGTGACAGCCTGACCTCTCTAACCTGCTCTCCCACGCTCAAACCCAAATATTTAACTTGAAAAATAAACACCTTACCACCACTTCAAATAATGATTCCTCTCCTGTTTCCTATTCATCTGTCTTTTTAGTTATGGGACTCTTTTTCTTCCGACAAGCGTCAAAAATGGTGGCCACCAGTTTTCCATCTCAGTCGTACGACGGCGTATGAAATTTTCTGGACTCTGGTACTGCTTTGCTCCTGTCACTTATATTCATAATAATTAATGACTTAACGCCAAAGCAGAAGAAAACAAAGCAGTGTCTCCGATGAAAATAACAGCGCACAATCGGACGCTTGTGTCTCTGTACTGAAGCTCGGTGGGTCAAAAATAGTCAAGTACGCAACTCTGGGAACATTGCAAAAATACAGAAAGAAAGATTAAGATTTTGCTCAGGTACCAAACCCTCGTTCGTGAATCCGCTGGACGGATGAAGAGTGACGAAGATTTTGCTCAGGTACCGAACCCTCTTTCCTGGATCCGCTGGACAGATGAGCAGTCACGGCTGATGATCCTATTTTGAAGTAATCATCATCATATAAGTTACGTGTCCAAATGAACATTGCTGCGCAGGTACATGCATGGTGTCGTTGTCGTCTTATTAAGCTTGCTCGTATACATAGACCATAAATGTGCACATTCTTCATTGGCAGCTAAGGTATCTCAGAACTCAGAACCTCTCGGAAGTTGTCATTGACATTAAATGAATCGATCGTAATCATCATCATCCTCCTCGCTAAATTATGGTATAACTTACCCTACGGCAATGAAAAGCAAAGTACCACGCCCCTAATGCTCAATTGCTCGTGTCTCATCCTGCTGATGAATTAAATTTAAGTTTCCAAAGCATTTCATTACAAATTTTAATTAGTCAAAACTCTCTTGAATTTCTGCGAACTTTTGCACTAGCGTTAGATTTAGTTTGTCGTTCTTTGCAGCCCACCCTGGCTGGGAATCCTTTTTGGAAAATCTCTTTTTTCTTTGGAAGATTTCATGCATGTGAGGACCACGTCTCCAATCTCTGTGGAGAAAAAATCTTCGGGAACAAAATTTCGACCAAGCTATGTGCCAAGGATCTTCCTGTAAATAAATATAGTTGAAGCCACAGGGAATTGCTGAGAGTATCAGCGCAGACCGAGATCAAAGTATGGAAGCATCAATGCACATAATGCTTAGTTGCACTTGCAAACCCAGCATGCTTCTGAATGCTAGTCATCATCATCATGTTAATATTAGTAGCAAATTATTGCGGAGAAGAACTGCTTCTTCAGTTTTGTCATCATCTTCATCTTCCTGTAGGAGGCCTCCACCACGAATTCGCTTATCCCTTGAAGAAGCTCAATCTCAGTACCACCCTGCTCCGAGTCCAGGCATCTCCATATCAAATCCGGCTCAACGCTTTACCACAAGCAAAAAGGGAAAAAATGCTCGCACTCCATTTTCTGTCAGTAGTTGATTCTCTCTGCTTTGATTTGATTTTGTTAATATTTCTGTACGTACGTACTATCGCTTGATTTGATTTTGTTAATATCTCTATACGTAGGTACTATAGTTATGTTCCTGAAACATTAAGTTGCTGACATCCGCTACTTCTTCGTTAGGGACGTGGACGACAAACGGAACGCTTGGAACATCTCATCTCCGATATCAGGAAAATGTTGAGCAAGGAATCGTCGATATCAGCGAACGTTAATAGTAATATCTCAGGATTACTTTCCATAACAGACAAACTCTATTGCCTCGGCATCTCTCGCCACTTCAAACTGGAAATCCATCAGTATCATGACTCCGTTGTCAGGTTAGTTCCCGTTACCCATGCAACTTCTAGCACTTTCATTTGTCTTTCAAATAAGTAATTACTGGTAACGGTCTAGTATACAAGAGTAAAGCCATAGCATCATGCATTTACAGAGCATGGAACTCGAATCAAGGAGAGATCCGTGATGAATATGGCAGGATCGATGTGGGAAATACGGCCTTCGAACTTCTGCGCGTGCATGGATACCCTGACATCTCTCCGGGTAAGAACTCAACGAAGTATAGAAAATGTTTGTTCATTATACTTGTATATGCTTTGGCAAAGAGCAGGCGTTTTTGGCAAAGCAGAAGTCATAGCCGAGTTGAAGTCGAACAGCGCGGAAGCGACGAGAACAGCACTGGCTGTGTTGAGAGCCTCAGCAGTTCAGTTTCCTTGAGAAAAGATCCAAGAAAACATGCACAGTTTTGCGACTGAGCTCTTGAAATCATGGATTTCTGCGACAGAAAATCAAGTGACTCATTCACGTCTAATAGCAGAGGTTTGTTTTCATTATCTTCGAAGAAAGCTGACAGTTTGTGGTTTGCAGCTTTCCGGTGAACGTAAAATTAACAATAGATATTGAGTTTGCAGGCGAAGTACTGGCTGGAATATCCATGGGCTTGGACTCCACCACGATGGCAGGCACGATGTTTCATTGAAATTTTCTCATCCCAACAACCATATCGTTCGTTCGCATCTCTCCTTGCGACACACCGTGCCATGTTTTTATTCTCTTATTTATCATTGCAAATAAAATAGCCCACACTTTGTTGACACGATGATTGCCAATAAAAAGCATTGAAAATTTGTTGTCAGAATCTAATTTGTTGTCAGAAATAATAACACATTTATTTCATTTAATTTGCTCGGTTTCACTTTGCTATAAAGAATAGTAACAAAAATAATAACATGCTTATTAAAAGTTCATGCAAATTTGAATAGTTGATGATTGCTCATGTTTGATTTAGTTTATCTAGTTTCTTTTTGTTCTAGCTACCTTAGTTTTTTCTTGGTCATTATAAATTGATTATTTTGAATTTAGTAAATAAGAGTTTTTCTAAACAGAATTATTACATACTTGATGGTGAATTCTTTACGTAACGAAGTGAGAAATATAATTATATACTAACATAATATACAAATTTGAATTAAAAGAAGTTTATGATCATAGCAATGAATGTACAAAATTAGCAACATTTGTAATTCCTCATAGCAATGGTGATGCATATGTAAATACTTTCATATTTACACTTATGTTGGAACACTTATTTAATTGTGATGCATATGTAAATACTTTCATATTTTCATAGCTGCAAACATGCACATGAGAATGTAAACTATTAATTTAAATGATTTACCTTGATTTTATAATTTATTTATACAGAAAACGATGTGCACTTAACTATATTTTGACTATGCCCATTGATTTCTAGTAATTAATATTTACATGTTTGTTTTTCGTAATCTAAATCCATTAAGTATTAATATTTCCTTAGACAAATACTGATTTAAGTTATGTACATTTCCATTTTTTTGATTTTTTATGTATTCTTTTGAAATCCTACATTAACAATTTACTTAACAACTATTCAATGAAATTCAAATAGTGGAAAATCAAAAACATAATTATGTGGATCATTAAAAAGAAATCACATAATTAAATTTGCTTATTTAGAGTCTTCAGGGCATATTTTCTTAGAGTTACCATCTCTATTGCCATTGCCATAGTCTAGATATCACAAGGGTTCTACTTATAGTGAAGGGTCATCTTCTACAATGAAGAAGGTGAGATTCAAGAAGATCAAGTTGCATTTAGCAATTGATGAGCAACAAGGTACCCCTACGCCCAACCATATGAATCACAAGTGTTCATGCGTGATCTGGTTAAATTTTGTGGATGGGACTAGTTGTGGTATCTGTTGAGGCCAACCTCACCCATGCTAGGCATAGGGCCTTGTTTGAACAAGTTTAATAACACAAAAAAAATCAGAAGTCGTATAGTATTGACATGTCAAGCCCTCATGGTATAAATTAAATGTATTTTCATGGGCTTGAATAACCCATAAATTGTAAAATGCAATGTACCTGGTCAAAGAATGCAACTATCCAACACACATCCAACTCATGCACAACTATACAACACAGATACATTGAACCTGGTCAAAGAATGCAACTATCCAACACACATCCAACTCGCACACAACTATCCAACACAGATACATTGAACTTGCTCAAAGAATGCAACTATCCAACACACATCCAACTCATGCCAACTATCCATGGGACACAAGTCGCTAGATCTGCTTTCCTCTCATCTCACAGCCGTTGATTCCATTCTTGAATTTCATGCCCGAGCCCGGTCCAACCCTATAAATACCCTGTCAATTCACATAAACCAGGGGGAGGGGCCAAAGTCTGCAACAACCATTTTCTGTTTTGCTGGCAAGCAACACCGACAGCGGAGGCATTTTCGGTAGCTTTCTCTCTTCTACTGGCAAGCAGCAGAACAAGGCAGGAGCGTGAAACGTGTAGTGAACATCAACAGTAGTTGCAGGAAGATTGCAGATGACAGTGTGCTTGCCCTGCAGTAGCAATTGTTGAACAACGATTTTCTATTTTCTCAGACAGAAACAGACACGTTTTCTTTTCTTTTGTTTTTCTTTTCTACCCACGTGGCAGAGACCAATGTCCTCTTTCTGCCTATAAACAGAAACCTGGCAGAGACAGGTTGTATGCACATCGTTTTGTTCTTTATTTATTTGCTTTCAAACAACAGGATAGATTTTTCTCTCTACCATCTACAAGCGCAGAAGCAGCCGCGGTGGCAGATAACTTTTACAGTTTTCAATATTATTATTTGCATTTTATTTTGAATTATTTATTGTACTCTTTTAAATTGCACAAATTATTTAACTTTTCAATATTCTTATTAAATTTAAAGCTTTTAATATTTTTTTAAAAATATTGTTATTATTGTTTTGTCACATAGCCCTTTCCAGCTAAGACTATTCCCGGGTTTCTGTACCCATACAGGAGGCGCCCTAGGCGATAGTCTCCTAAAACGAGTTTTCACAAGTGTTTGCAGTGTGTCCAAAATTTACGCATTAACACCTTTTTGGCGCTAGAAGGAGGGCAGTTTCTCAACCTTTTCTTTATTTACCTTCTATGTTTGTTTTTTTTAGAAAAAAAATTATTATCATTTTTTTTACTGTTTGTTTTATTTTTGCCTCCCTATTTTCAGTTTTATTGCTCTATTTTAATTTCATTTTCAAATCTCCAAATTTATATTCTAACAATCCTTTTTTTAATTTTTTTTTGAAATTTAATTGAGGTGATTTAAATTTTTTTTACTTTTAATTTACTTATTTGAAATTTTGCAATTTCAATTTTACTTTTAAAAATTTTAAAAATAAAAAATATATAGTATCAAATGTTTTTTTTTTCATTTTCTTTAATTTTCACAATTTATTAACATTTTACATTTCCTGTTATTTTTCATTTTATGAGTGACTTTTCTTACGGAATATCTCAACAAATAACTCATACTCCTACCCCTAGTCAACCAGCTACTCGTCAATCTACTTTGAGAAAACAACAAGCTTCACTCTTTCCAAATTCAATTCCTAAGAAATCTCGAACTAAGATGGCAGCCCATCAACCCCCAGCTCCCTTGGTAATAAACCCTTTCAATTTTCATAACTACCATGACATACCAAAATCCCTTTAGAACATAAATCTGTTCTTCGATTCTACAACCCCTACGAATGATGTCCGCCAACACATACAATGTTTTGGAACCTTACTAGAGATCCACAACATTGTACATAATGATGTGGCATGCAGAGTGTTCGTAACAACATTTAGAACCAAAGCAACTCAATGGTTCTTAATGCTTCCTAATGCCTCTATTAACACATGGCAAGAATTCAAAAATAAGTTTTTTAATGAATTTGACAAATTTACAAGTCCTGCTATTACATCAAGCAACTTTACCAGCCTAAGAAAGCTACGTCGAGAAAATGTTAGGGATTATAACCTTAGATTCCTTCATCAACTAGCCTATGTGCCAAATGAGATGTGAGCACACCTGGATGGTATCCTCAACTTCTATCTCTCTACCATTGATCCATTCTTCACTTATGCTATCAAATCTAATCCCAACATAACGGAAATATAGGGTGCAATGTCAAAAGCTATGGAATTAGAGCAAATAACCCTTATGAACAGCATCCAAACCCAATTTGGGATGATGAGTGTTAGTAACCCTATGCAATCAAATCCACTCCTCCTACCAACTTTTCAAACATCTAATGTTATGCCTCAAGCTGTTTCTCCCTTTCAATCAACTTAACCTTTAAGTAATTACTCACAAGGCCCCATGTCCTCTTCATTTTTACCATCCAACAATGGTTTGAATGATGACCAATCAAAATCCTTGATTCAATCCATTATAAACCTAAACGGGACATCAAATTCTGTTGAACCGCCAATCCAAACCCAAGATTAGATGACCCAAATACTCACTTCACTACAAAAACTATCCAATGAAGTGGTCGAGCTAAAGAGAAACAATAACAAAGGCCCTATACAACCAGAAAAACCAAGTGTATCAATCAACGATGATTATTTTTGTCTTTATGATACAAGGCAACATTCCGAAAAGACTTGTCCTTAATTCATGGCATTGTATGGTGATAATAACCAAGGGCAACAAAATGGAAAAACCCCTATCATGGTCCTTAATGTACCTCATGAGACAAAAAATGAAGAGGTTTTCTCATTAAAACAAGTTATGGTAGGCGACCCTAACCCACACAACACTCGCTACCACAAAATTAGATACATTATGAATGCTACACAACAACAAACTAGGAACAATTCTTATACACCTCCAAACAAAAGAGTTCCTAGTCAAAACAATGCAAACAACCAATCTGGGTCATCCCAAGTAATTTCCCCACAACAAGCAAACCCCCCTTCTATACTTAGAAGAGTTCCATCTCAACAAGAAGCCAAAGATGAACATAAGAATTATGATTTGGTTGAGGACTTAAAAAGAGTTAAAGCCAACATTTCGATGTATGACCTCCTACACTTTAACGAAATGAAAGAAGTGATTCGGGATATGGTTCATATACCCGTAGCCCAAAGAGAAAAATCCCCAATTCTCGAAAGGCAAGTTCACTTTGCAGAAAGTCCTAACACATTATCAGTACAAAACGTGGATAATTCCATGTCTAGCAAAAAGGACCATCCCCCTTTCCTAACCACTTTGATTATTTTAGGAAAGAATGTCCATAACTATTTAATGGATTCTGGTGCAACTGTTAGTGTTATGCCTCTTGACGTTTGTAACGCTTTAGGAGCACAAATGATACCACAAACTAAAAGTGTGATTCAACTCGATGGATCTAACGTACCTGTGGTAGGGTTATTAAAAGGAGCAAAGGTACAACTTAAGCAATACCCTACATTTACATGTTATACGGATATCCTAGTAGTTGACATGAAACCCACATATGGTGTGCTCTTATCTAGGACTTTTGGAGCTAAGTTTGGGGGCTTCTTTAGGTCAGATTTCTCGGAATTATTGATCCCTATCAAAGGAAAATCTGAATACATGACTATACCCCAAGAACCCTTCTACAAACAAGTAGTAACAACCTTGGATCAACAAAATCAATCTTTGGAAGATCGAAATGCTAATCTTTATGTTGGGGTTATTGAGGTTGAGTGTAGTGAACATGTTGAAAATGACTATGTGAGTGGAACTACAAAAAATCCTATCTCTTATGCAGATCCCATCCAATCCTATCAAAGTTCTAGAGAAGGTGAAGAAAACTATGGAGACACCTTGCCTTATCAACAACACGATGGATTTTGTCTAAGTGATCCACCACCTTTAGGGGAAGACAAAGATATAAATAAGACCTTACCTCTTAAAACATTTGAAGGTGTGCTAAATTTTAACAACACATCCATAGAACATTCTCCTAGAAAAGCTATATCCGATGACCCACCAAAACCTAGACCTATCATTGAAACTTATATTTAAAAAAAACTTTATAGAAAATAATCAAGCAAGATAAGTGTAGGTCTTGATTTTCATAATCTTAAGCATCAACAAATTGTCAAGAGATGGTTCAATTAAAAACATCCAGCTAAAAATTTTTAAGTAGGTGATCTAGTCCTTAAGAGGGATAGAGCTTCTAGTCAAATTGGCCCTCAAACTAAGTTTTCACCTATGTGGTCAGGTCCATTCCAAATTATAGGCATCACTACCCCAAATGTGCTTAAGATTGTTGATTTGCAAGGATATAGGTTGAATAGGAATTTTAATGCATTTCATTTGAAAAATTTCTACTCAGGTACCCCATGTGGACATCTGGTAGACTCTTAGTTGCATGTTTTCTTCTCCTTTTTTTGTTGCATTTCATATATATATTATTTCATTTCCATATTTTGCTTGCATTTCCATCATTTCTTTCTTAGCATATTGTTTTGATTATGGTGTTCTTCATATGATTTTAATAATCATTTGTCATTTGAGTTACTTGATATTGGGTCAACTTAACACCATTGGAAAATAATGTAGGTCTAATATAATTTACTATTACTATCACATAATGCTATAAAATCCGCTTTATATTTTATAAATACTATAACTCATTCCATTTGATTCCATGATTTCAGTTTATTTGTTATGTTAGATTATGGAGCATTGGATTTATACAAACTTATCATGTTATCATCATGATCATGTGAGTGTAGGATATGTGATGTTGGAAAGTGGTTAGTCATAATTACTAGGTGACCTTGGAAAATTCTATCCTTTCCTCTCATAAGCCCAAGCCCTCAGGTATGATGATCCATGGCTATCCTGTGAACAAC
>MNCI01031743.1:732549-866755 GCA_015680685.1 Gnetum montanum
GTTATTTTGATCATGTTTAGAACATTATAGTTTACATTCAAGTTTGCATTTCTTGTTTCATGTCGTTTTTATTTTCCCATCTGTTGAATTTTCATTCAGAATTTTCTAGTTCTTGCACTTACCTACAATCTGTCATTTGGGGGCTAAGTGTTGAGGCCAACCTCACCCATGCTAGGCATAGGGCCTTGTTTGAACAAGTTTAATATAAAAAAAATCAGAAGTCGTATAGTATTGACATGTCAAGCCCTCATGGTCTAAATTAAATGTACTTTTATGGGCTTGAATAACCCATAAATTGTAAAATGCAATGTACCTAGTCAAAGAATGCAACTATCCAACACACATCCGACTCGTGCACAACTATCCAACAAAGATACATTGAACCTGGTCAAAGAATGCAACTATCCAGCACACATCCAACTCATGCATAACTATCCAACATAGATACATTGAACCTGGTCAAAGAATGCAACTATCCAACACACATCCAACTCGTGCCAACTATCCATGGGACACATGTTGCTAGATCTTCTTTCCTCTCATATCATAGTCGTTGATTCCATTCTTGAATTTCGTGCTCGAGCACGGTCCAACCCTATAAATACCCTGTTAATTCACATAAACCAGGGGGAGGGGCCAGAGTCTGCAACAACCATTTCTATTTTGCTGGCAGGCAACACCGACAGCGGAGGCACTTTCCGCAGTCTTCTCTCTTCTACCGGCAAGTGGCCGAACACGGCAGGAGCGTGAAACACATGGTGAACATCAACAGTAGTTGTAGGCATATTGCAGATGACAGTGTGCTTTCCCTACAGTAGCAATTGTTGAATGATGATTTTCTATTTTCTTAGACAGAAACAGACATGTTTTCTTTTCTTTTCTTTTTCTTTTCTGCCCATGCAATAGAGACCAATGCCCTCTTTTTGCCTATAAATAGAAACCTAGAAGAGAGAGGTTGTATGCACATTGTTTTGTTCTTTATTTATTTTCTTTCAAACAACAGGATAGATTTTTCTCTCTGCCATCTCCAAGCACAGAAGCAGCCGCGGTGGCAAATAACTTTTACAGTTTTCAATATTATTATTTGCATTTTATTTTGAATTATTTATTGTACTCTTTTAAATTGAACAAATTATTTAACTTTTTGATATTCTTATTAAATTTAAAGCTTTTAATATTTTGTTTAAAATATTTTTATTATTGTTTTGTCACATAGCCCTTTCCAACTAAGACTATTCCCAGGTTTCCGTACCCATACGGGAGGTGCCCTAGGCGATAGTCTCCTAAAATGAGTACTCACAGGTGTTGGTGGTATGTCCAAAATTTATGCATCAACAGTATCTAGATCATTATGCTCCGATCATAGTTCGTTGACTTCCCACCTGGACTAATGGTAGCTTTGTCATGTATGCTTTAGTCCAAAGTGAGGCATATGATGTTTTCTAATCCTATGTTGCTCCTAATGACAATAAAGAGATAAATTTAATAAGCTACTGAACAATGGGAAGTAAAATCTAAACTAGCGTATGTGTGATGGGTGTCCACTCTTAATCATCTATACAAGCCTTAGACTTTGTGAGGCTACTTCTAGGATTGCCAAGCATATGTCATTGGGTGTGCCAAATTATACACTACTAGATTACCAAGTACTTACACTTAAGCACCCATGATTAAGGTGAATGCATTACGCTTAATGACAAGAATAGTAAATAGCAATAAATGGAAATGTTAACTAAAGAAAAAAATAAATAATTAAACAATTAAATGATTAAAGTAATGATAAATCTAAGTGAATGCAGTAATGATGGAAGTAATCGCGATCTTTATTTGCAGTCATGTAACATGTCCAAGTACATCACACTCAAATAAAAGTGTTGTACAGGCATGCATTGAGAAATAAAAAGACTAAAAAAATAATCTATAAAGAAGTTAACTGAAAACTAAAACTAAAACTATTTTTTCTATATATCCCAACCATGCATCCAAGTGCTATATTTATAGGCTAGCATGGAGGAAGTGATATCAGATATCTGACATTGCATCTTGGGCTCTAAAGTCGAGCATTCGATATCAAGGCTTCAATATTGAATATCCGATATTGGGGTTGATAAATTCATGACTCATCATACCCCCACAATTGAATGAAAACTTGTCCTTGAGTTAAAAAAAATGAGGAACAAGTTCTTTATAAAAATATTGGGAAGGTATGGGATTATTGACTGACTTAAAAAATAAATAGAACAATTGACTCATACATACTACAGTGGTGATTTACAAAAATGTAGACACAATATTACAAGACAAACACAAGGAAGCTCATGTAGTGCTCGGAGGCAGTGGCTCCTCCATTGGTTGCTTCCCTTTGTCACCAGGCTTATGAAATTTATAGCGATCAAGTAATGCCTGCAATTTTTTCTCTTTTTTCCTTGCGTCATGTACCATCCAAGTTGTTGAACAAATGTGTGCTAGTACTGGTATGTCCCAAGGGCATGGTAGTTATGGGCACATCTTGTTGTCCTTCACATGCCAAGCTACAAATTACCATCGTTCCTTCTCAAAGGCCCTTGCTTTTCTCTGAATTCTTGATAATCTATTAATCTCCTATCTAGGTCTAAGACCACATCCTTTTATCCATGGTAGCTGGCTTTAAGGACCTTCAATTCCAAGTTTGCTATATGGAGCTTTTGCAAAGCATCTTTTCTATCTGTAAATTCTTTTTCATACAATGCATAGGTGGTTACTACTTACTTCTTTAGCTTGCTTTGAGGCCTGCCTATTGTTAACATGGTAAGGTTGGCATATTTGAGGTTAGCCAATGCCATGTACTCTTTCAAATCCTCAATGTGTAGGTCTTTATTTTTCACTTCTGCCTAATGGACCAAAGCATAGCTATCGAGGATGGGATGCCAGTCAAGACTTTGTGTTGATGTGATTCCAATGCTAGCTTTAGCCATCTAGGTTTCCTTTTCATTTATTTCTTTATACATACCTACTTGGTCATAGAAGTGTTCCTTTAGCTATTCATGTTTTTTGGCCTCATCTTGCCATGTGCTGATTTCAGTTACTGACTTTTGTCAAATGGCACGGACCTCCCCCATTGAGAGGATTCTATTTTTCTTTGCCAATTTATTGATGTGCTAGTTGACCTTTACTAGTTGTTCTTGCAACTGGTGGACACTTTCCCCTAAAATATCCTTTTATTTTTCAATTATGGTCAACCTTGAAGTTTTGGTGGTAAGCTGTTTATTCTCCTCCTGAGTGGAAACTAATGCCTTTTTGTAAGCATGGGATTATGCATCAATAGTAGAGGCATTCTAGACTACTTTCACTTTTCTTACTCGATAGTTGTATTTTCTTCAGTCAACTTGATTAGCTGATCTATCCTAAATTGTTCCAACTAGTCAGGTGCAATAAATTGGATAGGATCCTATCTTTGGTCTCTCAAGGTAGCAAACTCTAGTTGTAACTATTGCACTTCTACTTTTGCACGCTCCACCTTGGTCTCTGTCATGACCAATTTTTCTTTAGTGGTGATGAGGTCTAATTCTATTGTAGTGACATCACTAGGGATGTCAAATAAAGTAGTCATCACTTACCCTATTTGTAGTAGTTGATCTAATACATCCTCATGCATCGCAGGAGTCATTGAAGTCCTAGCCAACATCTATGCATCACTAATCCCAATAAGTTCTACTAGGGGCAAAACAAGTACATTGAATGATTCTTTTATGTGATCTGTAATCACTTTTTCTGCACCTGCTACATCCTGATGCTACATTACCATAACTGTGACACCTTCTCTAGTTTCAAGCATCACTTGGAAGGATGTAGCATTTTCAGAGATTTTCCTAGAGCACTAGGGTTCTCCTTCTAATTGTAACGAGATCTCTCTCCTTGTTGGATTGGTTGAAATGGTGGGTTGTATGGCATCATTGATTACTCTAAAGAGAATAGATTCATCTTTGCTTTCCCAGCTAACAACTTCAGTGATTTTTTGCACATGGATCATTGAGGATCTGTAATCTTGTAGTAGTGGTGATGGTGGAGCTTGTGTTTCAGAGTGATGTGTGGGCTCATGTTGTACTTCTGCTTCTAATTATGCTTCCTTCTCTAATTCTTATTCTTCACCAAGGTCTTTCTTCGGTGCTATAGGTTTGAGAAACTCTATGAAAGAAGAATTTTGAGCCTTCTTGGGAATATCATTTGTGTACCCCATGATTCCAGCATGCTTGTATAGCTTTTTGATTAGGTAAGGAAATGGGAGTGTTGGTTTCCCTACCTTTTTCTCCTCGAATTCCTTTTGAATTTTGATAAGTAGAATTGGAGAAGGTTGGCAATGTATTTGCCCATTAAGATAGCACTTTCCTTGGCTGCATATGTTAAAATTTTGTTAAACACCTTAGTTGGGAAGAGATGGTATGTACTGATCTCGAAGTATGTCCTTTCCTCCAGAGTTAGTTTATTATATGTTTTTTCTTCCTTGCTGTATGCTTTTTTTAGCCACAAGTTTTTGGTGTTGGGGTCAGATTTGGTCAATAGACAGGCTACCTTAGCCCCCTAGTTTGGTAGATTAAGGGTTGTTGTAAGTACCTTGATTGAGAATGAGACATTGACTCCACAAATGTTGATAATGGTGCCTTCATCTTTGTTATGCTAGAATTGATGAGTCTCGCCAAGGGACCATTTTCCACTGTCTAAAAGAATGGGGCACAAAGGTGATGCCTAAAGTTGTGTCTAAATTGCTTTTGGATCAAACTCCATAAATGGCCCAAAGTTCATTTCCACAACGACCATGGTCAATGTGAACTTTCTTTGGATGATTGTAAGGAAATCAGGGGGAAACGTGGGACATTGTCCTTGCATGGGAGTTACTGGTTTTGTAGCCTCTCCTTGGAGTAATTGTCCAGTAATAGGAGCCTCTTGATGAATGCTGAAAGAATAGGTTTTCTACTCTTCATGTTCTACTAGCTCACCCTGCTATCCCTTACCACCTCATGGGCATTTGGGTGCCCTCTGTGAAGGTTCTCCCTATGCTCCTCTTTTTGTGGCCATCTGTAATCAAGAAAAGATCAAGTGTTACTAAGGTGCTGATATTTACCATTAACAGATGTGCACCATACTCATGACCTTAAGTTCATTAAGTTATTTAATTTATATGATTGTAGTGTTAGAAAAATTTCTAGGAAAAATCCCCAAAAAACATCTATCTTCTTATATGACCTTACATAATTGGTTCCTTTTCCTTATGTATGGCTTTTGGTTGGAAAAATTATGGTTTTTGGCATTAATAAAATTGATTATTCATGATAACACCTAAAATTTTTAACATTCTTTCCCTTATAATACCCTCCCAGAAATAGCAAATTATCAAAAGTTGGAACAAGTTTCCCATGCAAGCACCACCCCCCTCCATGATTAACTTGAACTCTCTAGGTTAAGGTAGATGTAGAAGGCATGGAAATCGGAGCAGTAGAGAGTAAAATATCACAAGTAGAAAGTGGTTGTGTAAAGCTTTGAGTTGTGAGAGAAAATTTGAACAACTCCCCTAGTTGCAAATGATGAGAATGAAGTTTGGGCACCATGGGGATCATATATATAGGTTTTGTGCAACCCGATATCAGGCATCCAACATTGTGTCTGATCCAATATTGGGTAGTCAATATCAAGGTCCAAAAATATGTATTAAATGGGGTAACTAAGCATGGGAAATGAAGCTCTAGGATTGGTTGGAAGGTTTAAGGTTAGGTCCATAGTTTTGGGGTAAGTGGAAAATCAGATTGAGGCATCGAAAGTGGTGAAAGATGGAGTTGTCAACATTAAAGGCTTTAGAAGAGATAAGAACAAAGACATTAAATTGATGTTGTGGAACAGATTAAGAAAAATGAAAAAATTGATCAATTAAGTGCATGGAAGGTGAATAATGATGTGGATGTATCAAACAAGTACAAGTCACAAAAGTTACACAAGTGGATCCTCCCCAAAATAGGCGTTAGCCATTAATGCCCTTATGTAACCACACCTAAAAATGTTAGTAGGCACTAAAGGAGTTGAATGCAATGCATACTTATGAAAAAAAATCATACATGTTAAAAACCACCAATTTAAGATAATAACTTTATTACATAAAATCAAAAGTTAAGATCATATGGACAACGAGGTGAGATGGATCGTAGAAGGGAATGCAGAAATTGGGACATGAGGTGTCTTACCAAAGGCATGGTGAATCCTTATGTGATATTAATGGTTAAATAATCATGAGTCCTTATTTCCAAGAGTCAAACCAAGTCCAAACCACATTTCAGTGACATCACATCATTTCATCACATCAACAAACAACTATAAGACCATCATAGTTGTGAGGAGTAACATCACTTAACATTTTGTCCAAGGAAGGAGCGTATTTATGGCACACATGTGTTGTGTTTTATTTTTAAGGAAGTTATGAGAAGCTGCCAACCTTCAAGCATGGGTACATGTCTTTCCAATGGGACCCACAAAGGTTTATTCAATGTCATTTTAGGTTACTCTTACTTCCATTTTTCATTAGATCTACAAGGATATGATTACAACCTCAACAACATGATAGAACATACATAAGTGGCCCAAGAGAATCCGCAAATCCTTTTGATGTCATACCCTTCACATTCCACCTTGGTTCTTCACTCTTCACTTCAAATAGAATGACTATGCATTTATTATTAGTCTCATGGTAAAAAAGAATGTCATTATGACTAGAGTAAGAACCTCTTATTAATGGCATGAGTGGATAGATGACGTGGTCTCACTATTTGAATAATCAGCTCCTTATGACTTGACAACATAGAGGAACCCTCACCTCAATGGGCTAAATGATCATTTTATTTACAAGAGAGATTACATAATAAAGAAAATGAAAATACAAAATATATATATAAAATTGGAAGGAATAGAAAAATTTGTATCAAGAAAGAAGAAAATGATAAAAAATTGTAAAACAAAAAGATGAGAAACACTTATGAATCTTGAAGACTATAATGGGGGGTAACCCCCACAACTAAACATTTAGCCATGAAAAGGATTAATAAGTGGATAAATAGGATCCATGTATGGATAAAACATTCATAACCATTCATGCCCAAACAACTTGGTGTTTGTTGGTGTTGTGGTGGTTGGGTAGACAAATCATTAGTCAGACACTTGATTGTTAAATGTTTGGTGGGTTAGGGTATGAGGTGTGTTAATGGTATGGATGTCTAGCCCACGAGTGCACCCTTGATCATAATATAGTATGCATCGATTTGGTTGTCTCCCCACACTATTAGATTCATTGTTTGGATTTGGGATTGAAGTAATGATGGATGGTGGTCCTTGTGTAAGATTAGAGGATGTTTTTATGACAAGGAAGGTGGTGCACTATGGATACATAGTAATGCTTTCTATATGGTAGATGGTATACATAGTAGACAAACAACTTGTGCATATATATTAGAGATAGGATAACTAATCTTTATTGCTCAGCCTTTGATCCTAAATGGTTGTACAATAAAGTCAAAAGGCTTTAATTATATCTTGTTGTGCTTAATGGTTATGTGTTGTACTTTATAAGTTTCACCTTAGCCTTTTAAAACCTTTATTGAAGGATTCATACTCCTTAATAGCTACTTATCTCTATATCATCCTTAACTTAAAAAATTTTGGATATACTAATCCATTTTCTAAAGTTTTGGACATCACCAAAAAGGAAAAGAATGTTGATCTTTTGGTATGTCAAAAACTTAGAGAAAATGAAGAATGTAGAAAGGGTGGTTGTCACTAAAATTTTGCAGGGCCATATAAGAGTGAAATGAACAAAGACTACACATTTAGATCCATGACTTTAAGAATAAGATCTAGGTTAAGATGTTGAAACGAAGACTACGTGGACAAGATGAGAGCATGGATGAAAACTACCAAGAAGCCAAAAGGTCAAAGAAATGATCTAGGTTTCAGAGTGTATCTAAAGGGTATACGTTTCTATTTAACAGCAAACATCTATCTAGAAGAGTAGACATCTCAAGTTTTGAACAAATGTCTCTCTTGCATTAGAAATATTCATAGGTGGACATCTCATTCAATAAGTAAACGTTTATACTAGCCATTTGATAGCCATTACATGAATTCCAAGGATTTTTTGGAAACTCTAAGGATATAAAACAAAGTGAAAATCTTGGGAATTAAAAAATCGCTGTTCATTGAAAGATCTATCATTGGCTACTCTAGAGAATTTTTCTTTGTTCTTCATTGTATCATCATTTGCTTATATTGATTGTAATAAGATTTAAGTGCAAGGGATTTGTAAAAAAAGTTATACTCTTTCCTTATTCTTTCTCTTTTTCTTGTAGCCCTGCACAATTCATGTGCTTCTTACAAGAATACATCTTTGTTGAGCTTTTCAAAACCCTATGAGGTTGAGTGGTTTTGCAATGACAAAACACTTTCGTATGAAGCTTACATTTGTAAAGGCTATGGGATCCTCTAAACCACATTTTAAGCTTCTTGGGACCTAGCGGGATTGAGTGGTTTTGCAACAAAAAAACACACCAAAGCGAAGCTAAAAACTTGTAAATGGTATGATGTCCTTCAAATCACATTTTAAAGAAAACAATTCTAGAGCTATGCACAAATTTTACCCTTTGAATGTGGATGTACCCAAGGAGGGGAATCATGTGAAATTTGTGTTTGTTCTTAGTGGTAGTAGCATTTTGAATTAGAAAACTTATTCAAACCCTTTCTAAGTTCTCAATCATCATAACTATCTCTTGTTTACTACTCATTGCACTTTCTCAATACATTGTTTCATTCTTATTTTTCATTCTATTTCTTGTTGGTCCATAATTTCTTGTTTTTGTAAAAAAATCTTCAACTTTTGTGGTGATATGATGTTAAGATTTGGTTTTATATCTCATGGGTAACTCTACAATACCAAGATAGTTAATCAAAGATGTAACAATTTAATAAATTAATAATCTTGAATATGCTCATCATTCTTCATAGTAATATTGCTTCACACTCAGTAGTCTTTTGTAATTTAACTTTGTTCATTATGAACTTAGCTCTTCTTGTCTTTATGAGGGAATACTTGTTTGGTTAGACATTATAGAATACTACTTTTTAATTCTTCCTTTCTTTTCATTACTTTTTTGACTTAATCTAAACTTAACTTAAATAGGCTTTTATAAAATTCTTCTTCATGAGTCTTTTCTTTTCTTAATCCTTGTAATCTTTCAACTGGCTTTCTCTTCTTACTTAAGAAACTGGACCAAATTACATATGGCACTTCTTAGATTTTCTTGCCTTATTTAAGAAACTAGATCCTATTATTGTAAATATTTATTTCTTGTCTTCTACAATACTTTCTCATCAATCTTATGAACACAATTGATATATCTTCTCAGGTTTTCATTTGAAAGAGTTGTAAGGACTCTTACCTTATAAATTATGATTTCTATTATTTCATAAGCTTTCTTACATACAAATATTTCTTTCTATTCATTGTGAATTGGTTCACGATGTTCTTCTTTTTGTGAGTTGGCTCACAAGGTTTAATAAATTATATGACTTCTATGATTCTTTTTCCATTCTTCACTTATAGGTTGTTTTTTACCTTTTTATTATTGTTTCACTTATCACACACTTCATAACTTATTCTTGACTTTCTTCTATTTTGTTAAAAATTTGTGATGGTTCCTAGGTTATGAATCATACTTTCTCATTATGAACTTAATAACAATGATTATGAATAGTCTTGAATAATTGTGAAATTTATAATTGTACAATTTATTAAATCTAATGTGATATAAATAAAATTGTTTCTTACCTTCTACATTAGATCATAATTATATTAAAAAATTTTATATAACTAACTATTAAATATACTTAGGATTTTTTTTCACTTCTTTCCAAGAAATAGTCCATTTTTTCAATCATTACATTCCTTGAAAATACCAACTGTAGTCTCATGAGTCCTCAAGAACTACTTTAAAGGATTTATGTTTCCTTGAGATATTCAATGCATGAGTGTATATAATGAATTGGCACAATGATTCTATTTCTAAGGATAATAAATCATATTTACATAATAACATTAAATAAAATATTTTTTTCTTCATCTTTAACTCATCTAGAAAAAATATTTTTATACTCTTTTAATATCTTTCCAAAATTTAGCATTCAGTCCAAATCCATAAAAAACACATTAATCTAATTTTTTTTTTACCTTTCAATCCCAAATCCCTATACTCTTACACTTATTTTTGAAGATATACAAAGCCTCAAAACCTCTTTCTATTCTTTCTTTAATGCACTTTCCCAACTTATAATTGTTCATAAAGATCAAACCTAAATATTTAAAAGAATAAGCTATTTGCACATGTCTTTTTAAAATTGAAGTTATACTAGGTATTTCTTATTCTTTGAATAATCAATTTGATTTTATTTACATTCACTTAAAGATTACATGTGCAGAAATAGTTTTCTAAAATTTATAACATTTTTTGCATACCATTTGCAATAGTGAAGATTAAAGTTATACCATTTATATACAAAAATGGATTTACTACTTGGGATCTAATTTTGATAGCATGACCATCTTGCCCATTACATAATCATTCCTTCATTTTACCAACCATGATCTCATGAGTCCTCAAGAACTGCTTTAGAGAATTTATGTTGCCTTGAGATATTCAAGATATGAGTGTATATAATGAATTGGCAAAAGGATTTTACTTCTAACGATAATAAATTAATTTACATAATAACATTTAATAAAATATTTTTATCTTCATCTTTAACTCATTTAGAAAAAAATATTTTTATACTCTTTCAATATCTTTTCAAATTTTAGCATTGAATCTAGGTCCCTAAACAACACATCTAATCTAAAATTTTTTTTTTTTACCTTCCAAGCCCAAAGTCCTAAACTCTTACACTTCTTTTTGAAAATATAAAAAACCTTAAAATATTTTTCTATTATTTCTTTAATGCACGTCCTCCATTTATAATTATTCATAAAGATCAAATCTAAATATTTGAAAGAATAAACTATTTGCACATTGGTATTTTCAAAATGGAATTTATAATAGGTATTTCATATTCCTTGGATCATCAATTTGATTTTATTTATGCTCATTCAAAGATTACATAAGTAGAAATAATTTTTGAAAATTTGTAACATTTTTTGCATACCTTTTGTAGTAGTGAAGATTAAGGTTATATCATTTGTATATGAAAAAATATTTACTACTTGGGATATAATTTCGATAACATGACCATCATGTATATTGCATAATCATTCCTTCATTTTATCAATAAAGATATCAAAGAGATTTAGAAAAAGTGAATAATGTTTCTTAACTCTAATTTTTCTCTAAAATTAAAATTTTTACTCTAAATTATTATCTGTAATTTCAATAATTACTTCCTCATAAAATATTTAAGTTGTGACAACCAATTCTGAAGGGAGTCTAATTTTATTATTGCATAACCATAAATTTGTGGGAATCACTAAATCATATGATTTTGTAAATCAGCAAAATAAATAAAAATTTTATGTTAGGATTGTTTACAAACTCCATCTAATATCTACAAGTAACCAAGTGATTAATAAGGAAGTGATTTTATCTAAAACCAGTTTAAAACCTTGCCTTGACTTGGTTAACTTGAGTCTAACAACTAATTCTCTTTTCTATTAAAGGTGCCCAACAACTAACTAACAGTATTACTCATAAAAATCAATCAATAATTATTGAAAATATTTTTATTCTACTTTTTTATATAACAAAATAAATTTACTAGTTTTCTAGTATTAATTTAATCCTTGATCTATTTTTGCACCTAATCTATGCCAAATTTCTCTATGAATAATAGGTTCTACCCATTGTAATAATTATACATATACAATAGATAAATCTATAACTTTACTAGATGCTAGTTTTCTAATGTTCTTTATGACTTCCTTAAGAGTAAATTAAAGAGGTGCTTAGTGTACAATAGCTATATAACTATTATCTTCTCGTATAAATAGTTTTAGTATAAAATGAATATATATCTTGAAAAAATAATTAAATGATGAAGAGGCTTTATGATAAAAATACCACCAAAACTATCTAGGCTCTTTTTAATGGTGCCAACATAATATTTCGACTACAACTTAATGAATTTCCTTATCTTGGTTCTAATCAAGCATTCATATGCCTTAATTAACCTTTGTATTTCTTACTCTAGAGCAAAGTCACTCCAATTTGCTTTAACCCTTAAGACAAATTAATTGTTAGAAAACAAGAAAACTAGCTATCTTCTATTAAAACTAAAAGAAGATTATAAATACAATGAATCCATAAATCCTTAGAACATCATACCAAAACACTCATACACTCAAGAATATTACAGAGCATGAGGATCTACAACTACAGACACAATTGATCTCAATGTAAGGTTCAATCAGTTTTAACCTCTTCCTCATACATAAAACATATCTAAATATAGAGATATAATGACTAATACCACATACACGATTGACCATTGAGATGCACACAACTATCATGTAATATCTCTATAACTCTCTCTTCTCTCTTCCACATTGACAAAACATGCAATAATGTCCAATATTTATCAAACACAAAGACATGTTATGGAAATATTTTTCAAATCAAACTCAAAGATCTAAAACTATTTTCCACCTCAAACACACCATTTTAGAAAGTTTCCTTCATAAATAAGACATCTTGGATTTTTAGGAAGAAATCTTTCTTTAACTTGGAACATGTAAGGAAGATGTCTTATAGCTTAGGAAGATGTCTTCCTTTTAGACAAGATGTCTTTTCCTAGACATAGGACATCTTCCATACTAGTAGAACATCATTTGGGTTGACCTAGATCCTTGGTAGGAAATCTTTCTAGGTGCTAGGAAGTTTTCTAGATTTTTCTAGCTCTCAGGAAAGATGTCTTTTGTCTCTCAAAAATGTCTTTTAGTTGTCAAAATCTCTGGTTCTTCACCTATAGGGATGACAAGGGATTCAAAAGAGGTATCCCTACACTAGCTCTTTCATGCTTCAAAAAGTAAACTTAAGTAGCAATGGGGTAGGGGTAGAAGTAATTTTCCACTTAAAAAGTTTGGTCTCATGAACCCATACAACATCATCAATAGTTTGATCCTCCGAATGGACTAAATACTCATGCCTCATCACTACATAACTATTGGAAGCTTCTCTCTTCTTAAGTACAATCATCTACTTCTCCTATGAAGACTTGGACTTATCAATAGTCCCCTTCAACTCATTGATGCTACCCTACAATATTTCATTATGTGTCAATTCATGGTAATGCATAAGATTTGCAACATTAAAAATAAAATACATATCCACATGTTTGGTAAGTTAATTTCAAAGGAATTATCATTAATTTTGATCTTTAATTTTGATAATTTGATATCCCTCAACCTCTTCTTCTTAAAGTACAATGAATAAGAACATCAACAACAAATTTGGACTTTGTCTTACACTCATTTCTCTTTAGGATTCTTTCTTCATTCTTCTTCTTAAAAGTTTCCTTTACTTAAGCATGAAGATTCTTCATGTCTTGCACAAAATCAATACTAAATTAAGCTTCTTTCATCAAAGCTTATAACAATATCCATCATCTTTGTATAAAAGCCATAGTTAACCTCCAATGGACTCTTCCTAATGGTAACATGAAAAGCATTATTGTAGAAAAATTTAGTATGATAGAATACATTCTCCTACTTATTAGGCTATCCTTCACTTAAACACATCAAAATATTAAGCAAAGATTTATTCATAACTTCAATTTGTCCATAAGAACATGAATGATACGCATCAATAAAATTCAATTTTATTCTTAAAATCTTCTAAAGAAACTTCCAAAAATGACAAGTAAACTTGGAGTTTCTATCACTAATAATATTTCAAGGAATCTCATGCAACTTCATAGCATACTAGAAAAATAAGTTTGTAATATGAGATGCATTACTCACATTCTTGCGTAAAATGAAGTGTGTCATCTTGGAGAACTTGTCCACCATCATAAAGATAACATCATTCCCACTTTTGATGTTTAAAATTCCACTCATAGAGTCCATTAACATACTTTCCCAAGGTTCTTTCAAAATTGGAAAATACATTTAATGTCCATCATTCCCTTTATCTCCCTTGAATTTCTAACAAGTCAAATACTCCTTTACAATTTGAAGACTTTAGAGGTCATTCTAAGTAAAAAATAGTGCCTGCATATAAGATCCAATGTCTTATCTCTATCCATATGACCGACCATGCCACCATAATGTCTTTCAATCAAATCTTTTTCTAAAATCATAATTGGAAATACAAAACTTTCTATTCTTGAACAACAATTCATTTTGAATATGATAGTCCCTCTATTGATCTATCCTACTTAATAATGATTCTTTGAGGCTTCTTCAAACTTGTCCAAAATCTAAATCATGTTCATATATGTCAACAGAATCATTCATGCCTTCTACATGAGGAATGTTGAAATTCACTACATGCATCCTAAATAATGCATCTGCCACCACATTAGCATTTCCACTTTTATGCTTGAATGCAAAATTCAACTCCTATAATTATTTCTTTCACTTTAGGTGTTTGACACTCAACTTCTTTTGAGAATTAAAAAATTAAAGTGTTTTGTGGTTAGTCATCAAAGTGAACTCTGTGGTTAACAAATAATATCTCCAATGCTTGATTGCTTAAAGAATAGTGCATAATTCGTTCTCATATGAACTATTTTCTACCTTGACTCATTTAAATTTTCTAAAAATAAAGCAACTTATCTTCCTTCTTGTAATAGTACCACTCTAATGGCATGTTCAATTACATCCACCTCGACCTGAAAAAGCTTATGGAAAATTGATATTACATGTACTAGTTCATTGGTTATTTTTTCCTTCAACAAGTCAAAGTTGATTATTCAACTTGAAATCTTGATTCTTCTTAACTAAACCAAACATAGACTATGAAATACCACTGAAAATTTTGATGAACCTTCTATAAAAATACACTAAACCAAAAAACTAATCTCACCTTGCCAACATTTCTATGAGTTGGCCAATCTCTAATAACCTTTACCTTAGTAACTTTTATCTAAATTTGATTTTTAGAAATCACATTTCCTAATTATGTGATCTCCCTTTTGAAATCCTGAATTTTTATCAAGTTGACAACCAAATGTGCCTTCTTCAATTTAAGAGATATACTTCGAAAATATTTCGAATGTCTTCTTTTAATTAGAATTATACCCTAAAATATCATCAAAGAAGATAATAAAATACTTACCAATCAATTTTTCAATGATATCATGCATTAATGTCATGAATGTTGTAGAAGAATTTGTGAGCCTAAATAACATCACCAACCTTTCAAAAAATCCATTCAGTATCTTGAAAGTAATCTTCCATTCATCACCAAGTCTAATTTGAATTTGATGGTATTCACTCTTCAGATCAATTTTTTTTGAAAATAATAACATTGGTAAGGATATCAAGGATATCATCAATCCTTGAAATATGAAACTTACACCTTACTCTTATCCTATTCACAACCCTTGAATTAATGTAGATCCTTCATTCATCATTGTTCTTCTTTGACACAAACACTACTAGAACTACATAAAGAGAGATTAACTTCCTCATGAAGTCATTTGCAAGTACCTCTTCTACTTGCCTTTGTAACTCAGCCCTCTAATTTAGCTCATCTAATACGTCCTTTCAATTGGAATGGTAACGCTAGGGATGAAATCAATTTGGTACTAAACATTCCTTATTGATGACAATCCATCTGAATGGTTTGTACAAATGGTTGGTCATGCCTTTTGGACTAACTAATGATGTAGCAACATTCATGAAACTTATGTATGAAGTTTTTAGGGATCTTATTGGGAATTGTTGTATTATTTTCTTTTATGATATCTTTATTTATAGTTCTAATGAAAAGGAACATGTGCAATACTTGATATTGGTGTGCTTAAAGTTGCATATGGCTAAATTGATTATAAATGCCGAGAAATGTCATTTTATGAAAAAATAATTTTTCTACTTAGGTAACGTTGTTTTTAAAAACTAAGTTAAAATGGATCCAAGCAAGATTAAGGCAATCAAGCAGTGACCTTTACCTAAATATGTGGGGAAGGTAGGATCTTTTCTTGGTTTGGCTAGTTTTTATAGAGGGTTTATTCGAAATTTTGGTTCCATTGCATGGCCTATGTTTTCTTGTTTAAAGAAGAATTTAGATTTTGTATGGGATGAAGAGAAGGAGAAATTATTTAAACTTTGAAAGAAAAACTTATAATGCTCCAATGTTAGCTATTCCAAATTTTTCCAAGCTTTTTGAAGTAGAGATGGATGCAAATGGACTTGGAGTTAGAGGCATGCTATTCCAAGAAGATAAGCCCATTTCATTTTTCTCTAAAACTTTGAATGAATCAAGGACAAATTATAATGTCTATGAAAAATAGTTGTATGCTATAATTCAAGCCATAAAACATTAGAGACATTATTTATTGGGAAGTAAATTTGTATTATTGACTAATCACAAGGCATTGTAATTCCTGAATTCAAAAAAGAAGCTAACTACTAAGCATATGAAATGGGTTCAGCAGCTCAACGATTCTACTTGGAGCTAAAACATAGAAGTGGAAAAAGTAATATAGTGGTAAATTTTCTTTTATGAATTCAGATTGTGAATCACTCATATTTTTAAGTAGAAGGAATTGATGCCTTGACTTCTTTGTACTCTCATGATGCTAATTTTGGAGAGTTTTGAAAAGATCTTAATTCTCCATCATTTACTAGAGTGGATAAGTAAAGATACTATCATCTATAGCAAGGCATCCTTATTAATAATGGCAAAGTATGTGTGCCAAAGTGTGATTTCAAGTCAAGAATATTGAATGAAAAGCACAATTGTAATATGGCTAAACACATGGGTAAGACATAAATAAATTTATTAAAGAGTGTCTCCTTTGTCAAAAAATCAAGGGAGGTAAGGGTATTGCTAAACATTATTTATCTTTGCCAATTTCTGATGCTCCATGGAAAAGTTTCTCTATGAATTTTATTTGCAGAATTCCCAAGACACAAGTTTGTCATGATTCTATTTTTGTTGTTGTTGATAGATTTGCTAAAATGGTCCATTTTGTTCCTATAAAGGAAGCAATGATGCATCTTATGTTGCTCATTTGTATTTCCAAAATGTCGTAAGATTACATGGTCTCTCATTGGATATTGTAAGTGATAGAGAAATTAAATTTATAAGTTACTTTTGGAGGTCATTGTGGAAATTTTTGAGTACAAAATTATCCTTTTCTAGTGCCTATCATCCATAAACTAATGACCAAATTAAATTTGTAAGTAAATCATTGCTCAAAATTTTGATTTCTTTTTGAGAATTAGCATAAGAGGTGGAAAAATATTTTGTCACATGATCAGTTTAGTTATAATAAGTCTTGTCAATCTAGTATTGAGAAAAGTCCATTTGAGGAAAACTATGATTATGCTCATAGGATGGCAAATGATTTGAGAAAATCTAGTGATTATGCCCATGTGTGCTCAAATTTTGTGATAAGTATGCAAGACTTGCATAAGCAAGTGTAGACAAAACTTGAAGGTAAGGAAAAAGAAGTTGTTGCTACCAAGAACTTGGTAAAGAAGAAGGTGATATTCAATGTTGATGATTATGTATGGCTTTATTTCAGGAAGGAGAGATTGAAGAATATAAACTTCTCCAAGCTCAAGTCCAACAAGATTAGTCCATTTTAGATTAGGGCCAAAGCGAATGATAGTGACAATGATTATGAGCTTAACATTTCTAATCATTTTCCATTGTTTTGTATGTTCAATGTTTTAGATTTGAGTTATTTCAATGGCAAAGTACTTACATCTAACTTGGAGGATAGCCTTGAGATTCTTAAAGATATACTTGAAGATTCAAAGTTATCTAAGCCTTCGAGGAAACCTATTATGTTGCAATCAAAGGAAGCTAGAAGCACAAAGAACCAAAAGATATATGAGTATTTGATGCATTTGAATGATGAGAGACCTGAAATAGCAATTTGGGTTCATGAGAAAAACTTGATTGTATGTGGGCTTAATGCTATTCCAAGTGTATAGCCAACTTAAAAACAAGTTTTAATTTTAAGGGTGGAAGAGATGATGAGGATGTCACCCAACCCTTGTAGCATCCTCAATAAACTATGATTATGTGTATTCCTTATAGTTTATATGTGTTTTATGTTTTTGTCTTGTTTTTCATGTTTCAAGGATAAGAGAAGATAATTGAAGTTAGATTTGGCATATTGGGATTTTCAAGAAGAAGTCTTGGTTTTGGAATTTCTACACTAGAAGATGTCTTTATGCAAGATAAGATGTCTAGTCTAGGAAATAAACATCCCCCACAATGGATAGAAGTCTCCTGAGGGAAATAGACATCTCCTATGTTTAGTAGTAAGTCAAAGATATGTCTACATCTTAGAGAAGATGTCTCCTCTAAAGCAAAGACATCTCCCATGACTGCAATATGTCTCCTATATTGGGAACAACATAGATAAATTTATATTTTTGGTGCTAAAAGATTTTAAAAAGTTTACAAATAGGCATCAAGACCTTTCATTTGAGGAGAGGAGAGTCTAATATATATATATAGAGCTCCAATTGAGTTTCCATGAGCTCTTTTCTATCTTAGGCATTAGCTTTCAACTTTGTATTTCTCTATCATTCTAGAATAAGAATTGTTTTCTTTTTTGTCTCAAATGAATGTGAAGGTTTGAAGGCTTAAGTTGCAATTTTGGGTTATTGAAGCTTGGTCCTCATCACCAATAGTTGGGAATATAAGTTCCACAATTAAGAGCTTACTTGCATGATCCGATAATTCTTTGGTGAGAGTTGATAAGAGGTGAAGCTTTCCAAGAGCTTTAAAAGAAACTTAAGAAGGTCAAAGATGATAAAGAAAGGGTTGTTTGGAATGCTTCATTGTCTGATGTCATGATACATACTACAAATAATGAACTTATCCAAATATGTTGAAAAAATAAAGAGTTGACCAAGGAAACTAGGAAGCTACTTAAGATGAAAAAACAAAAGAAACAACTATCTTTTATGAGAGTATTATATGCATTCTTGCTCTATCAAATTGAAAACATATAGAAGAAATTCAAGTGTGTTTTCTATTAGATAAATTTAAAGTGAAGAGATAAACATAATGTGATACTACACTTTTTGAAGTAGAGATGATACCCTTAGAATTTTACACTATTTATTAATTTATAGCTTACATTCATAATCTTTCTAAATTCTTGTTGGATAAATACTCCAAAAAGTGATGATGAAAATTACGATAAAAGATAGCTTCATGAGGAAGTTTCATGGCTTAATAAATAAAATATTTAATAATACAATTTTTATTTTGATTCTAAGCAACTTTGCAAATTAGTAAAACAAATAGTATTTCAAAAACTTTAGGAAACTATACAAAGGAAAAAATTATTTATAATTAAATAGTATTAGGAAGATCTTAATTCAAAAGAAAACTATTTATTTTTTTACTATTTGTTATCATTTTCATGCATAATTTGTATAACCAAAATAGGATCCCATCATCTGATAGTTGAAATAGATAAATGGCTTAGATTTTTTCAACATGAAGAACAAATATGTGACTATGGAGTACAAATACTATTGAAAGTGAATATAATATTTTCTTACAATATCTTATATGTAATATTGAAAGTTGTTTGCCACCGCTGCGCACACAGAGAAAAAATCTGTCCCTGTTGTTTTTGAAAGCACATAAAGAACAAAACAATGTTAATCCTATTTGTGTTTCTATTTATAGAAAGAAAGACTTCTATCGACAGCCCTCACGGTGTCCACGTCACTGTTGACAAGGCACACCTATCACCGTCTGGGCGTCCACGTCACTGTTGACAGGGCACACCTATCACCGTCTGCACCTCCAAAGAGGCCTTGCCCGAGTTGCTGTCTGCTGCCGTAAGAGGGACTGTCTGCTGCTCTAATATCATCTACAGAGTTTGATTTCAATAAGCATACGCAAATCAATAAGTGCTTTGACTTCAAAATTGTTGTCTCTCTGCAATGAAGGTGTGTATCAAATACGCAAGTGTGCAGACATTGAAAAAAAAATTATAGAAATCAATAAATCCTTTTATTCCAAAATTATTCTCAAGTACCATCCATGTACGTTCTCTTTCCATGAAAAGGGGTTTGCATGTGTGCACTCTGCATCTGCGAATCCGTGAATCTACAGTTAACAATGATGGCGAAAGATCTACGAGTCGTGCCAAACACGGACGAATTGAAACAATGACTGGCTAAACAGGAACACTGAATTCGGTATATGCAAACACGCACAATGACCGGCTAAACAGGAACACTGAATTCAGTATATGAAAACACCCACAGATCAAAGCAAAAGGGGCCTACTGGGAAAAGTAACAATGAATTGAAATTTGATTCACATGAAATGTGAAACCACACAATTATATGAAATGACATAAAAGTGTTTGTTTCTAAATTCTGAACATGTGGATATAAGACTATAAGCTTAGCTATTAGAAATGGTCAGAATTTCGCTGTCCAGTGATCCTTCCACCCCACTCAAGATCTTCCAAAGTTTGTCCTTTCTCCGGGAGATGGCAGGATCCATAGGGCCTGACTATACAAGAAGATTAAGCTTTGCTCATGTACCGAGCCTTCCTGAACACGCTTGAAGGACGAACGGTGACGATCCAACTGACAGCCTGTTTTGAAGCAATCTTCAAGTAATCAAATAACTTACGTTACCAATGAAAACTACAGCGAAGGTATAAGCAAGTCGTCGTCGTCTTCGTAGCAGCTGAACTCAGCAGCTTTCGGAGGTCGTCATTGACGTTAAATGAATCAATCGTAATCTTCTTCATCATCATCGTCGTCATCTTGGATCATGTGTTTAATGCTGCTGATGACTTAAATTTAAGTTTCCATAGTGTTTCATTACAAATTCTAATTAGTGAAAACTCTCTTAAATTTCTAAGGACTTTTCCACACTAGCGTTAGATTGATTTGTCGTTATTTTTAGCCCACCGTCGGTAGGGGACCCTTGTGGAAAATCTCGTTTTCCTTTGGTGGGTTTCATACATGCGAGGACCACGTCTCCAGTTGTGTGGTCAAAATGTTTTTGGGAACAAAATTTCAAGGAAGGTGTGCGCCAAGGATCTTCCTGTAATTATATGTAGGTGAAGCCGCAAGGCATTGCTCAGAGTAGCAGCACAGACCGAGATCAAAGAATGGAAGCAACGATGCACACAAGGCTTGGTTGCACTTGCAAAGCCAGCAAGCTTCTTACTGTTCTTAGTGCTAGTCATCATTATCATGTTAACAGTACTACCAAATTAAGGCCGAGAAAAAGTGTTTCGTCTTTTTCATCACCTTCATCTTCATGCAGGAGGCCTCCAGCACGAATTTGCCTATCACCTGAAGAAGCTCGCTCTCAGGACTACCCGGTTCCAAGTCCAAGCTTCTCTATATCCATTCCGGCTCAACACACTGCCACAAGCAAAAAGGAGGAAAATGCTCGAACTCCATTCTCTGTCAGTAATTGAATTCTCAATTCTCTGCTATTCTTTGATTTTCTTATATATTTCTGTAGGTAAGTACAGTAGTGTGCATTCCGTTTTCTTGAAATATTAACTTGCTGATATCCGCTCCTTCTTCGTTAGGGACAGGGACAACAAACGGAACGCTCTGAATATCTGATATCTGAAATCAGGAAAATGTTGAGCGAGGAATCATCATTATCGCCGTACGTTAATAGTAATATATCCAGATTACTTTCCATAACGGACAAACTCTACTGCCTAGGCATCTCTCGCCATTTCAAACTGGAAATCCGTCAGTATCTTGACGCCGTTGTCAGGTTGGTTCCTGTTACGAATCCAAATTCTAGCATCTTCATTATAAAAGAGTAAAACCATAACATCATGCATTTACACTTTACAGAGCATGGAACTCCAATCAAGGAGAGATCCGTGATGCATATGGTAGGATCGATGTGCGAAACACGGCGTTGGCCTTCGAGCTTCTGCGTGTGCATGGATACCCTAACATATCTCCGAGTAAGGACTCAACTAAGTATAAAAAATTGTTCTGCTTAATTGAAGCATTTCCGAAATTCTTTGTAATGTTTTGATTAGTTTCATTATACTTATTGGTGTGTATGCTTTTGCAAAGAGCAGGCGTTTTTGGCAAAGCAGAAGTCATAGTTGAGTTGAACTCGAACAGCGCGGAGGCGACAAGAACAGCGCTGGCTGTTTTGAGAGCCTCAGCAGTTCAGTTCCCTGGAGAAACGATCCTAAAAAACATACACAGTTTCACAACTCTGCTGTTGAAATCATGGATTTCTGCAACAGAAAATGAAGTAACTCATTCGCCTTTAACAGCAGAGGTTTGTTTTAATTATCTTCGAAGAAAGTTTACTGTTTGTGGTTTGCAGCTTTCCGGTGATTAACGATAGTAAATAATACGATAGATATTGAGTTTGCAGGCAAAGTACTGGCTGGAAAATCCATGGGCTTGGACTCCCGCACGATGGCAGGCACGACGTTTTATTCACATTTTCTCATCGCACCCACTCTGGTAAGCAGCCTTTCCTCCCGACGTACCGTGCCCTGTTTTCATTTTCTTATTGCCCACCACATTTTGCTGAGATTATGATTGGGAATAAAATGCATTAAAATTTTTTCCATGGAACTGTACGTCCTGGTCAAACGCTTATATTTTCCAACTGCAAATTAATTTCTAACATCAGCCAACCTATCTAATTCTAACAGGAGGTCAACATTATAAGTTTATGACCTATTTTCCCCTTCGGTCAAGAGTTCTTTGGTTTGGCTTTTATTCTTGTTTTAAGATGTTATAATTATTTTATTTATCATTACTGGCACAGGTTTCCAATATGGGTTGTCGAAGGTAAGATTTTCCGATTTAGCTTCTAGTGTTCATACCTCATAAGTATATTTACCTAATTGATATTTGTGTTAGTTTTTCCGGTGATAAGTTGCTCATGAACATACTTTTTTTATAAAAAAATTACAGTATATAGTTGAAATAAGTGTTTAAAAAGTGAGGAAATATAGCCTGCTTAAAGGTTTGAAAGGAATGCTGGCTTTAAAAATTAGAAAAATTACTTTAAAAATCTTTGATTTTTTAATAAAAATAACGGTTATGATAAAAGTCAGCCTGATTTTAGTGAGATCAGCAGGAATTCTAACACGAAGACTGATCATTAGGCTTGCCATAAATAGCTGATTCAGAAAATAACGGTTATGATGAAACATCTTGATTACCTCATCTTAAAGGAATTCTGACCTTACCCATTTTTATTTCATAATTTCTTACTCTGAAATTATATTTTGATAACCCAGCAAGACAATCAACTTGGAAACAAAGATGCTGGAGCTGGCAAAGATGGATTTCAACGCCATCCAGGCCATGCATAAGGCGGAACTCCAAGAAGTTTGCAGGTACAGTCGGTATACTTTGACTTTAAATAAATTACAAGCACACCGAAAACATGTAGTAGACACAGAAAAACAATGCCTTTGAGATCAATTAAATAAAACCGGTTGAACCTGACAAGTAACTTATGATTTATTTATGGACAGATGGTGGGAGGGGTCTGACGTAGCAAATCTGAACATGTTCAGACGCAGACACATGGAATCGTATTTGGTGATCGCAACAGCTTTATACGAGCCAGAATATGCAGAGGTGAGGATTGCACTGGCCATGGCTTCCACGGCCCTCTTTGTGCTGGACGACATGTATGATACGTCTGCTGCAACGCTGCCACAGCTGCGGCTTTTGACTAGAGCTTTCAGAGACAGGGATACCCGCAACTGGAACCACCATGCTCTCCCTTTGCCCGACTCTACCAGGATTTGCTTACTATTCGTAATGGAAACCCTAGACCAAGTATTCTCCAAATACAGTTATAAGCAAAATTTCAAAATGTGGATGACGCATATGCACAGAATGGTAAGAAAAATGTTATTAGATACTATCGATCAGTGTCATGATCGTTGCCTTTGTTAAGCGATTTTTTCCAATTGAGATTAATTTCAGGGTTTAAAAGTAAATATTTAATATTATACACTGAGGAAAGGAGGTCTGTGAGACCAAGCAAGTGAAATCGAAAGTATACATGATATATGTAAAGTTGATGTGTTCCAAGTTCCAAGTGGCGTTTGCATTTTTGAAATAAATTGCTTCTTTATTTTTTCAAATGGGGAAGAATATTTAGATGTGCAGTTGTGTTGTTACAGTGGCTGACGTTGGCGGAATCCTTTGAGAGAGAGGCGGAGTGGGAAGAGGCAGCAAAACAGAATGGAACGGAGCTGCCAGACATGCATGAATATCTTAAAAATGGAAGCCAAAGCTCTGGTTATGGGCCCATTTTTGCCATGGCAGAGCTGCTTCTGTGCAAATTCGATACTGACACTACCCACTTCAATCCCCAGCAAGTTGTTGCGTTTGAAGATGTCTGTGTTAAAATTGTTCGGATTCTGAACGACATCTATGGTCCCCAGCTCGACCACAACATCGATCAGGTGACTGACAACTTATATGAAAACCCCGCATATCAAAAATGGCGTTCTATTTTTGTCTTTGCATGTCAAATGAAATTCAATTTTAACATCAACGGTAAAAGAAAAGATCTATAATTTCTGAATGTTTCAGTCTCCACTATTTAAACATTGGATAAGGGTCTTGTTATATTTACAAAACTTATGTTTCAATATTTTATGGATCTCAACACAGGGTTTCAGTGATAATGAAGGAAATGATCAGCGCAGTGCAGAAGCTGTATCATCTGTGACGTGTTTGATGAAGGAGAACCCTACTTTAAATATTAATGAAGCAGTTGAGCAGCTCAAAGAAATCGTCAATGAATTGAGCAGGCATGTTACCTATCTTTACCTGCAAAGAGATGGAGATGGCAATGGCTGCGGACTACCACACAGAAAGAAAGTGGCGTGGGAATTGACCAGGCTTTCACAGTTTCTTTACAGAAGAAGCGAAACAAATGAGATGAAGAACGTTATGCGTTTGCTTGTTCCACAACCCATTGATTGAACTTAAAAGTTGCAAACGGAAATGAAATCATAAGTGAACTAAGTCTCTCATGGTTAACAGTTGATATTGGATGAATAATGTTAGTACCGGTACCGCAAGTATGGTGATTGAAATCATAGCTGTTGCATGAATGATACTTCTTCAGCTATCCAATGGATGTGTTAGAAAAGCTATGGATTGAAATCAAAGTTATATGCTTTGGGTTTCTAATCAAAGTTATATGCAAAAAAATTTTAGCTTTCTATTTTATATAATATTGTAACCAAAAAGTTTGTAAATGTATTTTCTTTATTATAGAAATGTGTTGATGTGTAAATTTTGGATACACCAATAGTTAATGCCCACAAAAAATTCAATTTAGGAGACTATGGCCTACCGTGCCTCCTGTAATAGTCTTATTAACTGTAGAGGGTTATGTGATAATTCAAAAACAATAAACTAAGTAAAATAGCTGAGAATTTAAATTGAATATTTTTGCAATTGTAAAGTAATCTAAAAGAAAAATTAAAATTTTTGTTCATCTCGCTGCTACATATGGCTGCTGATCGGTTGTGGTGGATGTTGCTACAACATTGCTCATAGTCGTATCGGAAAGAAAAGATAGATCCACATTTTCCACGTAAACAGAAAGAGAAACATGACTGCTAACATTACCTTTCGTTTTCACCATACACAGCGGTTACCATTGCCAAAACCACCATCTGAGGGAGAAAATTGAATCACATGCCTCCACAAGTCCATGGCTGCCATCTCTACAGCCGTTGCAGGGGAAAGAGGCGTCCCTGCTGCCTGCTACCGTTTCTACAACCATGTGCTGTAGATGTCACATTTCTACAACCATGTGCTGTGGACGTCACATCCATCGTGGAGAGATGCCGTGTGATGCTGTTGCCAATAGCCGTTTGCTTGTTCCCAACAGGAAAAATTCATTTTAGGAAACTATGGCCTAACGTGTCTCCTGTACCTGTATGTCATATTTTAAAAATAATAAACTAATTAAAATAATTGAAAATTTAAATTAAATATTTTTGCAATTTTAAAGTACAATAAATAATTTTAAAAAAATTCAAATTTTCCTTCTTCTCTTTGGCTGCCACCTATGGCTGCTGATTCAGCTATGGATGTTGCTACAATGCCACCTATGGCTGCTGATTCAGTTATGGATGTTGCTACAGCAATGCTTGTGTGGGAAAGGGAAGATAGATCCGACATTTTTCACGTAAACTGATTGATCCCACATTTTTCGCAATGGGTACCTATTTCATAATTTACAATGAAATTTTGTCTAGATTTGTACATATACAAAATGATGGCCTTGCCTTGGCTCGTATTGTTATTGCCTTTTTAGTTCTTGCGATCTCTGCATTTTGCATTAAAATCTTACATATCTTCTCCTGCTCTGAATCATACCAAAAATTTCATTTCATTTGTAAGTGTCAAGCAAGCAAGCAATCAAGATTCATGGCATTCATGGCATCGGCATGAGACGGACCACAGAAAACAAGGGAGTACGAATAAATAAACAAACAGACGAGAGGGCTATGCTATGGTAACCGAAGGCCGAAGGGGCAAGTATGGGTCATACGGAAAACATTGCATTTGCATGGATTCGCCTGGCTTTGGGAGCGTGAAAGGTTCCGCCATGATTCACACATTCACGCGTGTTTATTGTTCATTGCTGGTTTTTGCTGTTTTTCTGATATCTCTGCTGAAAAAAAGAAAAAACAAAAGTGTCATCCTCATGGGTCATGAGTCATGAACTTGATGACGGATAAACATGAACATGAACATCGTCATGGGTCATGAGTCATGAACATGATAACGGATGAGTGGACGAACAAAAGTATTACCAGACCTGATTTGTTATAAATTTGGTTGAGGCTTAATTTTATCTTTGAAAATATTGGATTGAGTAACAAAAGGATTTTATTTTATTGCTGTCATTATTTTGGTTGTTGTAGAAATTATATGTTTGGCTAGATTATGGCTCCTGAGTAAGGAAATGGATTCAATGCCCTCCATACGTTTGCAAATTTTCTTGCTTCTGGTGATATTGCAATCTTCTGTGCAATTTTTAACAATATTTTTGGATTTACATTGTACTTGTTCTATATTTTACAATGTATTTTTATGATATATGAGATTTAATTTTTTTTAAAAACTAATATATTTAAATTTTCTCTATCACATCCTCAACTAAACCCGTACCACTTTTTCTTGACGACACGTACCCAAACACGTTCAAAATCACGAATCATCGAGGAATCGGATTCTTTTGATGCATAGATGTAAACAGAGAGAAAAACGTGACTGCTAACATTACCTTTCATGATCCCCTTTCGTTTTCACCATGCACAGCGGTGACCACGGCCAAGACTGGCCATCTATTACTTGAGGGAGAAAACTGAATCACATGCCTCCACAAGTCCACGTCAGTGTGATGTTGTTGCCATAGACCATCACCTGACGTACCACTGTCCGCCAAGAAGAAAACCGCTCCCGTCTTCACAAATCTGATGATTTGGGAGCCCCGAGAGCGATCATCCTCCCGGTTTCACCTGTTGCCCCTGTTTTATAGCTGCTGCAGCCGTTGCGCCCCCCAAAAATGACGATTCAGCTCTGCACCACCACCCCACGTCGTAACTACCAAAACGCACCACGTAACTCCAGCAACGCCTGGGAATGGCCACCGTCCATGGTTGCCAGCATGAGCAGGTCCACTACGCACATCTTGCATAACGCCACAACGTCCTGTTCTACCATCCATGTCTCTGGTGGCGGCCATGCTTGCTCAGCCAAGTTTGTCGTCGTATGTTTTGTGTGCCATGGGCTTGGCCCACAGGCCCTGCCTTTATTCTCTCAAGGCTGGTGTTGCACGGTGTCTTCTCCGTCATGATCGATTCTGCTTGAGTTTTTCATCTTCTAATTTTATGGTATTAAATTTCCCTTGAATTTATTCCGGTCCAGGCCTGTTGGAGCTCTTTTCAACCTGCTCCAGATTTGTCGGAATATCATTAAATATAATAGCGCTGTTTTGACCTTAAAACCTGACCCATTTAGAGCACACTAAGATGCTATGATTTACATGCTGCACAATTGAGTCGGTTTCTCTCCACGCATGGTCCATAGCTAGGAAGTACCCTAAAAATTTCACTTGCAAAGACATGAACAATGGGAGAAGGTTACTGCACCGGATATTCACTTATTGTTTTGTTTTGTTTTTATTTTATTTTAAACCAATTCAGGTTGCTGCACCGGATATTCACTTATTGTTTTGTTTTTATTTTATTTTGAACCGATTCAGTTATCTATTGACCATTCATCCACCACCTCAGTGATCAACCTGTAATAAATCTACATCCATTCTTGAGAGTTGAAAACATACCAGGAAAGCTTAAGAAATATCATGGAGAGAAGAGGGAGGAATTTGTTTCTGTTGTTGTGGTGTGTGTTTGGAATGGTACGTTGTATCCCAATTTCCTTGTTGAAATTGTCTTCTACTTCTGCAGATATGGAAGTGTTGCTTCACTTCAAAGAAGGAAAATAATTCAACCCGTGCCCAGCAAGGGCAATGCTAACCTCAACACTTAGCCTCCAAACTTTAATTGCATGCAAATGCAAGGAATAATAAAACTATTGAAATATTAAAATGAGGAGATGCAACAGATAGATAATTAAAAAGATCAAAAAATGGACAAATTGAAATTTGGAAATAAACTAAACCAATCAAAACATGTTTAAAATAACCATATCATCAAGAGAGAACTAAACATGGGCCACCCTTACCACACCATATTTAATCAATCTCTAAATATATAATTTATTATTTTAACTACATAGATCTAAATATATATGATTAAATATATATAAATAATTAAGATCTCATTCTAAATCTTTTCACAAGATAAAAGTAAAAAGCTACGCACACTACTTTGAGCATGAGACTTTTACAAAACTTAATGAGGAGGATAGGCTTAAGTTAGATCATAGTAAGCCACAACTTTCAATCTTTTCCTTATTTTTTTTTAATAATTTGGGAAATGAATTTGTAAGGGAGAAATGGAGGTTAAGGTGAGGATTGTTGTCGAATCCCATCACACTCAAGAACTTATTACACTGTTAATAGATAAGCGGCGAGGTACCCCTACGCTCAACCATATGAATATGAGCGTTTCAGGCACGATCTGGTCGAATTCCAAAGACTAAGTGCTTATGCGCCCTTGTGGAACAAGGATTGGTTGATTGATCGTTGTCTTCCCAAACTTGTATGTCACGATTGTATGGTTAAGTAAGCTTAAGGCATATGATTTTTATATCTTTTATGTTTTTATATCATGTGCTAATAGGGAAAGAGAGAGATAACTAGGTGACTAATTTAACTTAACTATTTATTAACTAAGTTCTAACTAATCTTAATACAAGCATCTGTTCCCACTTGCTATACACATCTTGAACTAGTGCAAGATTGCTGGGATTACCAAACACTAATTGTTACTAGGTTACTAAGCATTACATGCATGCTCGAAGCAGTCGTGCTTGTGTAATTTAACGATTTGCTTAATTGATCAAAATGAATTGTTATGCTAATAATAAAAATGTAAAGTGTATAAAATAAAATAAAATAAAATAAATGCATAAGAAAATAAAATAAAAAATGCGTAAGAAAAAAAATCTCAAGTACTGCAAGGATGAATCAAAGAGCTCATCTTTATTGCTATACATAAGGTGTGCTCAAGTACACAATGCTTGAATAAAGATCTGTCCACACTTAGACCTCCTGCTACGGCCACTTGAAAAATACTTTAACTTTCAAACAGACTGCAAGAGTTTCGCTACTTGACTACTAAAAGACTTTCCTCCCAATTGTGCACCTAGGCACTGTATTTATAAGCATGGGAGCAACTACTCTAATAATTAAAGTAACCGCTCTAATAATTATAATAACTACTAAAATAACTGCTAGAGTAACCTCTCTAATAATTAGAATAATTGATAGAGTAACCACTCTAATAATTAGAATAACTGCTAGAGTAACCACTCTAATAATTAGAGTAACTACTAGAGTAACCGTTAGAGTAACTACTCTAATAATTAGAATAATTTCTACAGTAACTGCTCTCATCATACCCCCATGACTGATTGAAAACTCATCCTCATGTATAGAAGAAAAGAAACAAGTTCTTTACAAAATATTGGGGAGGTATGAGATTATTGGCTAACTGACAACTGACGGTGGAATGGGATAATAGACTCAATGTGTCCAGTGAATGGATCAATAAGCATATTACAACATTAGTGTTCATGACCATTGTGGTGAACACTCGTACATAAATAAAATTCAAGCCTTTATTTGACATCTTGTAGAGAAAGAGAGAGAAAGAAAATGAAGTGTGTTGCTACCAATGCTAAGATTGTGCCTTTCGTTGTTTATCCATAGCCATGCCACAAAACTTGCTCCTTTCATAAATGCTCGAGTTCTAGTCCATCCTAAGTGCTTCCTCCAAGCCTAGTCCATTATTTGTATGATCTTCATTTGCACACACAGCATAGTTACAAATGAGCAAGGATAGATAAACCACAATGCAGTTGATACCTTGCCTCGATATGAAGCGCATTGGTTGAGTTGTGGTTATGGAAGAAGCTAGTTCAGAGATTTATCACAGATGACTACCCAAGGTGTAGGGGTTAGGTGAATACTAAAATGGAGAAAATTAAAAATTTTGTGCTAGGGCCCCCACAACTAAGAGCGAACCTTCGGTAGCTATAAGCTGGAAAAATAAGAGGAACAAGAAAGATGAGAAAAAATAACAATAGCATTGCCAATAAAATGGATGTCATGGATGCGGATGAAACAAGAGATGATTGATTGCAAGAATTTTTTAAGGAAAAGAACTTAACAATTGCACCAAAAAGGAATGCCAGTGGGTCCTCCCCAAAGCAGGCTCATGCGTTTTATGCCTTGACAAACCCACAAACCAAAGAGTTCGTAGGCTCTAGGAATGTCATTTGGAAGATTGAGTTAAAAACTTACCCACAAGAATTCACCAAAGAAAAATAATGCATTAACCCAAAATGGACTAATGACAAAACTGACAATGAGGTGGAAAATGGGAAGAAAGATGGAGAGGAGAGAATGGAATGGAATCTCAAGAACAAGGCTGTGTAAAGCCCCTTGTGTATATCATGGTTAAGATGACTGAGTAGGACTTCATCCCAAATCTAGACTCAAACCAATCACATTAAGTGACCTCACATCAATACACTTGGCCAATCCATCCTCTTGACGCAACAAGAATGCTTCCACAAAGAGTGACCAACATCCCAAAGAGAGTGAGATGGAGAAGCAGGAAGTGAGAAAGGGCCTTAGTTAGAGGAAACCTTCAGGCATGGGTAACATGTCTTTTCAGTTCCATAACCAGTGCTTGTAGGCCATATTGCTTTATTATGTCTAAGGGGTGTGCTTTGAATTCTCACTTTTCTCCTTTTTTTTTTCTTCCATGAGAACCACACCATTCAAAGACTTATTTTTTTTCACTGGGCTTCCTAATTTTTGAACAATGTTAGAATGGTGGAAAACCCAAGAAAAAAGCATCAAAGCACACAAGAGAATGGCTAGCACAAATGCATTGAATCCCCTTGAAGTCACACCCTTTTCATCCTTTGAGTATTTCCTTGGTTTGAAAAGTACCTAGCTACCAATTCATTAATAAGTTTACTTAGAAAAAGGGGACTATATAGTTCTAAGCCAAAGGAGACCATAAAGTTGTATGGATGAGTGGATGGCATGGAATCATTGCCTGTTTTACCAAAAGAACCATATCTTAATATCAACATCATAATTCAAAGGCAAAAACCAAACATTATCGATCAATATGATATAATGCAATCCACCATTATGAGCACTTATTGGATGACAAATAAAAGTAAATCAAGCAAACAAAGAAATAGTAAAAACATGAACAATGGTGTAAAAAAATTAGAAAAGTTGGAAAAATGTGTAAAACAAAAATTCAAAAAAAACTGAGGGCCTAAAACGGTTAGCATAGATGTCCATCTCCCCCACGAATGAGTTGGAAGGAGGAGATCCGAAATAGTGAGCAAAGTTGTCCATCAACAGAGTTAGCATGGGTACTAGTTGTTCTAAGCTCATGGAAAGGTTTGGTTTGTTATACGTTGACCAAGAGTTTCTTGTCTAGGCTCTCAAATTTGTATATTGTCATGGCCCTTAAAGGAAAAGTTTCATAAATAATGTAAGGTCCTTTCTATAGTGTCTGAAATTTAGTACGTTGTGGCACATGTGTGGCATTCCAGTAGAGAACCTTATCTCCTAGTTGATATTTAACTTTCCTAATCCTCAGGTCATGACATTGTTTATTGAATACCTTGTACAACTCATTAGATGACAATGCAGCTAGTCAGTTTTCATCTAGCAAGTTAAGGGTTACTAACTATTGTTTTTGTGCTAGATCAAGGTCAAGGTTGAGGTCACATGCCATGGATAGTGTACAGAGCTCAATTTTAATGGGAAGCATTAGTAATTTACCATACACTAACTCATAGGGAGAGTAGCCTGTAGGAAGTTTCCATCTAGAGTAGTATGTCCAAAGAGCATCATTCAGTTAGTGCTCCAATCCTGCCTAAACTTGCTAATATTTCTTGTCAATATCTTCATAATCTCCATGTTGGTGACTTCTACTTGACCGTTTGCTTGGGGGTGGTATGGTGTAGTCAGTTTATGCTCAACCCCTAAGTGTTGCATTAATTTCTGAAAAGTAGCATCTGTGAAGTGGGTACCATTATCTGAAATAAGTGCACAAGGCACACCAAACCTATTTATGATTTGTTGTTGAAAAACTCATGTAGATGTAGATGATGTACAATCCTTAATAGCAGTTGCTTCTGCCCATTTAGTTAGATAATCAATAGCAATAATGATATAGGTTTTTCCATTGGACATTGGTGTAATTAGCCCCATAAAATCAATTTGCCAAATGTTGAAGGGTTCTAACGGTTGGATCCATTATTGCAAATCCTCCATTCTAGCAGTCATTCCCCCATCGCATTAACAGTGCTCACAAGATTGGACGAATTGATGGACGTCCCAAAACAATGTTGGCCAATAATATCATGCAAGCAAGATCTTAATGGTCATTCATCTCCCAATGTAATGACCCCTACAAGGACCCTCATGAGCATCTTGGAGAACTTGAAGTTGATCTATATTGGGAACACACCATCAAACCAAGCCATCACGACACACTAAAGTTGCCCATTGATTTCCATAAAGTACTTGGCTCAGTGAAGAAACTATTTTTTCTTCTTAAGGTTTAACTATTGTGGTATTTTTTGGGTGAGGAGATAGGTAAGAATGATACTGTACCAGTTTGTCTCCCTGTGGGTGATTGATTATTCACTACGCCAGCAAAGAGGAATTCATCAGGAAAATAATCAAAAATTGGATACTCGTCCTCTTTGTTGTCCCATTGCAACCAAGATAAATGATCAGCAACTATGTTCTTGGTGCCTTTACGATCGATCATTGCAAGATCGAACTCTTGTAAGATTGCAAGCCATCATATGATATGAGGACTTACCATTGGCTTATTCATGAAGAACCTTATTGCACTATGATCTGTATGTATATATAGTTTATATCCCAATACATAGTGTCTAAACTTTTCTAGTGCAAACACTATAGCCATTAATTCTTTCTCTATGGTAGTGTAGCTAGGTTGTGCACCAATGATACTTTTACTTGCATAGTGGATGTAATAAGGATGCTTCTGGTCATCTAACTATGTAAGTATGACTCCTAAGGAATAGTTGGATGCATCAGTCATGATATGGAATGGTTTCGACCAAATAGGAGCTTGTAGAATGGGTGTTTCTACTAGCTTTAGTTTCAAAGTTTGAAAAGAAAATGTGCATTCCTTGGTCCACTCGAAAGGTACGTCCTTTTTCATTAATTCCACCAATGGTTTAGAAACCTTTGAAAAGTTCTCAACAAATCTCCTATAGTAGCTAGTATGTCCAAGGAATGACTAAATATCTTTAACAGTTTCTAGTTGACAAGTAATTCCTTGGATAACTTTGATTTTCTCAAGGTCTAACACTATCCCTGTCTGTGACGTGTTTGATGAAGGAGAAGCCTACTTTAAATATGAATGAAGCAGTTGAGCAGTTGAAAGAAATGGTCAATGAAATGAGCAGGCATGTTACGTATCTTTATCTGCAAAGAGATGGAGATGGCAAAGGCCGTGGACTACCACACAGAAAGAAAGTGGCGTGGGAACTGACCAGGATTTCATAGTTTCTTTACAGAAGAAGCGAAACAAATGAGATGAAGAACGTTATGCGTTTGCTTGTTTCACAACCAATTGATTGAACTTAAAAGTTCCAAACGGAAATGAAATCATAGGTAAACTAAGTGCATAATGGTTAACTGTTGATAATGGATGGAATATGTTAAGGTACCGCTGCAGTAAGAATGGTGATTGAAATCATAGCTGTTGTATGAATGATGCGTCTTAAGCTACCCTATGGATGCATTAGAAAAAAAGCTATGGATTGAAACCAAACTTATATGCTTTATTTTTCATCATGGAGTCAAAGGTATATGCAAGAAAGTTTGGGCTTCCTATTTTGTGTAATATTGTAAACAAAGGTTTGTATGATGTATTGTTTACTATATCAATATTTATCTACTTTGTTGGATCTATATTTATTTTCTGTAATGTTTATTTAATATATATATTTTTATTTTTTTCTAGTCTTGAACTTAATAAAATTATCCACTGCAATTTCTTTTCAAATGTTAAAACATGCATAGTTGAACCATACCATCACTAGTAAGGATATAATGGTAGTGGTTGGAAAATTTAGGCATTTGATACTTAGATTTTCTATTTTTATGCACACTAATCATAGTGCAATCAGGTTCCTTATAAATAAGCCAATAGCAAGTCCTCAAATAATTTGGTGATTGGTAATCCTATAGGAATTTAATATTACAATGATTGATAAGAAGAAAATAAAAAATGTAGTGGTAGATAAATGAACAACCTTTGTTGGATCAATTTTGAGATAAGCCTTTATTTGCAAAGGCTATTACAATATCCTCATCAATGACCACTGCTTGGTTCACTACTACCTTATATACTTAAAGGGGAAGAAAGTTCCTTCTAAATGTCAAAAATGTAGGACCTAGCAATTCTTGCATCATGCCAAACATTTCATGAGGATCAAGAAAAACCTCTACAAACTTTGTGTTGATGGCTCAGTATGATGGTGTGTTCTAGAGTAGAACCCATTGAGAATTCTTCAAGATGAGCATGAAGGACCATGCAAAGGCTACTATGCGAGAAAGAGAATAGCTATAAAGATTCTCTTGGTTGGATATTTCTAGCTAATACCCTTCCATGATACACATCACTTTACCAAATTTTGCAAGTACTAATAATTTGATGGTGGGGTATCAATATTTTTGAAAAACCACATTAATAGATACAACTACTAGCTCCTTTTGATCTATGGGAAATTAACTTCATGGGTCCTATAACCCCTTCTTCAAATGGCAAATCATACATCACTGTTACTATGAACTATTATACAAAGTAGGCTAAAGCAGGTATAGTAAATAATGTCATTACCTTAGCTACTACTAAATTCTTTGGGCAGCATGCAGTAAATAGATTTAGCATGCAACAAGTATTAATATCAGATAATGACATACATTTCACATGACTAACTTTTAAAAAGTTAATGCAATGCTTAGGAGTAGAATATAAACTAATTGCATCATATCATCCCCAAGCTAATGGACAAACCCAAGCCATAAACTATGAAATAACTGGTATCCTAATATATACAATTAGTAAATATAAGAAGGACTAGAGCACCAAACTCAACCATGCTTTTTAGGTTTATAGATCAACCTAAAAACTTCCTAGTAGTTATTCTTCCTATGAGTTGGTGTATGAAAAATTTCCTAACCTACTTATACAAGTAGAACTCTGTACACTCAATAATACCTATGACTTAGACTTGGATCTTACCTTGGCATAATGTGAGAGATTAATGAACTTGAATGTGCTAAATGAGAATAGAATGATAGTCCTTAAACATAACAAAGTCTATAACAAGCAAAGGAACAACCTTAGAAATTCCTAGACCTTCAACTAGGTGATAAGTTCTTTTACTACAATCCAAATCATGTACCCCAACAAACTAGGTTCCAAATGATTTAGTTGAGAACTTACTTAGTTCACATGGTTTATAGGTTTGAAGCCCTAGAGATTTACGACCCATCTAAGCCACATATGCTTATCTTGATGAACATACATCAAATTAAGTCATTCTAAGAGCTTGATTGACCTAATGCCTCAAGCACATTCACAACTATCATTATCATTGCCAAATCTATCTTTCACATCTCCTTTTTAAAAATTAGTGATGGGGGAGATCCTTTGGTTTGAGCGAAGTGTATTTTCATTTTTTATTTTGCAATATTAGGTGTTAAAATTTCACACAAATTTTAATTTCTTGAATATTTTTCAACTATTTGGTATTTTCTTATTCTTCATATGTTTTTCATTTCTTATAATTTTCCACTTGCTTCTATAACTTATAATTTATTTAAGGGCCATTTTATGAATTTTTGTTAATAAAGTTACTGATTTTATGGAGGAAATCAACTTCATTTTTGGAATTTTGTTCTATGCTATCCAATTATTAAAGGAGTAATTGTGCATAGCATTGAGACCATAATATTCATCCATTTGTTTCCATTAATAAGAAATTTTTACTATAGCAACAATGTGATCCTTATCACATTTGAGACTAAACCTAATCCATGATCACCTACCTTAAAGGAAGAAGGATCAAGAGGGTTGGATAAAGGTATTGCATTAAGGAGATTTGTTGATTCCTTGGTCTCCACTTTGGGTCTTATTGGTCCCATGTTGATACATTATTACTTATGTCCTTAATTATTTTAGAAATGTTATTTGCAACCACTTATTCCCTTGCTATGTCACTATAAAGGCATGTAATCCATATACAATTGTAATCTTATGGCAAGGGTAAAAAACCAAATAACTAATTAATTTCTAAATAAATCATTCTTAGGATATCACTTGAAAGACATGTAATCCTTGCTTGAAGGTAGGCTACTTCTAAAAATATCATGGTCCTTTGGAATAGTTCCATTATGTCTAGAAAAATGTGTGACCCTGCCTAAAGATGCTTCTTTAACTAATGGCCAATGTCCATCATATAAAAATTAATAATCAATTAAACATTTCTAGTAATTTCAATCTATGTTCCTAATTTATCCATGTTAACTGGTGTTGTTTCAACATGATGATTATTTAATCTCTTAGTGTTGGGCTAAGGATGATATGATGTGATGTCACTGAAAGTGGTATAGCCTTGGTTCAAAATCCTAATGGATAGATATGGTAGATCCTTTTAATCATGCTCCACACATAGGATTAATTGTAACCATGTTAAGATACCTCATGTCCCAATTTTGCAAATTTTTTGTCTACTATGTTTTATCTTACTTGTATGTTCCAATTATGAATTTGGTAGTTTTGTATAGCATATTGCAAGATTCCAATATGGATAGTTACATACAAGTGTGCCACAACAAAGAAATGATTCACATTCAATTCCTTAAGTGCCCTCGAATACTTGTAGGAATGGTTATATAAGGGCATTAAGGGCAAGAACCTTCTTTGAAAGAACCTACTTGTATAACTCTTGGAAATCATATTTAAAAACCAATATGATAAACTTCTGAACATCATGAGTAGATGATTTACCTTCATGCATTATTGTAACCTTTACTCCTCTTAAGATTTTACTACATTTTATTGAAATATCATGGATTCATTCTTAATCTCTCTATCTTCAGCTAATACAACCCTAATACATCATGGGTTTGATCATTTTAAATTATTTTATGAATAGGCAAGACCCATTCTCTAGTTTGGTCAGACGTGGGATACTCAAAACATAAGAAAATGACAAAATTTTGAAGAAAAATTAAGTAAAAATTTTATTTTTAAGGCTCATGGCATTATAGCTATGACATCGAAGGCCCTACAATGTCATATCTATAGTGTCACGTATCAAAACTAGCATATATATTCATGATATCTTTGTAAATTTTTCATATTTCACTTAAATAAAAAGAGAGTGTTTACCATTTGCAAAGCCCAGAAACTTCCTACAATCATAAACTATGATCTATAAGTTTGATTTGTGAAATTAAAAGACCTTTGAGTTCCTAGGATTAAACTCTTTATCATGGGGGACAACAAGGATAAATTTTGAAAATTTATTCTAAAACTCATTTTTGCAATGCTAAGGTAATTAATAATAAAAATAATAAAACTTAACTAATAATCTAAAGAATTAGTTTTATTAAAGCTTAGAAAATGATATTTCCTCACCCACTACTTCCTCATTGCATTAGGGTAGAGATACCATTTGGCCTTGCTAATGTTTGAGCAGCAACTGAACTATTTGATTATCTTGAACTATTTGATTATCTTGACTGCACAATGAATCAGGTAATAAAATTTATATTTTAAAAAATATTAGAAATTTCTCAACAATTTGGAAAAAGAAGGTCCTACAAAAGATATGTGGTACAAGCTGAAATTATGTTATGTTCTTTCTAATTTATCAAAAATAATAGTAATTGTGATAGTTGGAGGTGCTCATGGCAAAGTTGATTTTGTGGAAGTAAAAGTAGAAAGAAGAGGTGTTGAGGTATGAGTCCAACAATGGTACCCCACATGCCTCCTTTGCCACTTGTTCACTTTCAAATGTAGTTATTCACTTATGGTTGACTGATTTCAATCCCATATCCATTGAAACTTAAAAACATATAAAAGTTTCAAATGTAGTTATTCACTTATGGTTGACTGATTTCAATCCCATATCCATTGAAACTTAAAAACATATAAAAGTTTTATATGGAACTTTGTCAAAGAAATGCTTGAAATGGGAGGTAAAAAAAATGTAAAGAAATGGAAAAGATGTGTTATTTGTTTTGGATACAGAGCTTTTTATTTTTAATTTTTAGTGATAAAGCGATTCGAGGGTGCAGAATAAGATAGCATATGGATGAACGGACATAAAAAATGATTGTGTATAGAGGTCCTTGGTGTTAGACGCACGTAAACAAGGCAAGGCTATGTCAAGCGCCGGGGCATCTTGGTTACTCTATCTGTTCGTTTTCGTTCGTCGTTGTTGCAGTGCTTGGAGGTGCTTCTTTCTGCCTTTTGCTAATCTTCCACCAAAAAAATGCAGATGAGGGGCGAGTTTGAATCTGGAAAACTTTTAAAGTCATGCATCGAATAATTACGCTGAATTATGATGCATAGATGATGTATACATGGTATGTGTTTGATGCTAATTTCCACTGTGATCCATGTGAAGTTGCGGGCCAGCATACAAATGAATGCATTTATTGAAAATGTCCCGCAGGATCTGTACATGAAATGTAAATCACATGATTACGTGGACTCACAACGCCTGGCCGCTGAAAATCTTCAAATTTTTTTCTATCAACCTCTTTGGACCCACAGAGCCTGACTATAAGAAGGATCAAGCTTTTGCTCACCTAGAGAACCACCGTCCTTCCTAACCCGCTTGACAGATGAACAGTGACGGTCCAGTTGATGATCCTGTTTTGAAGCAATCAAATAACTTACGTCTCCAATGCAGACCATAGCACAGGCTGTGTTTTGTCTTTTAAATGAGTCAAGGCTACTAATAATTATATATAGATATAGAGCACAGTGCAGACCATGCAAAAAATCTGGGCATTCTTCATTGCCAGCTAAGGTGTCTCAGAGAACCTTTCTGAGGCTTGTCATTGACATTAAATGAATCAATCATAATCATCTCCGAGCATCCTCGCTAAATTATTTTGACCTCCCCTGCGGAAATGAAAAGCGAAGTACCACTCCCATAATGCTAAATTGCTCGTGTCTAATGCCGCTGATGAGTTGAATTTATGTTTCCAAAGCATTTCACTACAAATTTTAATCAGTCAAAACTCTCTTGAATTTCTACGGACTTTTGCACTTAGTTGCCGTTATTTGCACCCCACCGTGGGTCCGAATCCTGTTTGCGGAATTTCTTTTCTTTGGAAGATTTCATGCATGTGAGGACCATGTCTCCATTTGTGTAGTGCAAAATTCCAGGAAACATAATTTCGACGAAGCTGTGCACCAAGGATTTTCGTATAAATAAATATAGTGGAAGCTACCAGGCATTGCCCAAGGTAGCAGCGCAGACCAAGATCAAAGTATGGAAGCAACAATGCACACACGGCTTAGTTGCATTTGCAAAGCCAGTAAACTTCTGAATGCCAGTCATCATCATCATTTTAATATCATTGGCAAATTACCTGTGTTTAAATAGTCCAAAAATATGTTGGATGCATGTTTCAAGAATCATGATAAATCGGAGCGGTAAACTCCGGCTGAGTTATATTTAAAAATTGCAAAAATGGTACCTAAATCTATTTATTTCTTTCTAAAAATAATGTTTTTTATAAAAATTGTACAAAGGGTCGACAAAATTTCTAATGTGGCTACTAATTGGTAAAACGGTGATTTATCGCAGACTTAGAAAACTATGCAAATTATTATAAAGAAGTCATAGTTCAGCTTTTTTATCATCTTCTGTTAGAAAAAAAATTATGCAGAAAACATTAGCCAAAAACAACACAATAACAGAATTGCACAAGAAAGCCTTTGCTTGTTGCGGATGCTCAACAATGATGATTTATGCAGACTCTGAGCATTTGTGGTAGGGACCAAAATTGTAACACTACCATGGTTTCTTCTAGTGTCTTTGTTCTCCTATCAAAAACATTTTATAGCTTAAAAAAATGTTTATTGTCAAACTTTCGATTTAAATGGCAAATATAAAATCACTCTTGTGGTAATTGTTACAAACTATTGATTTTTCCTATAATGGTCACTTTTATAAAATTGTTACAAATCATTGATTTTCTCATAAATGATTACATTCTCTCACTTGGTCTCCATATTTAAATTAATATTCATCAAATCCAAATTTCAAGAGATGAATACATGAATCATGGCAATAGTTCATCTGAATGTGAGTATTATCTTCCATATATTAAAATGTATTATTTCTTAAACCTAATTTCTTATATAGCAACTAAATTTTATGAGGTTTTTCCATATGTGAATTTTCTCCAATAATTGTATGCACAAATTGAATAGGAGAAAAGAACGCAATTAAATAAGAGTTTCATTAAAACTATAAAATTATACATATAAATTACATTATGGAACCAAGTTCCATTTGAACTACATGATCTTTAAATCACTTCAATGACATTCCTTTTGTCAAAGGATCAGCTATCATTAGTTTAGTGCTTATATACTCAATGATCACTTTCTTTTTCTTAACATGTTCTTTTATGGTTAAGTACTTTATGTTGATGTGTTTACTTTGATTGTCACTCTTATTATTCTTAGTCCTAAAGATAGCAGTTGAATTATCACAAAACGTTCCTAATGGCCTAGATATAGAATCTATAATTCTAAGGCTCGACATGAAACTCTTCAACCATACACCATGTGAAATAACATTAAAACAAGAAACGAACATTGCCTCCATTGTGGAAGTAGAAGCCAACGTTTTCTTTCCACTCCTTCAGGACATAGCTTCTTCAGCCAACTTTAAAACCTAACTAGATGTTGATTTTCTTGAATCAACACAACTAGCAAAGTTTGAATTAGAGTAGCCAATCACCTCTAAATTGTCAATTCATCTATACTTAAGCATGTAATCTTTTGGATCTTAAAGGTACTTCATCATCTTCTTTGTAGTCCTTTAGTGCTCAATGTTTGGATTACTCCGATATCTATCCAACATTCCCATAGCAAATGTAATGCTAGGTCTTTTACAAACTTGAGCATACATTAGGCTTTCAATAGTTGAAGCATATGGAATGTTGCTCATTTTTCTTTTCTCTAAATCATTCCTAAGGCATTAGTTCAAATAGAACTTGTCATCCTTCACAATGGGTGCTATACTTGATGAAAAATATTTCATTCGAAACCTCTCTAAAACTTTATTGATACAGGTTTCCTATGATAGTTATAGAATACATTTAGATGTGTTCCTATGGATCTTAATGCCAATGACATAAGATGCCTCACTCATATCCTTCATGTTGAAGTTCTTAGAGAGAAATTGCTTGACCTCGTATAGAAATCCATGATCATTGGTCATAAGAAGGATATCATCTACATATAGGACAAGGAAATTGATTTTTCTCCCACTAACCTTTTGGTATATATATTGATCCATTATGTTTTCTTCAAAATCAAATAAAGTGATGACATCCTAGAATTTTAAATACCATCAATGCGAGGCTTGTTTAATATATGGATTTCTTGATTTTACATACCAATTGCTCACCACCAGTAGAGGAAAATCCTTCAGGTTGTTTCATATAAGCCTCTTCCTTTAGATCATCATTGAGGAATGTCATTTTCACATCCATTTGATGTAATTCGAAATCAAAATGGTCAACCAATGCCATAATCATATGAAGGAAGTCCTTGGATATAGGAGAAAAGGTCTCTGTGTAATCTATTCCCTCTATCTAAGTGAATCCTTTAGTAACAAGTCTTGCCTCATATCTTTCAATGTTTCCTAATGAGTCTTTCTTTGTCTTGAAGACCCATTTGCATGTAATGGTTTTTACATCATCAAGCAACTTGACAAGATCCTAGACTCCACTAGATGACATAGAGGTCATCTCATCTTTCATGGTATCATACCATAAGTCAAATTCCCTGCAACTCATGGCTTGTGAAAATGTTTTGAGATCATTTTTGGCTCATATGTTATAGTTAGACTCTTGTAGATACACTATATAGTCACTAGGAATCATTGATCAACGTACTCTAGTATATCTTCTTAATGTTGGTTCATCATTCTCCTAAGAAGCATGATGTTCAACAAGTTCTTATATATATTATTCAGCTGGATCTACTACTTCTTGATTAGCAATTTATGGAACTTCAATGAATAGTTGTTGTTCATCACACATTTGTGCTCTAGGTGTGTTGTGTACAATAATTAGTCTTTCACTTGAAGTAAAGGATTGGGCACCTACATGATCTTTCTATGGAACAATGTTCTAGGATCAATTACACCTACTAATCAAGTCATTCTTAAGAAATTTAGCATTCCTTGATTCCACAAACCTAGTAATATGTGATGGATAGTAAAATTTGTATCCCACAAACCTAGATCATTTGGCATATCCAATGAAATACCCACTTGTGGCCCTTGGATCTGGCTTCTTTTCTTGTGGATTATAGACTCTTGGATTTGACTTCTTTTCTTGTGGATTATAGACTCTTAGTTTAAATGGGCATCCCCAAAATGTGTATATGTCACAAACTCGATTTCTAAACCTTCCATAATTTTAATGGTGTCTTTGAGACAACCTTGATTGGAACTCAATTTAATATATACATAGCCATCTTGAGAGCTTCAGTCCACAAGGACTTAGGAAGCTTGGAGTTGCTAAGCATACTTTGCACCATGTCCAATAATGTTCAGTTTCTTCTGTCTGCCACACCATTTTGGTTTGGAGAACTAGGCATAGTGTATTGGGCAACAATTCCATGCTCTTGAAGAAACTTAGCAAATGGGCCAAGCACTTGTCCATCATCAATATATCTACCATAGTATTCACCATCTCTATTAGACCTTACTATCTTTATTAGCTTACTGCACTATTTCTCTACTTTAGCCTTAAACACCTTAAAGGCATCTAAAGCTTTGTTCTTGTTATGAAGCAGGTAGAGATACATATATCGTGAGTAGTAATCAATAAAAGTAATGAAATACCTTTGAGCATGTGCATCCATATCTAAACTACAAATATCTATATGTATGATCTCCAATATGTCTAAATTCCTTTTGGCACCTTTCTTTGACAAATTGGTATGCTTTCCCTTTATGTAGTTCACATAAGTGTCAAAGTTAGCAAAATATAGAGTACTAAGTACTCCATCATTTAAAAATCTCTTTATTCTTTTAATATAGATATGTCCTAATCTACGATGCCATAACATAGAGGATTCTTCATTCATAACATATCTCTTAACATTAGCATTATCATGAACATGCATAAAAGTATAAGAAGTTTCATTTTGTAAACTAATTTTGAAAAGATCATCTGTTAATGTATCATTTACAATAAGTTCAAATGTATAATATAAACTAAATACAATGTCTAAAAAATTAAAAGAAAATTCCAATGATATAAGCCTTGAAACAGAAATTAAATTCCTCAAAAAACATAGAATATAAAATGTCTTTTCCAACTCTAAAACAAAACTACTACTTAAACCTAATTTGAATGTTCCAACTACCTCCACATGTGAGTGCATATTGGTTTCTAAATAAATGCACAAATCAGTTCTCACTAGCCTCCTTAGGTTTTCTACCCCCTACAAGGAATTAGTAACATGGATTGTAGAATCAGAGTCAATCCACCATGTGTTATGATCAACATAAACCATATTAGATTCAAAACAAACAACTAAGAATTGAGATCCTTTCTTTTCAAGCCATTTATGATATTTAGGACAATCCTTCTTTATATGTCATTTTTTTAATAGAAAAAGCATCTAGATTCCTTCTTAATATCAGCTTGTGCAGGTAGTTTTCCCGTCTAGTTATTTTTGACTTACCTCTTATTCTTTCCTTGTGTAGTCATATTCACACTCTCTCCTACTTCCATAGCAATTCTACCCTCTTGTTGTATACACATGGTCATTAGTTCATTGATCGAACATTTTTTCCTATGTATGTTATAAGAAATCTTAAAGAGTTTGTACTGCTGTGGGAGTGTGTTTAAGATGTAGTGCACAAGGAAAGACATTGACATCTCAACCCCAAACTTTTTTAGCTAAGTAGTTATATCCCTCACTTGCATGATGTGCTCACACATACCATAGATTTTGGTGAGCTTCATGGATGAAAATTCCATTATTAAGGTGGTAGCCTAAGCCTTGTTTGATGACTCAAATTGTTCATCAATTTCCTTCATCAAAGCTCGCACATTGTTATACTATTCTAATGAACCATGCATACTAGCCAAGATCTTGCTCTTTATAAACATGACATAGAGGTAATTAGATTGCTCGCATTTTTCATAAGAGCCAACATCATTTGGTTGGCTAATTCCTGTAATGGTAGATGGTTCATTTTTATGGATAGCATAGTCAATGTCCATCCAGCCTAGACGAAGGAGAATCCTCTCCTTCCACACCTTATAATTATCACCATTTAATTTAGAGATTTCATATTTAAAATTAGAGTAGTTGACAAGCTATATAACTACATAAATTAAAACAAGCTTATGTATATTTGAGGTTAAAATACTATATGACATGTTTACTAATGTAAATCATGAAAAAATATGAATTAAATAACATAAAATTTCTTGTGGGCCAAATTTTAATTCAAACATATTCATATATCTTTATGATGAAACTATTAAATTATATTCCTTTTCTTAATTGTTATGGGCAAATTAAGAAAAATAATTTAATATATCATCTTTATTAATCATATTAAATATAACAAAAATTCTTATGAGATAAAATCCATTATATTACATATAATTAATCATAATTTAATGTTTATTTACCTTATGTGGTCAAAATATCTTAATATATAATTTTGCACAATTAAAGGTGCTATGGCTACTCTCTAATTATGCAAAATCATATAGATCACTATTCATAATTTTTATGTAGAAAAATTATGCATATATCAATATGTCACTTTATAGATATATACAAAAGATATGCATAAAATTAATTATTTTATAAAAAATTACCAAATTCTAACATTTCTTAAAAGAATATTGCAATAAACATAAATTATTTTAGAAATATTAATAATAAGCTTTATTCTAATACTAAAACATAGATGTGGCTATCAATATAAAGGTTATGTGATGGAGCCATTTTATTAGAAAATATAGACAATAATGCTACATGTAAGGAACATACAGGCTACTCCACATGTGTCTTAGCTTTATTAGTTGCTGTTCCAAAGCATGGGGTCCACCTTTGCAGGTGGGGCACTTTCCACAATGTGGCTCAAGGACCTTTTTTAGCATATCTTCTAAGGATAGAGGCTGAAGCACCTCATCGTCCACTCCCTCTTGTTTGGATTCTCCATGCTATAAACATTTTTGATAGTATTTTCAAAGTGAAAAAAAAGCAAAGGAGATAAAAACACCCAAGTATCCAAAATACTATAAACTCTAATCCAGGTACCATTTCATAACATACATATCTATTTTAAAACATTTATTAATTTTATCACATACAGAAAATTTAAATCAAGTGTCATACATAATTCCACAATAAACATTTTCTAGTTAATAATCAAGTTGACTCAAATTTGCCCTATTTTACACCATTAATAGATGAAAAATTTGCCTCAGTTTGACATTATTATAAGAGGCGCAAAAAAAATACAATTAAGCATCAAGACAGAGATCAAACCTACTCCAATACCAAATGTTTGAAAAAATTGTGTAGAAAACATTGGCCAAATAACAGAATAATTTAATTGCGCAAGGAATCAAAGATACAAAAGTAAATTGAAATTGACATCCAGCCATTGATGCCTTTGCGTTAACTTGTTGTGGTGAGTGTTATGATTCTTTTATCACATGAATGCTCAACAATGATGGTGTTTAGATTTGTTGCATTGGTTGTAAAGGGGTGTATGATGTGCTTGATCTTTTTGATGCTATGGAATTGCACTGAGAGTCTCTAGTGCTTAGCCAATTACCAATTTTCTCCAAAAGGTCTCACAAATGCCATCAGTTTTAAGTGCCAAAGGTTGCAAAAATTGTGGAATTGAAGAACCTATTCAATGTGCTCAAACTTTATTTTCATAGGCCATACAATTGTTGATTCATGGCTACAAATTCCTAGCATGATTGTTGATAGATTGATATAATTTTCATGTGTGGTAGGCCATCAATTCTAGCATAGTTTTCCATTTATGGTAAGTTTGATTTCCAAAGTTCATCAAAATTACTTTGAGTGCTATAAATAGTAAATGGACATTAAAAACTATGTTGGCCTTGGAAAAATATGCTGGCATTATAAGATCCTCATTGGCTTTAGAGAATCCTCACTGGCCTTATTGTGAAAATGAAAGGCCAACCATTTCAACATTGGTTGCAGGTGGTTTTAGCGTAGTTTTGGCTATGGCCAACATAAAACCCATGGAAAACCAAAATTTGGTAGTTCCCAAGGCATTTCAGCCTTCCCAAGTCTAAATATAGACATAACATAGCCTTTTCTACTTAGGAAGTAAGGCTACAATAACTTATGAAGCATTGTTCAACCCCAAAAAGTTGAAAGTATGTGAGATGGCAGCTCATGGACTATAAAGCTCACATTTTATCATAAAAATCTAGCCTAAAGTTTAATGGTAAATGTTACAATGCCAAAAAGTTGCAACATCAATTTTCTTGGTGGTATTTCAAGAAACTACCAATAGCTTGGTTCCATAGAATCAATTAGTTCTTTCTCAACAATAAATATAAGACTTATCTATTTAAGCCTATTCTTCATTTTAAACATGTTGATAGTTATTTAGTCATGATATCCCTTTATGTTGATGATGTAGTTTTTCTTTTCTGTTCTAAAAAATCAACTTCAAACATTAGAAAATACATGAAAAATAAGTTTATGATGAAGAACCTTAGAGTTTTAAAATAGTTTCTAGGGATTCAAGTAGACCAAGATAAAGTATGTAACAAGTTACATCAATGTAAATTTCTTGAAGTCATAGTTGAAAAATATGGTTTGAAAGGGGGGGGGGGATTGGGCCACCACTACGCGGCCTCGCAAGGCCGGGGGGTCGGCATTCTCCCCTTCGCGGAAGAGGTTGCGTTGGGGTAGTAGCGCTTGGTTTGGAGACTATCCACCACACAGGAGGACCCCTCCACCTGGGCACAGCTTCTGTGACAGAAATATCAGCCGTGGAGGGCTACTAGCTCGGACTCTCTTGTTTGGAAGCACCTTTGTGCACACGTGGTGGCGATGGGGAGCGCTAACGAACCCCTTCATCCCTGACAGTACCTCAGGGCGCGGTTCCCACCAGACCCACGCTGGCGGCTACTCTGGCGGGGGTCAATCCCAGAGAAGATCAAGGTGTTTGGGTGACTGATCCTTCACAAGGCCCTTCCCGTTCGGATGTTCCTACAGTGCAGAGGCCTGGGGATTAGTCCACATTGCCCCCTGTGCAATCATGCTGCTGAGACGCTGCAGCATTTCATGCAGGAATGTCACGTCACCCGACAATTTTGGCACACATGTGGTTTACACCCCATCAAGATTTCCGGTAACTCGCTGACCCTCATTAAGATTTCCGGTAACTCGCCGACCCTCACCTCACTTTGGATTCTGTGGAAGGCCCGCAATGCTTCCGTCTTCAAAGACATGGCCTCCCCCCCGGCTACGTTATGTGCCAGGAGATTACGATCGCGAGGGACGGAAGCACCCATATGGATTGGCCCAAAAGGGCTGCGGACCCTGCGCGGGGCGCTCACCCTGCAACCACGGGGACCAGTGGTAGACAGAGCCATAGCCCAGAGGGATCGGCTGCAGGCACGACAGGGCTGGTGCGTGGTAATTCAACTGCCGTTGGGGCAGACATGATATAGAACATCCAATACCCGGACGCTGATCAGGATCAGCATCGTCCAAGGCCGCCTCAGGAGAAGGACCCGCCGGACGCCACTTCCAGCAACTCGAAGAATCAGAAATCAACCCCTCATACTCAACCATCACAACTCTATTTTGAGGGCATCCTGCAGAATTGCAGGACGGGAATTGCTCAGCTGATCACAGAGAATCGGCGCTGCCTTGCTGCGCGGTTGGCTGAGCATGGACAGGCTGGCATGCAGCAGCCCGACGGGTAGTTCTGCGGGCTTCTGCTGGTGCTGCAGGATCGGCTTCTGTTTCCATTTTTGTTTTTTGTTTTTTGTCTCTGTATCTTTTCCCAGCTGCTTTGTTTCCTTGTCTCTTGGTATACGGTCCCCCTGGGACGTGGGATTCTGCGTTGAGTGCGGGGTGGTACGTGGTCCGTCCCTTGCGGTCCTGGGGGCTCTTGCTGTGGGGCCACGATTGCTGGCCCACGCTACGTTGCAGGCGTAGCGCATTCTCTTTTTTGGAATAGATCTCGCTCGACCTTTTCCTAAAAAAAATATGGTTTGAAAGATGCAAGGGTAGCATCCACTTCTCTTTCTTAACATTGTAAACTTAAAAGAAAAGAAGATAGTCCATTTTTAAGACCTATCTTTATAGTAACATTATCTTTATAGTAACATTATTGGGTCCTTGAGATTTCATTATCACTCAAGGCTTGATCCAAAATTTGAAGCCTCCTACTTATTAAGATTCAGCTAGGAGACAAGGCAAGTGTATATTAATGCCTTGAAGCATATGTTAAGCTTTGTCAAGGTCATCCTTAAATACTCCATACAATTTATGAAAGGTGATGGCAACTTTAATTATTATAGTGATGATAGTTGGAAAGGAGATGAAGAAGAAACGAAGTCTACAAGTTGCAGCATAATCGTTAATGGAACCAATCCCATTTTTGGAAAAGTAAAAATAAATAAATAAATTTACTTGCACTCTTATCATGTGAATTAGAATATATGGCTATGTCTAATTATCTTCAACACATTCTTTGGTTGAAGAAACTCATGACTTAATTAGGATTTCATGTTAGTTTACCCATTGAGATTTATATTGACAACATAGAAGAAATATAACTTTCCAAGAAGCATGTCATGTATAAAAAATCTAAGTACATAGACATTAAGTTTTATTTCATTAAGGATAAAGTAAAGGATGATAACATCTTGCCCAAGCATATCTCCATCCATAATTGAATTTTTGATTTATTTACCAAGTTAATTCAAGAATTCAAAATTAGCTACTTGGTAAAGACCATTGACATGATTGAAGATGAAGATCACTCTACACATTGCATCCTAAAGTAGGAATTATTAGAAATTATCTAGGGTGCTAACGTATTCCTTATTTTTATCTTATATGTTAAAGCCCATAACTCATGTACCCTATGTGTCTATGAGATTTATGAGTTTTACTTTTTAAAAATAAACTTTGTAAACTTTAGTAGAGTGAGGTATTTGAGTAGAGTTGTAGATGTGGAAAACATGCTTAAAGAGGGTTAGTGGCATATGAAGTGGCAAACATGCAAAACGATGCTCTAATATTAGAGTAGTGGTGATGGTGGTAATGTTCATGCATGTCCACTTTCTCAAAATTACATATATCATGCTCATATACTATTGAAAAATATTAAGAGAAAGCCATCCATTTTCTAAATTTTTATATTTTTAATCCTTTTATTCTCTATTGATGTTCTTCAAAATAAATTTTCTCTTCTTTTCTTCATGTTCATAGTGTTTGAATCTCAAGTAATTTTTACTTAATCTCAATTTGTTCTCATGTTTTCACTTACTTACATGTTCATAAGTTAATCACAATTATCATTCTTGATCTCATTTTTCATCTTAGTTCTCAAGTTTTAGTTGTTTTTAAATGTTTTGAATGTTTTTTCTTAGTTCTCAAGTTTTCTTAATTTCAAGGATTATTGGAGTTGGTTTTAATCCACTATTCTAAAGTCATTTCTTATTGTTTTAATATGTTTCATTCGAAGGCCTAAGATCCATCTTCATAGGGTTCAAAGATCCATTGTTTTAAATTAAATAAAGTTTAATGAAATTTCATTATTTTTGCACCATTGGCATCATGGTTGACTCATGATTATCCTTTTTGATCCATGACCTTATCTCCAACTTCAACATATTTTCTCATCTCTACCACAACTCGTGGTTGACTCATGATCTTTAACCACAACTCTGATGCAATATCATGATTTATGATATTCTTAATTTTTAAAAACCTTTTTATATCAAGTTCATCATGAATTATGGTTAAATATTAAAACTCATGCTGTAATATCTTAACCTAGTCATGACTTATGGTGTAGATCATGGTAACTTTTTCAATGGAATTTTGAGCTGAAACTTCAATTATCATTGTATCTCATGAGCCTTATTCCACTGCACAAATCTCTAACATCTTAGTATAATCACTTGAAGAAAAAGTTAAGGTTTTGTTCACCCATTAATCCTTTAAGGATCCCACTTTGACAAGATAAGCATTGAGCCTTTGGATTATGATTCTTTTTATATACCCATAAAATAAAGAAGCTATAAGTTAAAAACTAACATTACCTAAAGGTTTGATATTCATCTTACCAATAACGAAAGCCTAATTTTTTAAAGTAGTTGCACCTAAGCTTAAATTAAAGCCTTATGACATAAGAAACAATCACCTTACCATCATTCTAAATGATGGTTTCTTAAAGAACTTGAGTAATATAATATAAATATTAATAGCATTAATGTGATTTTTAATAGAAATACATAATAAAAATAATGGAATTTAAAAATTTATATATTCCTTCTTAGCCAAAATTAATCTTGCTAATTCTTCATAAAAATATAAAAATGTCATACCATAAATCTTAGAAAGATATATGTCACATCTAAAAAATAAAAAAATAAAAATCTTTTAATTTTATTCACATTGTAACCATATTTTCATTTTTATCTTCCAATATTAAAATTTTGACTATAGGTACGTCACAAAAAATATAGCTAGTATGATATATTTGAAACATTATAAAAGAATTTAATAATGTCTCAAGTGTGACTCAAATTGTTAACCTCTTACCTAACAAGACAATGAGTTAGCCACTTAAGCTACTAATCACTAACATTAGTTTACTAGTTTTACTTTGTATTTATGATATATAACTATTATTTGGTTGAGAGAATCTTTTTAACTTAGAAATTAATAGATATTAGAATTGATTTTCATACTGAAAGAAAATATCAAAAGCATTATTAAACAATTCTTATTAAGCAATGTATTTTTTTATTTATAATTTGCTATAATAATTTTCCATAAAAAGTTCATCTCATAATCCAATGTTATCAAGAAAATTATTTATTTAGTATAACAAAGTTTAACCAACTTATAATTGTCCTCTTGGCCAAAATAAAAAGATTATTTATTACTATGTATAGCATTCCTAATAAGTTAACAAAAATTTTAAATTACTATTTGTAAATATTATGATGCCTAGAATTGTTTATGAAATTTAAAATAGCAAAATAAATTAGATAAAATTATACTAGAACATTCCCTAGAAGAAAAATAGAAAACTAGAAACATTCCAATAGGAACTAAACTCCTAGATCATTAGCAGCAAGTTGTAAAACAACTTAGAGAGAATTATAGAACCATAACAAATAAGAGAATGGAAAAGAAGATAGCACAAGAATGAAAGAAAACATTTTACATTCCCCACATCCTTGGATATATATTTACACTATGGGATGAACATCCATGAGCAGTGTTAACTAGATGCTAACTAGATATCAATAAGAAAAGAACTAGAGATGAATAAATAATAGTTTATATAGAAATCCAATTTTTATTAATTTTGAAAAAGTTTCATTCCATATGCTATTTTAAAACATATTAATGTCACTAATTTCACATCTTTTGGTGTATAAAACATCATGTTGTTTATAAAGTAGTTAAAAAATGAATAATATTGTATACCTTGTATTATTTTAATGTTTTACTCTTTAAGATTAAACACATAAATTAAATTTTTAGTTATGTAGGATATATGCTCTCTTATGATTTTTACTTCCAAGTGAATACATAATAATTAATTCATTTATAATTTTACATTAATAATAAGCAATATATTTATTAAATCTTATTTAACAAAATAGCGTAAACTTCTATGGCTTTCACTTAGCATTTAATAAATTACATTTAGTTCATTATGTAATGTCCCTATTCCCAAATGATGCTGCTACATAATGAAGATGATGCCTCTTCATAATAAGTGTTATCATTATTGTAATAAGACTTGAAAAGGAGTGTTATAATTGAGACCCAAAAGGGTACATTGTAATAATGGACATGTCTCTCTAGGTAATCTCTAGGGGTTTGAACTAAGGCATATATACCTAAGCTTTGAGGTCGTGCTTGCATGGAGTGGTGTGAAACACCACTAGTTTCAGCCTAACACTTTGAAGCGAGAACAACTCAAAGCCCTCTTGACCTTTGGGAGGAAAAAATTTGACTAAGTCAAGCTCACTCACGCTGGCTTATCCTAGGAAATACATGTTGGAAATTGCAAATTTTCACACTCACGCTAAAGGTCACGTTGGCAACGTGAGTATAGCATGACCAATCCTAGAAGCCTCCAAATCAAGTCAAAAATGGTCAAAATCTGAGAGTTAAAGCCATCCCTGAGGGCCATTGGTATCCACTCCAGGTTTCAGCATTCAGAAATTCAAATTTGGAGACAAAATGTTCACATTTCCACACACACGCTACAGGTCATGTTGTGGTCATGCTGCACTCACACTGGCAGCGTGAGTCTAGCGTGAGCAACTCTGGAAGCCTCAAAATTTAGTTGAAATGACTTGATTTCCAAAGAGCAAGTCACCCTCAGAGTTCATTGTTGACAACTTCAGACTTCAATCTTTAGAATTTCAGTTTTTGAGTTCAAAAATGGCAATTTTTGTGGCTCACGCTGCGGTCACGCTGCAGCTCACATTATGGTCACGCTGCAGTGTGAGTCCAACGTGAGATATCGAAGGTGGCTCAAAACAAGGCACTTTCAAGGTCAGTTTCCGATTTTCAGATCGCTCTCAGGGTCAAACACAGATAGGTAATTGTTGTACTCAAGAATAAGGCTTCAAAAATCAAAATCTGGAGTGAAATGCATCACTTTCAAGTCACTCATGCTGAGGTCATGTCAGGGACATGCTGCAGCATGAGTGTAGCATGTGCACACTGAGGACATGCTATGACAAAATCACCTCATGATGGAAGTTCTTACCAGGCGAAGACACCTCAAACAACCACAGAACCACTCAACTCGACATTCTGCAATGTACCGCCTGAAATCATCGGTCTCTGGCTGGAAGGAAAAACAGATGCCGCGGGATCGCAGGAGATGTACAGAAGACCCTGCCTATGCCTGAGGGCGTGCTGGAATCCAGCAGAGGCAGAGTACCTTGGGTGGTTCGCACGCGGATCAGACAAGGATTTCCCCGCGCATACGCAAATGCTAATACACTGGGTTATGCGTACACGGCGTGCAGGCGTAAATGAAGCAAAAACAGCATAAAACGTAAACAGATGTAAATGAAGCGTGAGCGAGGCATGGGCCAAATTGATGTAAAACCGTAAAAGAACTTGCAGCGAATGAAACGATGGAATTACAGAGTCAGAGTACAGTGCACCTGTCTAACGCAGTTGTGGGAACATAAGGCGGTCGAAAAGCCCTGGCGTACACACAGGTGACTCGGACGGTTTGTAGAGCATGTGGAGCGTAAGAGACTGGATCCGCAGCGTGCAAGACTTCTCAGCGTAAGAAGGTTTTCTGCTCTTTTGCGCAGCGTAAATGTTCTCTGGTATGCTCCGGGATTTTGCAAAACGTCCAGCGGAAGTGGAAAAATGGGGGTTTTATACAGGTTGTTACGCTAGACTCGGGATGGGAGACATGTGGCGCATTGACTGGGTGCATACACTTTACAAATATACAAAATGTTACAACTGCTGGGCGTATACGCTGCATCAGGTCAGCGTACACGCTGGGCGTATACGCTGAAAATGCTGGGTGTGAACTGGGTGGAGATGTTGAACGATGGGCGTATACGCTGATGGATGCTGGGTGTACACGCTGGGCGTATACGCTAATGGATGCTGGGCGTACACGCCGGGAGCATATGCCGAAGGGTGCCGGGCGTACACGCCAGGCGCGTACGCCGAAGGATGCCACTTGCTTCAATTCTTACTCTTCGGTGTTATCTTCATGCTGTCATTGGAGATCCTGTCGTTGAGCGTGCGCATCTGCAATGCCTGGGCGTATATGCTAGAGAGTTGGGCGTATACGCCGGAGAGCTGGGCGTATACGCCGGAGAGCTGGGCGTATACGTTGAAGTGCCGGGCGTATACGCGGAAGTGAATGTTGGGCATACACACCGGAGTGAATGTTGGGCATACACGCCGGGCGTATACGCTGGCCCCACATACTTAGCAAAAACTAAGTATTACGATCATGCAGCCGACGTCGTTTGTGAGTTCCGGGGTCTTGTTTGGGGTCGGACAAGTACTAAGCTCTGAATTTTGTGGTGTTTCATTGGTCCCTCTTTGTTGACGCTTGGAGGAATCGACCCGAGAGGCGTCGACAAAGAAGTGCAAAACACCGCAAGCAACTCGATAGAAACGTTCTCTACTGCTACTTGGACAAGACGTCAATGCACCGTGTTCAGTAGTACATGAGATCGGGAATGCGAAATTTGTGGCTGATGGGAGGATAGGGATTAGCAACTGCCCAAGGAAGTGTGTGGACAGGGGATGTTTCGGTATGTGGCATGCTGATCCATGCCTTAACCATTGTTGTAGCAAACTCGAAGTACAGGCATGCGATGTGTGTGCTTTGGCGGAACAAGGCTCTTGGTTAGTTGTCAAGAGGACCGGTTGGCAAGGCCAAAGCCACGGGAGGATGTGTTACATTCTTTGGGAGAGCAGGGCCCATGTTTGGTGTTCAAGGGGAACCTACTGGCGGGGAGCCAAAGCCATGCAACTAGATGTTCTTTGAGCGCTTTGGACATGAGTACTTAGTTTTGAGACAACTGCCTTCCCGCTTGGGGCTTGTATGGGAAGTGCCAGAGATCTCTCTTTTTTTTTTGCAGCGTTGTAAACTTCGCTTTGCCTGTGTACTCATGCGCAAGTGCTGTGCGGCGTGTTGCGGTTGCTTTAAAGTAGCACGGTGTTTTAAATGTGCCAAGTGTATCAAGGGGATGTTGGGATAAAGTGTTAGGGGAGTTTTATCAGTGAATGGGGGCGTACTGGTGAACGATTTGATTCAGTCTTGCCATGTATGCTGCAAACAGTGTCTTATCTTGCTGCTCGTGATGAAGTGCGATCTTGTACAACACTTCTAGGTGTCATCCTGCAAACACAACACCAAGGAGACAAGAAAACCGTGAGTGAATAGACGAGCTTAGACTTACATGGCGGCCGATGGCACAGAGGTGCTGGAGAGCGGTAGGTACTGTATGCAGATGAAAGCAGTACTGAAGATGGCAGCTGATAGCAAGTGGTGCAATGAAGTGAGCGATGAATGAGCACGGCGGCGGAGTGAGGTGCCGAATGTGAACTTGCCAGTTTATAGTCTTGACAGACTATTATGGGTTGGTTTTATGTCATAACCCGTTGGACATTGCCTGTTTAGCGTCGTGGTGGATGGTACGTTGCTAGTTTTTAGTCTTAGCAGACTATGAAGAGGCAAGCTAGTTTATAGTCTTGGCAGACTCTGATGGTTGTGACGGTGGTAGTTTACTGTCATGCTGGACGGATGGTGGTTTATTGTCATTGCGGACACTGTGGTATTAGTTTTAAGTCATAATCCAGGACTGTTCTGTGGTATCAGTTTATCGTCATGATTCCAGGACGAGCTGTGGTATCAGTTTACAGTCGTGATCCCAGGACTTCTCTGTGGTATCAGTTTATAGTCGTAATTCCATGACTTCTCTGTGGTATCAGTTTATAGTCGTAATTCCAGGACTTACAAGTACATGAGCTTGTGTTCATACATAGAACGGTTTTAGGTACAAATGATTTGTCCGATTAGCGAGTTCATTCCCTTTGATGTCAGCTAACTTGAATGCGCCATTATCGAATGCCTTGAGGAGCATGTAAGGCCCTTCCCAATTGGCTGAGAATTTGTCCGGGTGTTCCCGAGTAGCTTTGAGTACGAGGTCGCCTTCATGGATTGGGCGCTTATTAATGTCATGCCGATGCCACTGTCGTTGTTGCCTTTGATACCAGTTGATCTGATCAAGTGCGCGTGCACGTTCTTCTTCTATCGAGTTGAGGTCAATGAGCCTGAGCTCATTGTTTTGCTCGTCATCGAGGAGTTCGGAGAGTGTGATCCTTAGCGATGGTACCTATAATTCCAAAGGTAAAACAGCTTCTGAGCCATATACGAGACTGTACGGAGTTTTACCTGTGGATGCCCGGTGTGTAGTGCGATATGCCCATAGTGCATATTTTAGTTGCTCATGCCATTTCCTTTTGCTTTGGGTTAGCATTTTCTTAAGTATTGTTATGATTGTCTTGTTCGTTGCTTCTGCTTGCCCATTTCTTTGAGGGTAGTAAGGGGAAGAAAATGAATGCTTAATCCCCAGAATGTCGCAAAAGGTTTTTGTTTCGGCACTACTAAATTGTGGCCCATTGTCGGTGATGATTGTCATGGGAATGCCAAAACGGGTTATAATGTTTTCTAGGATAAAGTTGCACACATGTTTAGAAGTTGTCTTTCGAAGGGGAGCTACTTCTACCCACTTCGTAAAGTATTCTGTCGCGGTTATGATGAAACTATGCCCTGCGGAAGACGAGGGTGTTATCGGGCCGATGAGGTCCAATCCTCACTTCTGAAAAGGCCATGTGATCTGTGCTATATGCAACGCGGTTGGTGGCACATGTATTAAGTTACTATGTTTTTGACAAATGTTACATGTTTTGACTTTGGAGGAGCAGTCGTATTCCATGTGTGGCCAATAAGAGCCTAAGCGTCTTATTTTCGTGGCCATGGCTTTTGGTGCTATGTGTCCTCCACTTAGTCCCTCATGTACTTGATTGACAATTGTATGGGCGTCTGTGTTAGTGACGCACGTTAGCAATACACCTTTGTAAGATCTACGACATAGTGTGTCCCCTACTAGGGTATATTTCTTAGAACGTTTTCGCACAACATCCCTTTGTGCATTTGTTAGATGTCACGGGGCCTCGCCGTGTAGAAGGTACTCTTTTATGTCATCGTACCATTCCACTGGATGTGTTGAGCTAACAGATGCAATCGACAATATGTCGGGAGTATCGATTATTGGTTTAGCACAGTTGGTTACAGAGCTTGGTAAGGCATGGAACATGTCAGGTGATATGTTTAGCGCTAATGTGGCTAATGCGTCTGCGATGGTGTTATCATTTCGAGAGACGTGTTGCACATCAATGTTTTCAAATCATTTCATTAAATGTTTCGCCAAGTCACAGTATGGTTGGAAATGTTGAGCCTTACATGTGTAGACATCCGTGACTTGGTTTACAACCAATTGTGAATCTCCTTTGACTACCAGGCGTGTGATGTCTGAAGCCAGTGCTGCTATGAGTCCTCTAAGGAGACCTTCGTACTCCGCTATGTTGTTAGTACAGTGAAAATTGAAATGATAGGCAAAGGGTCGGATCTCCTCGGAGGGATAAGTGATGATAGCGGCAGCGCTTTCTCCCCGAGAGGTGGATGCTCCATCGAAGTTTAAAATAGCATCGTAGTCATCAGGCACTGTGTCTACTGTGCTTATACTTTCATCCGGGAATTTAGGCTCTATGGTTGCTTGGTCATGCGTTGGTGATGCGGCCATTTGATTCACTATGGCTTGACATTTGACTAATGACTGCGCTACGTAGTACAGGTCAAACTCGGCTATCATGGCTTTCCATCGGGCTATTCGACTCGTTTCGTAGATGTTTCCTGTTATGGCTCTTAGTACATTGTCCTTATAGATTACATAAACTTGATTACGGAAGAGGTAATGTCGTCATTTTCTTAGAGAAAAGACTAAAGCTAAGCACGACCTTTCCACGTCGTTGTACTTCTTTTCATGGGCAACTAAGGCATGGCTCAAATAGTATATAGGGACTTCAGTTCTGTCATCTCGTTTCTGGCAGAGCATAGACGCAATGGACGACTCTGAAGTGGCAAGATAGATGTAAAACGGTTTGTTATTTTGGGGCGGGTAAACCATAGGCAGTCGGGTGAGTGCTGTCTTGATATTTTCGAAGACTTCCTGGCACTATGGAGTCCATTCAAAATGGAAATTTTTACGCAACAGATGGTTCATAGGTTTTAATTTGTCTGTTAAATTTTCTACGAAGCGCCTAATGAATTGTAATCGACCCTGTAGGCCTCGAAGTTCGGTAAGGTTACTAGGTGGTTTCAGATTGGTAATGGCCTTGACCTTATCAGGGTCCACTCATATCCCTACTTCAGAGGCTATGAATCCGAGCATCTTACCTGTTTTGACGCCGAAAACACATTTCTTTGGATTAAGTCTTAGCTCGTATTTTAAACAACGTTTTAAGACTAGGTCGAGGTCTTGTACATGCTGTTCGGTTGTCTTTGACTTGACTACTATGTCATCCACGTAATCATTGAGTGACCATAACATATAATCACTAAAGATAAACGTCATGGCTCTTTGATACGTGGCCCCAGCATTTTTGAGACCGAACGGCATCATAGTGTAGCAAAAGGTTCCCCATGGTGTCATGAAGGTAGTCCGAAGTTGGTGTTCAGGGTTGATGCGTATTTGGTTATACCCCGAAAAGCCATCCATAAAGGACAACAAGGCATGTCCGGCAGTTGAATCAACAAGTTGATCGATGTTGGGCAGGGGAAAGTCATCTTTTATGGTTGCTACGTTTAAGTCACGGAAGTCGATGCATAAGCGAATGCTTCTGTTTTTCTTTAGGACGATGACCATGTTTGACACCCACTCGGCATAATCAACAGCCCGAATGAAACTAGCCTGATAAAGCTTAGTGATCTCATTGCAAACTACCAATGCCACTTCGGGTCTAACTTTTCGCCCTTTTTGTTTTATCGGTCTTAGTTTTGGGTCAAGAATGATGTTGTGTTGGACAATCCTAGGGTCTAGCCCGGGCATGTCCATATAAGACCAAGCGAATGCTTTCATGTTTTCCCTAAGCACATTCTGAATGTCTTGAGCCATGCATGGTTGTAATAGCGTGCTTAATTTTAATATTTTAATTTCCCCATCAGGCATTGTAATGGGGGTTTCAGCTAACGGGTCTTCAGTGATGTTTTTAGCTTCTATGTCAAGAAACTTTGTCATGCCTTGGTAATTGTCTGTTGTTTGCTGTGTTGAGGCTATGACTGCGTCATCCATTAGTGGACTTGGGTTGATGAAGTTTATGTCAAAGTCTCGTGTAATGGCGCCATATGGTCTATCGATGGTTAACGGTGCGGTTAAGTGCTAGCAGTCCATTGAGCTCATCCCTGCCAATAAACCGAGAGTTGCGTAAGCAAGAAGGGATCGTTCCGTGTCTCTTGAAAATTTAAAGTGTGTATACATGTATCACGGTGGATTATCGTCACACCTGGACGCATGGCAATTTAAGGCCTTACCGGGCAATGAGTGGCAGTTTAAGGCCATACAGGGCCATGCAAGGATGGGGAGAATGGCAGTTTAAGGCCATACCGGGTCACTAGTGGGTGAGGAGATGGCAGTTTAAGGCCATACCGGGCCAATGGTTTAAGCGAACATGTAAAACGGGGTCCATGGAGGAACCAGGACGTAATACTGTCTCTAATTGACTTTTAATTTTTTTTTTAATAATTTAATAATTTTTTATTAGATTTCGGCACAAAAGAGATGAAAATAGAGGCAAAACGGCAAAAATGGAGCGATGGCGGCGTAAGCGGCGGCGGCGTCAGCGTTAGCGTCAGCGTCAGCTGGCGTTATATAAAGGATGAGGGGTCCATTTGTTTCCTGTTTTCAATAGCGATAGTGTAAGGTGAGACCTGTGTAAGCGTAAGCGTAAACTTTTCAAGCGTAGACGCCAAGAGACCCGAGCGTAGACGCCAGACAACCCAGCATAGATGCCAAACTCGAAGATAGTCGCTTAGCGTGCACTTCAACAGTTAGCGTGAACACTTTGCGATGGGCAAGGGAAAGGAAGTGGAAGGCTAGGGGAAGAAGGGTTCTGACCTAACCTTCACCGAAGAGACTGAGGCAATGCTGTAGGGCCTGCCTAGGCCAAAGATGTCGGAGTGGCCCGTGATGCCCTACGGGTACACCTTGATCTCTGTCTATTATTGTTTTGGTTCTTTTGGCATATACGATCGAGCGTAGAGGGTTTGAGGGTTTCTTTGGCGTGCACGCCCACGTCACTGCGCGACATAGACTCTCATCCATTTTATTGCCATCTGTTATCCGATGTATTTTCTTGGTGTAAATCGTGTTGCGCGACGGCGTATGTGCTGAGGGTTTGTTCAGCGTATACGCTGTGCGCGTCGCTCTAGCATGCTAATTACCTTTTGGCGTAGTCTGTTGATGCTGTCGATGGATTTCGGCGTATACGCTGAGCGTTTCACTAGCGTATACGCTATGCGGGGGGGGGGGGGTCGGGCGTCAACGTAGACGCTGAGTTTTGTAGTGTATAGGTTAGGTTTAAGTTGCGTCTTTATGTTAGCCCGGCGTATATGCTGAGTTCAGCGTATACACTAGGTTCGAATTGTGTTGTTTTGTTCAGCGTACATGCTTCGTACAATGTATACGCTGGAGCGTGCGTCACGGGCGTATACGCTCTAGGCATAGCGTATACGCTGGGCGTAAGTTGTTTTTCGAAGTGGTTTGGCTGGCGTATACGCTAGGCACAGCGTATACGCTGGGCGTAAATAGTTAGTTTATTTTTTGACTGTGATGTAAACTTTTATTTCATTGCAATTGGTTGCAGGGATAGTAAACGTTTCCTCATAGTGGTTGAGCTTGTCGGGGTTCTGACGTGGGCTGGACCCGTTCAGGATGGCGATCTTCCCCTAGCTGTAATTGTGGATAATAAGGGAGTCTGGTTTAGGGAAGGCGCTGGCGAATTTCTAGCCTTCCTGTTAACCAACTTCGAGGTGGTTATGTGGTCATTTTTTGATGAGGTGACTGCGCGCAGTGTAGTTGATGCATTATTGCCGGGAGCCGCAGAGGGCGTCGTGGTCTTCATGGAAGACATTGACGAGGGGTCGTTTGTTGATGAAGATGGTAATACTCACGGGCCCAAGTCAACACGTCCGTTAACGCGTGTGTGGGAGTTGTTGCCACCAGGGTTGGATTATATTAACAACACTTTGTTTATAGCTGCCCGCGCGCACACCCTATTTCAGAATCCTCCTGGCACAGTGTATAGAATAACCAGGTAAGACTAGTTGACTTTCTTGCTTTATCAGTCGTCGTTTGATGTTAATTTTTGGTTTTAACATGCGTTTATTTGCAAGCCAAAGACTAACCCAGATGGGACTCTGATTGAGGACGAAGGGATAGCCCTCACTCGCACAGCTCTAGAGGCCTTTATGACGGCTCCCACTCTCCGTGGGGCCATACTAGCTCAGACAAAGGGTTCGATGGTCCGCTTCCATGAGCAATTTTCTAGAGCCTTTACGATGTGCAAAGCCCGTGGATGGCTGCATGAGGACTGGACAGATGAGGGACCAGTCTTTCCTCATAGTTTTGGCAGTACCTCGAAATCTACCACTAACGGTGAGTAGTGGCATTTATTACATGCGTTAGTGGCTTTGTTCAACTGTTTGGGGTGAGACCGATGTGATTGTTTTAACTTGTTTTAACAGTTGATGAACCCTCGGGTGGGGACCCTGTGACAACTGGATGAACCGAGATGACTTTGTCGATGAAGTTCGGGGGAGTAGAGAAGGCGTAGAAGTGGTTACGTAAGGAAGCCCCGTCGTCCCTCACTCGTTGCCTGGATGATGCACGCCTCCTAGAGCTTTTCATGACGCCAAGCCCTAATGTCTCAATTGGGGAAATGATAGGGATCGTGGACTATTTCAATGAGTCTGTCTCTCAGTACAGCACCCAGATTAAGGGTGTCAAGGTGGTGTTCCATTTGTCACCTGTATTCTTTTCTAACTTATTCGGCATGCCGGCAGATGGCCTACTCGTAGTGTTGGACAAGTCTCACAAAGAGCTCCAAACGATTTGTGAACTGGAGTCTTGGCTTGGTGTGATGAAAGGCACCAAGGGGTTCTCAATGCAGGGGAAGGCAAAGGTTGTTGAGGTAAACGAACTGCATCCCCTGTTTCGAGCACGGGTGTTTCCCAAAACTCTTTCTTAGGTGTGAAGTTTTGGGGTGGAGGCAGTACGCATCATGCGGACGATTTTGGAAACTGGGATGCAGTACAATTGGGCTCAGTTTTTGTTGGTGGGCATGCATAAGGAGATTGTGCAGTTGTGCACGAATATCGAAGCACAATCGCACTTCACTTTTGCCTTCTTCGCCGGCTATCTTCGCTGTTTCATCGAGTTACTTGTGGTGCGTGCGGACAACAAGTTTGTCCTACGAGATCGACATCAACTATCCTGTTCGTGGGTCAAGCACTTGTATGTGACTACCAAGTCGCAAGATTCCCCAGAAGGTATTGATGAGTCCGTGTCTATTACTACAAGGGGATCATCCAGCGGTTCCATCCATACGCGGGACAGTCTGGGGATGGAGCCAGGAGACGTACCTTTAACCGCTGGATGGGCAGAGCAGGTAATCAAGGAAACTGTTGGCAAAGCCAAGTTGAAATTGAAGAGACCCGAATGCCCCATAGAAAAAGTCGCCGAGATAAAACAGCCATGCATAAAGAAAATATGCTTCAAGATACCAGGTGAATGAAGCCCATCCACTTATCATTTTATCGTTTTCGTTTATGTATAACCCTTGCTTCAATTGCTTATGTGTCGTTACTGTTTTCGGTTTGGGGCAGTGAGGAAATAGGCCTTGGAGACCATCAGAGAGGAGGAGGATATGCACACAGAGAAGAATAATGAGGAGGAAAGCCCGGAGAAGAGCCAAGGTGGGGGAACGAAGCCATTAACGGAGAAGACTACTGAAACTGCACCTTTAGATGACCAGGACGCTATCAACCAAATGTTCAGTAGCTTCCTCAAGGGTGACTTGGACTTGGGCGATCCCCTAGAAAGTGACAAGGATCAGGGTATGTTTTCGCTCTTAGTCGGTTTTTATTATGTTAATTGTGGCTCCTACTTTTTTTATTTATTTATTTTCGTGTTTTTGGCTTAGATGAAGGCAGCGATACCAGGACGGTACGGTTGGACGTTTCCATGAAGACGGTTCCCCTTGAAGGGACCGCTGAGGTTAGTTCTTCCCGTACTCGTCAACCACTTATTTGGTCAGAGATGCCAAGTAAGTTGGATTTTGTGGATGGAATCGCGAAAGAAGTTATTGAGCATCTCCAAGAAGTCCATCCTGATATAGGTATGATTCGTTTAATGATTAGGGGCTTCCTGTCTTACTTGTACAATTCTAACGTTCACATTTTCTATGTGGGTAGGTGCTAAACTAAGATGGGATCCCTCTGAGGGCATCAGCATGGAAAGCTTGACTGCACTCTCCCCAGAAGTGGAACAGGTGCCAAGGCCTGTTTATGAAGGCGTTGCGGACAGCCTTGCGCACAATGCCAAGTCGTTGTGGACTTGTAGGCATTCTATTGAACAATTGTGATTACAAGTACAAGCAAAGAAAAAGGCACTCTCTGAAGTATCAGAGGAGCGTGATGATTTAAAGGCTCGATATGAGTTCGCCGCTGCTAGACTAAGTGATGATCGTTCTTGGTGAACATCAGAGATTACATACACTAGGTATTGGAACCTTTTGAACCGTCATGCATCACTGATTAGGAGAATAGCGGAATGCAAAGCCCAAGTTGATCTCCTGAACCTCAAGTGTCAAGATTGGAAGGCTTTGCTTCCAAGGTTCGCAAGTGGGGTCAAGATGAAAAGAACCATAAACATCAGTACAAGAAGTCGCTAAAAGAAGTATCCATTGAAAAGTGGCAGCTGGAGATGTTTGTGGAAGGTTTGGGTTTGCGTTCCGCCTTCGATACCTTTGCTCAAAACACTATTGTAGAAATGGAATCACCTAAGAGGGTCATCACAACTGCTTCTGGGGAAGTATCGGTAGGTGAATTTCCTCTAAAACATCCTACCTGGTCAGAGGTCGACAAAGGCAAGGCTTTGGCAAACATTGACCTAGGCTTGGGTGGGATAGATTGGGCCAGCGTCCCAGAGGAGGAGATCCTTCATCGACTAGATTTTGGCTTAGGGGGATCCCCTATGGTAAGCGTTTTGCCTTTACGAAGTTAACTTATTGGATAAGATTTAAAGTTTTAACATCTGCTCATTTTTATGTTGGTTGTTGATTTTTGGTGTTTTCAGCATGAAGGTGGTGATGATACACACGAGGCTAGCCCTAGTGGAGCGGGGGGCCCTGACGCTAGTGGTTCTAAGGGGGATGATCCTCCTATCACAGACGCTTAGTGCCTTTGTAGTTATGTTCTTTTCTTTGTAGTGATTTTTGCTGATTCAGTTGACACGGGCATTGTAACTGAAAAATGCTGAGAAAAACAGGCATTATTTGTACAACATTGCATAAATAAATATTTTTTGTTGATTTTAAGTTGTTTGCACATACGATACGATATTAAAATGTTTTTGGGTTTGCTTTTCTGTTTTAAAGATGACACATTGAAGATAAACAGTGTGTAAAAGGAAACAAGGTATGCGCTAGTTTAAGGCCATTTCGGGCCCCATTGTAAATAAGTGATTTTTAGGGAAAGTGGATGTTTCGTAGTGGACCGACCATTTCTGATCGTGGCTAGTTTTATGTCATTGCGGACATGATAGTTTAACGTCTTTTCGGACAGGGAGTGTTGTAAATTTTTTTTTTGTTTTTGCTGTTTATCATTGTTTCTTTTTGTTTTTGGGTTTTATCGTAGTTTAATGTCATTTTAGACTAGTTATAGTTTGACGTCGTTGCAGATGAAGGTGTTCATTTTAGTTGTTTTTTGATTTTCCTGATTTTTATGTTAGGGGGTGTATTGACCGACACGATTTTGTATTCCCCGTCTTCCTCGCTGATCACATTGAATGGCAATTCAGTCCAGGAGACGTTTGTTCGAACGTTTTCGGTTTCGGTATTTTCGGGCATTTCGATATCGATCGTTGTTTCTGTGTTAGTTTCATCGTGGGGTGGCGGGTGTACAGTGTTAGACGCAGGTTTTTCGGTTTCGGGCTCTTGTCCTGTGTTTGAAGGTTTACTACCCACCAGTTGTCTTTTGTTTGAGTCCTTTTGATCGGGTTTGTTGAGTTCAACTTTGGAGCCTTGTTCGCTGTCCGTGTGAGAAGAAATAATGGGAGTAACCACTTCCCCATGTATGATGATTTTACCACCCTCATAGGGTAGGTGAATCTCCTGATGTATAGGAGAGGAAACAGCTCTCAGTTGGGCTAACCAGGGTCTTCCTAATATTAGGTTGAAGCCTAGCATTTCATCGACAACGAGAAAATCAACGGATGTGGGGAACTGGTCTCCCGCTACGAAGTCTAAAGTTATCGTGCCTTTGACCAGTACACGTGATCCACTAAATGACTTTAAACACGTCGTTGTGGTGGGTTTGATCGAGTCGGTGAGTCCCAATTGTTCGATGATGGGATAGGGTACGACGTTGGTAGCCGCCCCGTCATCTACATGTACCCTATGTATTTTGAATTGGTTTACATGTATAGTTATGAACATGGGGACTGTTGTTGTCTCACCTGTCTTTTTGTCCACTTTGATGTTCTCATCGTGGAAGCTCAAGGGCTTAGGACCAACCTCGTGAGAGGGGTACATCACCGCATGAATGGCTGGTTCGCTTGGGGGCAAGTCCTCACTAACCGGGATCGACGTCAGCATGCGTACTAGAGCTTCACGATGAGTCCGAGACGTTAGTACCAAGTCATACAAGCTTAGGGATGTGTTCTTTTATTTCAAGGCTTGTGTGACTTGCGTCAGGGCCGTTGCAAAATCTCTACTGTCGGGGACGTTTTTATCAGCAGTGACTGGGTCCATGGGGCCTAACAATTTTATTTCGCGTTTTGGTGGTTTGTTGTTATCGTTAGGACCCGCCGTGTTATGCGGCTCTTGTGTTTTGGATGGTTCACCGTTGCTGTCTGTGTTTGGTGGATCGCTGGATGATGACATAGGCATGGAGTTCAGTGGAGTTGGTTTGGGTGGCCCCGGAGCTAACCGTTGGCGCTCTTTCTCCAATCGTTCCTGGGTAAGCTTATCGGCTAAGCATTCTCGGTGTGGAGGTGGAGCTGGTTTGGGGGCCTGGGGTTGCTCTGGAACCTTTACGACGTATGGAGCCGGTCGGGGTTGCGAGTGGACGGTCAGATACGATTGGGCAGGAGCTTGTCCAGGTATCCTAATGACGTACGGGGTTGGTCTGGGTGGAGGTTGCACCTCCGTTGTTGCAATAGCCAATGGTACTCGGACTACGAAGGGGGTAGGCCGAGCATGAGGGGTTGATGCATCCGTAGGATTGAGTGGAGGGATGCGCACCACGTATGGTTTTTGGCATGTCATAGTGTTAGGGGTGGGTACGGTGGGGGGCACTTGGACTACGTACGGCCACTGTGGGGCGTGGGATGGTTGATAGGCGGGTGTCGACTCAGCGGGAGGGATCTGAACTACGTACGGTTTTTCAAACGTTTCTTTTTTATTTTTGGGGTAAATGGTGTTAATGCGGGGTGTGTTGGATTCATCATCACAATGGATTGAAGTAATTACGTACGGTGCCCCTTCAGCGTTAAGGGGGTCTTTATACACCCCCATAGTCTGATTTTGCAGTTGGACGGGGTTAGCCCCGTCAAAAGTGATCTTGCCATCATCAATCATCCTCTGGATGTCNAGCCTTTAAGAGTTGATCAAAGAGCTGGGATGGCTTCATCGGTAAAGGCGTGTACTGAGAGGGTTCTTTCCTCTCGAAGTTACGCGTATGGTTCACCGGGTTCTGTGATGATGACTCTGGGGCTGCCGTAGGAGAGGGCTGATAGTAGTTAGTGGGGGGCATGGGTGGTTTGTGTTGATGTGTGGTGCTTGTTTGTTGTGCTCCCACTATTGCTGCTATAGTTGTCTTGGCCTTCTCTTTGTCCTTTTTAGTGTGTTGGTTTCTGAAGGCTAAGTATGCGGGGTCGTGGCTATTTTGAGCCGCCTCCTCTATGTTCTTGATTTGCTCAAATGCCTCATTAAGGTCACGCGCGTTAAGGTAATACAGTTTGGACTTGAAAAAATCATTGATCGCCGCTTTCAATATCGTAAGCAGATAAGTTGGAGAGATTGGTTCATGTAGCTCATTTAGAGCCGCACTCCATCTCTGAATAAACTTCTGCACCGGTTCAAGCGGTGCTTGCTTGATCTGCATGAGGCTATCCAGCATGGCCTCGGGTTTCAAGTTATACTTGAACCGGGTCACAAACTGGCATAAAAGATCATCCAAAGAAAGGATAGAGTCCCTGGGCAAGGCTCGGTACCAATCGAGTGCCCTTCCCGCGAGGGACACGGGGAATACTCGAAGGACGGCATGGGGCCAAGCCTGGAGCAACGCACACTCTAATCTGAATGTTATGAGATGGGCGTTGGGATCTGTTTCCCCGTTATATTTAGTTAGTGTTGGTAGGGAGACACCTTTGGGCAGGGTTAGAGGAGGGACAGAAGAGCTGATAGGATCATCGTTGTAGAAATCCACTATCTTCAGCTTTCCCTCAGCGGCCGTTTTGAGGCGTTTCACCTCTTCAGTAAGCTCTTGCATTATTTTCTTGGCATCCGCCCAATCTTGGGCACTCGGTGATACGACGACTTGGGATTGCAGTATACCGTACAAGTTAGATTGTTGCGTATGAGGCTGAAGGGCTGAAAGCTGCACGAGTGCTTGTGTTTGTGGGAAGGTTACAGCGGGCAGCGCTACGGGTGGCACGTGATAGGGAAAATGCTGTGGCTGTTGCTGTTGGAGCTGGGGTTGTGCTTGGGGGACATTGGCTGGTGGGATTACATGAGGTGGCGCATGGTGGTGGGGGGCTTGGTACGACGGCACTCCCCTTGGCGGCCATTGCCTTGCCACATTGTGAGCGAGGACTCCCTATTGGATTACGGTTGTCTGGGGAGCTATGTGTGCTTGGAGGTGTGGTATGAAGTGGGCGGATGTTGACGCCAGAATCATGTGTGGCATCCCTATCACCCTTGGTGGGAGCGTTGCTCCCGTGTTATCGATAAGTGGCTGCACTTGTGAGGATGGGCCCGTTGCGGCCGTAGGGATGAGTGTGAGCGGGAAGGTGTTGGGTTGGGGGTTGCTTGGGAGAGGGACGTGGACTAATGCTGCTGTTTCTGGCGGTGGCTGTTGGGCTTGGAGGAATCTAAGGTATGGCAAGGGCATGAGTTCCCCTATGCCGGGATGGAAAAAGGGGTTGACCTGCGCTTGAGGACTTAAGGTATGGAATGACTCCCCTTGCTCGGATTGAGCGGAAAACTCATCCTCATCCTCTGGTTGGGGCTCCAGTGCGGGCTGATCCAACGAATTGTTCCTTTGGAGGAGGAGTTGTGTGATGAGTTCCGAGTATTGTTCAGGAACGGGAATTACATTGTAGGCGGTTGGGATGAACTCTCGTCCTCCCCTGTAATACAACTCAAACTGCCTCTTCGCCTCTAGTTCAGCTTGATCAATAGCCAGGTCAGCTTGTATCTTAATGCAGATAAAGTTGTACTGATCCTGGGTAATAATGTTAGAGGCCGGGTTCTTCCCTTGCAGCCTTAGGGATCGACGGGGACCCGCTGTGGGCTGCATTCCCGGGTGTTGTGCGACGGGCTGTTGGACAGCTATGGTATCCATGGCAGTGGTCTGAGCGGTGAGAGCGGTGTTGTTTGAAGGATTCATGATGCTATGTTGCAGATATGGATAAGTCTGGAATTACGAAGTTGATGTCTTGAGGGACGGATAGCGTACATGCCTAATGGATGGCATATAGGGGCAGCGTATACAGCGTATACAGCGTGTGCAGCATAGACGCTGGGGAGCGTACACGTGAGATGGTTTGTGGGGTGAAACAGGGTAGCGTAAATAGGGAAGCGTAAACAGGGAAGTGTAAACAGGGAAGCATAAACAGGGTGACGTAAATAGGGAAGCGTAAACAGGGAAGCGTAAACAAGGTGACGGGAAGCGTACAACAGTACAAAGCGTAAACGGTACAAAGCGTAAAACAGGCTCAGCGTAAAAGACAGGCTTGTAAAAGAAGTCACAGCGTAATTAGTAGAGCGTAAACTAGATGAGCGTAAACAAAGTGGTGATGTTTGAGAGCGTGAACGCTGCGCAGCGTAGACGTTAGGCAGTTACGAGGTAGGTTTCAGAATTGGATGGCATAAACACTGGGAAAGTTAGGGCGGCGTACAGCTAACGGCGCAGACGCTTAACAGTGTATATGCTAGGAGTTGTAGGTAAGGGTTTTAAGGAGGCCCTTCTTCTAGCGCCAATTTCTGTATCGCCTGAAATCGTCGGTCTCCAGCTGGAAGGAAAAACAGAGGCCGTGGGATCGCTGGACGTGTACAGAAGACCCTGCCTACGCCTGAGGGCATGCTGGAATGCAGTGGAGGCAGAGAACCTTGGGTGGTCCGCACGCGGATCAGACAAGGATTTGCCCGCGCGTACGCAAATGCTAATATGCTGGGTTATGCGTACACGGCGTGCAGGCGTAAACAAAGCAAAAACAGCGTAAAACGTAAACAGATGCAAATGAAGCGCGAGCGAGGCATGGGCCAAATTGATGTAAAACTGTAAAAGAACTTGCAGCAAATGAAACGATGGAATTACAGAGTCAGAGTACAGTGCACCAATCTAACGCAGTTGTGGGAACACAAGGCGGCCGAAAAGCCCCGGCGTACACATAGGTGACTTGAATGGTTTGCAGAGCGGGCGGAGCGTAAGAGACTGGATCTGCAATGTGCAGGACTTCTCAGCGTAAGAAGGTTTTTTGCTCTTTTGCTCAGCGTAAATGTTCTCTGGTCTGCTCTGGGATTTTGCAAAATGTCCGTCGGAAGTGGAAAAATGGGGGTTTTATACAGGTTGTTACGCTAGACTCGGGATGGGAGACACGTGGCACGTTGATCGGGTGCATACACTTTACAAATATACAAAATGTTACAACTGCTGGGCGTATACACTGAAAATGCTGGGCGTGAACTGGGTGGAGATGTTGAACGTTGGGCGTATACGCTGATGGATGCTGGGTGTACACGCCGGGCGTATATGCTGATGGATGCTGGGCGTACACGCCGGGAATGTACGCCGAAGGGTGTCAGGCGTACACGCCGGGCGTATATGCTGATGGATGCTGGGTGTGCACGCCGGGCGTATATGCTGATGGATGCTGGGCGTACACGCCGGGAATGTACGCCGAAGGGTGCCACTTGCTTCAATTCTTGCTCTTCAGTGTTATCTTCATGCTGTCATTGGAGATCCTATCGTCGAGCATGCGCATCTGCAGTGCTTAGGTGTATACGCCGGAGAGCTGGGCATAGACGCTGAAGTGCTGGGCGTATACGCTAGAATGCCGGGCGTATGCATGGAACTGAATGTTGGGCGTACACGCCGGAGTGAATGTTGGGCGTACACGCCGGGCGTATACGCTATGTGTATACGCTGGCCCCACATACTTAGCAAAAACTAAGTATTACGATCATGCAGCCGATGTCATTTTTGAGTTCTGGGGTCTTGTTTGGGGTCGGACAAGTACTAAGCTTCGAATTTTGTGGTGTTTCATGCAACAGTCAATTCAAAGATCCAAATGTTTCAGGCGAGCCAGAGTCAATTTCTCTGCATTATCATTTCATTGTAAATTTTCATTATTTGTTATTTGTCAGGCTCTTACGCTCTGAATTGTGTGTGCTTCCATGAGCATAAGCTAGCTTGAGTGAGTTGTTGCACATTGTAAGATACAATGTACCTAGTCCAAAATGTAGCTTGCCTCCACACGTCCAACTCACATACAACTATCCATTGGATACATGATACTTGATTTGCTTTCCTCTCATTTCTCAGTCGTTGATTCCATTCTTGAATTCCGCACCTGAGCCTGGGCCAGCCCTATAAATACCCTATCAATTCACATAAATGGGGTTGGCAATTTTGAAGGCTGATGGCTCAAGAAACTCAGACCAACAATCCTTGGGTGCTCGACACACTTGATTCCTAGCATCTAAGAACTTTTGAAATGCATCACATCACATCACCTTGGGGCTTGACCCTTAACTTGCCATCCACATGTGCAGCTACGCTTTGACCAGTGCACATATTTTCTAAGCAATACAATACAATACAGTTCGTTTTGCCAGCCATTATTCTGTTTACTCTGTTTTACATTCAGTTTATGTTTTTTTTTTTACAATACCAGTTTTACATAAATTTCTATTTACATTTCGCATACATTGTTTACATTTTGTTATGATAACCCCAACACAGACCTTAGCTTACACTTGGGGAAGTCCTTGGTTGATTTTCATGTAGACCATCCAAGGCACTCTGCCTTTGTTTCCTTTTCTAGCTTGCCCTCATGCGAAGGTAGGGTTAGCTGTGTCTATTTGACGATCTTTCGTTGTTTGTTTTTCCCTTCCATCCTTACACCAATGATTTAGGTCAGTACAGTAAACTGGTGCTAGAAGGAGGGCCTGACTTATTTGTTGTCTATCGAAATGTTGAACATGCTACCTGTCTAAACGCTGCACAGACTAAGTGCTGATTAAAGCCCTGTCAGGTTACACACACTAGATTGACTTACTTATCCTGTCCACTCCTAATAACTCACACAGTTATCTCACATTATTTATCAATGTCATGCTATCAGCTCACGTAGTCTGTCGATCACGCTACAGTTAACTCATGTTGTGGATTCTGTTTATCAGTCACGCTGCATTGCAATTGCTCATGTTGTAGGTGCTAACACTACCATTGGTCACACTGTAGTTACTCATGCTGCAGGTGCTGATGCTATTGGTCACACTGCAGTTACTCATGCTGTAGGTGTTGACAACGTTGGTCATGCTGTAGTTGCTCACACTATAGTTGCTCACGTTCAAGTTGTCTAGCTCAGTTTACTCATGTTCATTATGGAATCCTCCCAAATTAACCCGGTAACGCTACTGATCTCAGACTTTGGGGTTAAAACCTCAAACCCTGTGACTGCTATGGAATCCATAACTATTATTGAACAGATAAATCACCATGGCCCTACACACTAGTCACTTAGGCTATAGGGCAAAGATCCTACCTATGCAACTCTTACACCCGAATAGTATAACTTTATCTGTGTTAAGATCCAAGCCAACTTACCTATAGATCATGTAGAGAGAGAAGTGAAGCAAGACTATGAATTTATCCACAAAGGAGATCATGAGTTCATCCCTTCAGCATTTGACATAATCTTGCTGTCTGAAAACCATCATAAGCTCATATCCTAGCTTCTCATGGCAAGAAGGCAAGCCTTACAGCTACCTCCAATAGAGCCTTAGAGTGGAGATTAGGAAGATGACTTTGCAGCCTAGTCTAAACATGGAGATTCATACCACACCATCAGTCCCCATGCCTATACAAACCCATTATTCCACCCTTTTTTGGAAGAAATTGTGCTTCCTCCTTCATCCGCAAATACTTGAGCACCAATTTCCTGACAAAAGGTACCTACTTCCATTCCCATATTCTCCATGCTCAATATTCACTTTGATTCATCCACTTCCATTGTATCCCCGCAAGTATAGTCCTAACAACTCCCTTCCCAAACTAACGTAGGATCAATCTTTCGACCTCAAGTAATTGGGATGCCATCGGTCATACCAGCTTCCACATCCACCCATTACATACCTCAAGTACAAATCCATGTAGCACCATTAATTACTTTAACCCAACATGTTTAGGGTGTTACTTCACAACTTGTAGCTGGGCAGTGGATTCCACCAGCTATTTAGCAAAACCCGTCTACTCATTACAACATACCACACCTCATAGTCTCAGCCCTGAATGTCATCCCATCATAACAAATGATAGTGCAACAATCTCTCTTTCCACAAATGATGCAACAATCAAATCATTATCAGCCACCACCAACTCAACCCACTGGTCTACCTACTTCCCAAGAGTGGGCAGACACAAAAAAATGATGCACTCATTGGCAGAAGAATTAAAAAGCCTTAAAACTATGAACACTGAGGAAGTCAAGGTGCTAGACTTCTATCAAGATGATCCAATTGACCCCTTAGTTCCCCCGTTAACCTTGCCAAAAGGAGTCTCGTTACCCCATCTAACCAAGTATAATGGAGAGGGAGACCCAAATTCCCACCTAGTAACATTGCAAACAGAATGTCTTTTTCTTCAGGCATGGCCCCATGTAATTCTACATGTGTTTGCTATGTCCTTAACCGGAAAAGCCTTAGACTGGTACCGAGCTTTGTCCCGTAACTCCATATCTTCTCTAGAGGACTTGTTGCACCAGTTTGTCACCCATTTCAAATACAATATAAAGCCTGAAGCCATGTTAGATAGCTTGATTTAAATTAAACAAGCGCCACTGGAGCCAGCATATAAATTCATCCAGAGGTAGAGTGTAGCCTTGAACAAACTTCACGAGCCCATTCCTGAAACATATATGCTTACCATACTTAAGGCAGCCGTGAATGAATTTATTAAGTCAAAGCTTTACTATTTGAAAGCCCACACATTGAGCCAAGCATTTGTGAAACTTAAAGATATAGAAGAGGTGGCACAAACAAGTAATGATGTAGCCTACTCAACCTTTAGGAGCCAACATACGAGGAAAGAGAAATCCAAAACAACGATAGCAGCAGTGGCTGAAATAGCCCGACCTAGTCATCCAGGACCAAAATGAAAACAACCTGCTATCCCAAACAGCTATGAAAGAACCACACCCACACCTACACCCAAAAATTCCTCAAATAGAACCAACACCATAGGTCATGCCCATAGATTCGAAAGAAAAGACCCTACTCAATATACACCCTTGCCTATGAAGCCTTTAAAATTACTTGATCAACTTCTAAAGGCTAGGCTAATCTAGCATAAATAAATGTCTCTTGTGGCCTCTCAAAAACATGATCAATTTTGTGAGTTGGCCAAGAACCCAGCCTTAGAAACAACCAACAAGCCCCCCATTCCAAAAGGATTTAGGTTGGATAGGTTTTGTGAATATCTCCAATGATGTGGTTATGGGACTAATTATTATTTCACTCTAAAACAGGATATACAACGTATGATTGATAGGGGTGAAGTAGTATTCAATGAAGCAAACCCAGTAAGACCCAAAAACCAATCCATGGGGGTCTACAAGGATCCTCTTAATACCAGTGATGCACCATATGTGATTAATAATATCCATGTGGAGAATAGACAGGACATTCCATGAAAACCTTTTGTGATTCATAGGCCTTTGGAAAACACACCTACCCCAACATCTCCTCAAACCCCTTTCATCATACGCACATCCCCCACACCACCAAAACCATTCGTCATCCATGTACCTCCTTCTGTTGCAGCAATAACCACACCATCTGAAAACTGACCCATTCCCTTTGTGATTCGAGTGCCAAAACGCCCTGATATACAACCCACCTCCATTTCCCCCGACCTCTGCAAGAACATCTTGCTGATAGACTAACAAGAGAGTTCCTGGAAAGAGAAGACCATCAACACAAATTAGGACCACCAAAGCCAACACCACTAAATGCTGTTCCCATGGGTCTGCCCATTAATGACCCTAGTACGAGTCATCAAAACAAGAATAATGTCACGAGTCATGTCCCAAACCTAGCAACCTTGGATACTAATGTAAAAAACCCTCCATGAGAAATATGAATGTTGGCTCAAATGGACCAAATCTCCATAGACAAGGGGGCCCCAAATGGTAAATACCTAGCAAGTGTGTTGACCCACGTCACACAAGCTTTGAAACAAAAGAATACTTCTTTAAGTCTGTATGATCTAGTAATGACTTCACCAGTACATCGAGAAGCTCTTGTACGGATGTTGACCTTGATCCCTGTTAGTGAGGACCTTCCTGTAGATGAACCATCCATTTATGTGGTATTGTCCATGCAACCTCAGGAATCAAAGACTACATCCCTAGAGTTTCGTGCTAAGGACATTAAGCTAGATGAGAAAATAGGAGAAGTCACTACAGTTCCTATGTTCATAATGATATAGGTCAATCATTTCAAGATACATAGGGTGCATGTCGATGACGGTGCGGTGACAAATGTAATACCTTTTCTCTTCATCGAAAAACTGGGACTTACTGAAAAATACAGCCCATGACAAATTCTTTCTTGAAATCCTTTAGTGGTTCTCGCATTGTGGTGAAAGGTATGGTTACTTTAGATTTCATAGCCGGGGACCAATTCCCCACATCAACTAAATTCACAGTGGTTGATGAAATTCCAGGGTTTAATATGATCCTAGGATGTCCTTGGCTGGCTTAACTTAAAGCTATGTCCTCACCAGTCCATCAGGAGATCCACCTACCTTATGAGGGTGGTGAGATCATCGTATATGCAAATACAATAGTACCACCTACTTCCTCACACCCTAGGGTAGATCAAGAGTTAGAAATTAAGTTCATTGAGCCTAAGCAAGGAACTATGAGCATACTTCAAGATGTAAACCCACCGTTAACTCCCAACCCTACTGAAACTGAGAAAACACCAAACAACACAAACATAAGCGCCATTCCTACTAATGTCTTTTGGTCAGAATTACCCTTTGACATCACCGATGAAGGGGAAGGTGAGTATAAGATCTTACCCACATGCCCAACCCCACATGTTAAGCTACAAAGGATCAAGAAGCAACTCAACAAATAGAACTAACTACCAAATGTCTGAAATGACATTAAACTACCAAATGTTTGAAATGATGTTAAACTACCAAATGTCCAAAATGACGTTAAACTACCAAATGTCCAAAATGAAGTTAAACTACCAAATGTCTAGAATGACATTAAACTACCAAATGTCTAGTATGACGTGAAACTGCCAATGAATGTCCGCAATGACGTTAAACTAGCCACGGTTAGAAATGATCGGTTCCTTTTAAAAGTTTCCTAAAACTGTTATTGCTTTGGCCCACTATGGCATAAAACTGGTAACCTTTCTTTCCTTAGCAACAAATGCAATAGTCCACCATGACTTTAAACTGATCTGAACATCCCAAAATAGCTTTAAAATAGGATTCAATACGTTGCAAAGTTTACATATTTTCATTACGTTATGTTAAAATTTATTTTAAATGATACAAGTTGTCGTCTCAATTTATTCCTTCTCATTACTTTCTTTTACAAGTATTGTTTCACATTTTGCTCCCCCATCCTACATGCATATGTTCATGATAATACTAGAAAACACAAATAAAAAGAACATAAAATAAAAAAATGAATGAAATGATGATACGTCAATATGGTAGTAAAATGTCAACATGTTATGTCATAATTAGGTCCACATTATTACATTTGTCAACCAGATACTTCCATCAAACATTTAAAAATCCAAAAACATTTAATAGCTAAGGTCTAGTTAATAGTAAGCTCATGGAGTGGGTTGATCCCCAAGAAGCTCATGGAGGGGACTGGTCCCCAAGATCCTCTTCATCATCCGCTCTTGCTCCGCTAGGGCCAGCTCCATCATTAACATTTCCCTACAAACGGAAAATAGAAAATAAAAAAAAATAGGTAAGAGTAGTAAAGAAAATCATAAACACAAATTTTTTTTAAAAAAAATAGTAACACTAAAAATGAAAATAATAAAGCCAAAAAAATGCCACAATAAAAAACTCACAAGTGAGGAAGGCCCTAAGTTGGTCTCCAAACTCTGTAGAATCTTCTTCTCGGGCACATTTGTCCAATCCGCCTCCAAGCCAAGATCAATGCCAACAAGTGTTTTTCCCTTGTCCACCGAGGTCCAAGTAGGGTGCCCAAGAGAGAACACGCTTGTTGCAGCTTCACTAGAGGTGGTGGTAATTGTTCTCTCAGGAGATCCCTCCACCTTGGTGCACTCAACAAAGCTATCATAGGTAGACCGCAAGCCTAACCCATCAATGAACATCTCCATCCGGTGATGTTCAATTGAATCCTCCTTTAATCATTTCTTATACTAATGCTTGTGGTCCTTTTGGTCTTAGCCCCATTTTCGTACTTTGGCAGCAAAGGATTTTCAATCATGACATTTCCTATTCAGAAAATCTATCTGTGCTCTTTGTTCTACTAAGTCTGGTGTCACTTGCACTTTTCTGTTCAAAACCATCTAGTAATGTGCATAGGTGATTTTGGATGAGCATCGTGTGCTATCACCAAACAACCTAGCAGCGGCAAAGTCATAACGGGATTGGAAATCCCTTTTCTCCTCTCTTTCTTTTGCTAGTGTCTCCTTCAATGAGTGAACCTCATCCCATAGATACTCAGTTGAACGCCTTAAAGTCCAAACTAACTTAACATTCTATACGACGCAACTAGAAACTGCATCGTAAATCTTTCTTGGGACTTGCTCAATATTCCTTGGAAATTTAGGGAGGGCATCAATATGAGTAGCTTTAGATGGATCCCACTAGAGCATGGCACCTACAAGTGTAAGTTCCGCACACATGAATCAGTCATGATCAACAATGAATGCAAAGAAACACAAATAAAACCAGATACTTAGCATGAAATGTAATGTACACATACCTATTTCTAGATGAGCTTCTTGTAGGCAAGCAATCACATCATTACCAATGCCCATAACAAAATCAATTTTGCTAGGCATCTCAGGCCATGACCTTAATGGGTTAGTTAGTGTGGGATGAGCAGGGGAGATCTCCTCAATTGGGGCCTATGATTCTGATACCTTGGCCTGGGGTGTATGTGCCTCAAAAATTTCAGCATCTACCTTTGATAATCAAGATAATCAAGAACAACACATGAAAATTAAAAGACACAGAATATGGATTAAGCTACAGGGAACATACCAAAAAGCCCTTCGCTGTTTAGCTTGGGCAGATCACCAAGTTGCAAAGATCCATCAAAGAAAGCATTGAGAACATCTCTTTCATCACTTGAAAGCCTAAGTGCACCCAAGGCCTCTGCAAGATTTGTCCCAATGTTGCTTGTCACACCTCTTCTTGTGGGGCAAGAATTTCTTCTTCCTCGATTGCTTCTTCCTTTTCTTTTCCTTCCTTCTTAGGTATTGGAGCCATGACAGCTTTCTCCCTCTTCGGACTTTCCTCTGAAATAATACCAGAATCTTAGAGTTAGTATGATATAGCACATAAATACATCCAATAACATATAAACCAAAAGGCAACAAGATAATAAATATATAACAATAAAATAAACTACTTACCCTCCACTGGCAGTACAAACTGAATCTTGTTTACTCTTGTTGTTATCACATCTGGAGTAGGCTCCCTTGGGCGTTCTTTCCTCTTCACCTTTGTCTTGGACTTCCCAATAGTCTCACTAATCAAATGTTCATCCCTTTTAACAGACGTTCGCAGCCTAGGTGGTTCCAAACCCAAGCTATCATGGGAATGATGGGAACAACTAGTTGCACCCCTAGTTGTAACTGATGCTAACTCCTCAATGTCTTCCGATGGGTCCTGGGATCTAGTGGTGCTATAAAAATGGCAAATCGAAGGACAAGATAGTTGCAAACAGTCTCTCAAAATGTAGCAGTTATCCTCATGAACTACTAAGAATTCAATGAACTTGCATGGGTACCCCGCAAAGATGGAAAATGTGAAATGGGATTTTGCATGGATGCTTGAACGTAACCTGATGATCTCCCCACGAAGGCCAGATGCCAGAAATTGTGCCCAATTGTATTGCATGCATGTCTCTAAAACTACATGTATCACATGTGTAGACTTGATCCCAAGGTTTCTTCCTTGAGAAAGAGATTTGGGAAATTCCCGTGCTCGAAAGAGAGGATACAAGAAGTTCACCTCCATCGATCAGGTATCCTCTTGCATAGCAAATCCCTTAGGACCTTGAGGCATGCCTAAACACTACTCAAGATCCCTTATGACCTATCCGTCTTTGGTTGCTCTGTATATGGCTACCATGACACCATTCATGGGGATGCCAAAAATATTAGAGAGAAATTCAGTGGTTAAGTGGAATGAAACCTTTACTTCTTAAACTCATGTTGTAAAATGAGAAGCATCACCACTGAAAGATTCAACAATGGTAACCATCTCAACAGTTGGAATGCTAGGAGCCAAGGCTGTAAACAAGTCCATCAAACCTGCCTGGGTAAGATGACTGATGATCAAATTAGAAGTTTGCTTCTGTAACCATTTTTGTAATTTCTCTACCTCCCCATAATTCATAAAAAGCATGGCCTCAGTGCACCCTATTGTAATGGTAACTTCTTTGGGGGGATGGCTACTGTAAAAGAAAAACATAGAGCGAAAAGTTAGAAAAGGAACATGATACACAATGATGCAGAAAAAAAAGGAAAATAGAGTCTAAGGTACGATCACTTACCATTTGTGACTGGTGTAGGTGAGGTGGGTGCAGGATCAATCCTTTGAGGAAAAATTGGCCCATTAGAAGACCAATCCTTATGTAACCAACTGTGCACTTGGCAGCGCTCAAACGCTCTTGAGAACTGCTTATGGTAGTCCAAAATAGCCACTTTTATCTGGTCTAGTACCGCGACACGAAGAATAGGGCCAACCATGAATGTCTCTAGCACTGTGCACGCTAAAGTAAGCCCATCATCATTATCACACATTCCATTCTCATTAAAATAGGGCTTGCATAGAAAAAAAATTTACATTTAGATGAAGACACAAAATTCAAAAAGGAAATAAAAAACGTAAAGTAAGACTCAAGAAAGCATACCTATTCACTTTATATACTATCCCGAGTGGGTTCTGAAATGAAGTATGCACAGGGAGGGCTAAGAAAAGTGTGTTGTTGTTATTGTAATGACTATAGGTAGGCAGCTCCCACACACAAGTCAAGGAATGAGTAGATCTAGGACCCTTAGCAGGGCCTCCCTCAACTCTAAAAAGTCCCTCATCGATATCAGTGATAAAGGCAAGCATGTCTTGTGTAGACCCGGGCAACACAGTCTCAATAATATCATGAGCCATCTGTTCACTTAGGTGAGACCATATAACCACATTAAATTTTTATAGGATAAATGACAAAAATGAACTAACACCGAGATGAAACCATATCACATGGGGCCTGATTCACTATCATAGGGAGGTGTGTTTGGCCCAAAGGGGCCAAACTAAGCAAGTACGCCAACAAGCTCAATGACGAGGAGAGAAGATTTAGGTCCCTTGCATACAATCGAAACATTGAGTAAGTAAAAAATCCAAGTACTAACAATAGGTCAACGTCAGATAAAACCAAAAATCACATAAACAAATATTGCACCCCATGAGACAAGGACACCAACATCTATTTAGTGTATCTGATGCTCACTGGGGTACATTGAAATCCATTTCACCGTAAATCCACATAAAAGTACAAAACATGAACACTTGTTGAAGCAAGGTTTAAATCATCTATCCTAGGAAAAAAAAATAAATAGTACAAATATGAAATCATCTAGTAATGAACATCCTAGGAAATGATGTAGATCTTCACATTTTTAGCTAATGCTAGGGCCCCATTTTCAACAACTAACACTGGAGGACCTTCTAGAAAAACTCATGCTGGGCCTTCCAACAAATTCATGCTAGCCATTCCTTGCCCAAAATTAAAAATTTTGCAGCTCATGCTGTCCTGCCCTGAGGCCAAAATTTTGCAGCTCACGTTGCCCTACAAAAAAACTGAAAATTTGTAGTCACGCTGCCCAGCAAAAACTGAAAATTTGCAGTCATACTACCCAGCAAAAACTACAAATTTGTAGTGTTGCTACCAAAGAGGGCAAGACACTCACACTGCCAACGAGGGTAGGGACGCTCATGTGATAGGAAGCCTTGAAAGCCCAAAACCCTATGGCTTGATAGCTCATAAAACCCACGATGCAGGAAGCCCCAAAATTTTACACTGCCTTGAACATCCCCTGGAGCTCATGCCCTAGGCACTCACATGAGCCTTCGTGGATGATTCATGCTAATATTTTGGGCCTGTACTCATGTTAGGGCTAGTTCCAGCAACCCACATTCCGGATTAGAGGGTTCGCAGCCCACGCTTCCTTGCACTGAAACCTTGTTTTCCATACATTGACATTGAAAAGAAAAATAAAAATTGATGCTGATTCCCACTTCTCTTGATGCCCAGGAAAGCCCATAAACCTCACATTGCCAGAAAATCCAAGAAAACCCCAAAACCCATGCCGCAGGAAACCTTGAAAGCTCACGTAGGACTGAATATCCTTGGTACTCATGATCCAAGCATAAATTCACACTGCTCACGCTGATGCCAAAAATCCTAAAACCCCTAAAACAACCTCAAAATTGTTGCTGTAAAACTCTATTCTAAGTAACGCTACTGATAAAATGTCAGTGGAAAACTGGGAGAAAACAAAATTACCTGTGAAGAGCCTTCTTCCATGTTGGGATCCTGGCTTGGGGGAGATGCTAGAGAAGCTCTTCACTCTCCTCCATGAATGCTAGATCTTCTTGCCTCTTTCCCTTACCTTGGCTTGCATTTCCTCTACCATTGTCCTTCATCTCTGTTGTGCTCACGCTGATGCTGATGCGAACGCCTTAGCTCACACTACCTGCACTATGTAGCTCACGCTGTTGTTCAAATTTCTAGGCACCCACACTAACAGAAATGATACTTGTACTCCAAAAACTCCCTTTTCTAACTCTAATATTATCAATTTAATTTAATTTATTTTATCTCCTATTTTGAATTTTAATTTTACTTCATCATGTTTGCATTTTATTGTTTATGTCATCTTTGCCTTATGCTTGCCCAATATTCCTCATTATTCTAGCCTCTAGAGATGAGGCCCAAAAAACAAAATTCTTATGAAGAAGAGGAGAAAAATGCAAAAATCAACAACAAAATAAATAAACATATATAAACTTATAGAAATACGTAACGATGCACGTAAAATTCATAAAACTTTAAAATCTCCATGAACTTATTGTCCATTCAAAAATTTAAAAGTCAAAAAATTTAAAACTTAAAAATGATGCATACACTCAAGTCAACATAAACATTATTGGCCTGGTATGATCTTAAATTTCCATCTGACCTAGTATGGCCTTAAACTACCACGACTATCACTGCGTCTCCTAATTTTGTCAGTACATAGTTTGATTACCCTATGTTCATTTACACTTTGTAATTCTCCTACCAAAGGGGTGTCTTTTACTTCGCTCCCGTTTTAAATTAGCAGGAGTGAGCACCATGGCCACTAAGAAAATCCTCTCAACATTGCCTCTCAGTGGACCATACAGGGAGATAGAAAGAGCAATCAACCTAGAATCCTTAGATCTTGACCCATGCGCTTACACTAATTTAATAGCCTCCACTCAAGAAACATCAAACTGGCCTAAAAATGTGACTAAGACTTTGGATCCAGAAGCCGATAATATCACTAAAGATTCCCTTGTTGAGGTCCCCATTACCATGTATAATGATGAAGCTAGAACATTGAAATTAAGCACCCTACTAGACCCACAACTTGTCAATGACATCACTCAAGTACTAAAAGAAAATATAAAAACATTTGCATGGTCATATACTGACATGCTAGGATTAGACCCCCGAATCATCCAACACAACATTATCCTTAATGAAAAATTAAACCAGTAAAATAAAAAGCATGAAAATTTAGAGCCAAAGTAGCGTTAGCAATCCATGCTAAAATCACAAAGCTCTACCAAGCCAACTTCATTCGAGCTGTTGATTATTTCAATTGGGTATCAAACATTGTTGTAGTCCCTAAGAAGAATGGTAGTATATGCATATGCATTGACTTCCGTGATCTCAACATAGCCACCATAAAAGATGACTTCCCGTTACCTAACATTGATCAACTTATTGACATGACTGCTAGGCATGTGCTATTGTCCTTTATGGATGGATTTTTACGCTACAACCAAATAAGAATCAACCCAGAGCATCAACTCAGAACGACCTTTATGACACCTTGGGGTACATTCTGTTATACAATGATGTCTTAAAAATGCAGGTGCTACACATCAGCGAGCAATGACATACATATTTAGTGATTACATGCTCAATTTTCTCAATGACTGTGTTGATGACGTCACGGTTAAATCGAAAACACCTAAACAACATGCAAAAGATCTAGACCTAGTGCTTAAACGTTGTATCAAATATGACCTTAGGCTCAATCCAAAGAAGTGTGTCTTTGGTGTTAAAATGGGCAAAATTCTTGGCTTCCTAGTCTTCGAAACAGGGATATGGGTAGACCCTAATAAGGTTAAAGTAATAACCAATATGCAATAACCAAGAAACCTCACAAAACTATGTGGTCTCCAAGGTAGACTGCAATTCATCAGATGCTTTATCGAAAGGATGACAGATAAGTTGAGTCCCATGCAGCACCTTCTATGAAAGAACGTGCATTTCCAATGGACTCAAAAATGCCAAGAAGCATTCAAGAACATAAAACAAGAGTTGGCTCAACTACTAACTATTTATCCTCCACAAAGTGATAAACCTTTCTACATCTACCTTGCAACTTTTGATTCCTCCATTACATTGATGCTTTGTCAAAAACATGAGGATGGAGTCGAAATTCCTATATATTACCTAAGCCATGCATTAATCGCCTATGAACAACGATACAACGACATAGATAAATCATGCCTTGCCCTCGTCTTATCCTTGAAGAAATGGCGGCATTATCTCTTCTGTAATTAGGTTTACATCATTTGCAAGGATAATGTACTCCATGCCATCACTAATAACATCTATGAGTTGAATAGGATAGCTAGGTGGAAAGCGATGATCATAGAGTTTGACTTGCACTATGTCACTCAATCTTCCACAAAAGGTTAAGCAATAGTCATGCAACTAACCTTCTTGCCAACACACGATCAAGCAACAATAAACTCTGAATTCCTAGATGAGAATGTTAATAGTATAGACACCATACCTAACAACTATGAGGAAATCCTCTATTTCGATGGAGTCTCAACTTCCTGAGATGGAAGTGCTGCAACTATTTTAATACACCCTTTTGAAAAAATTCAACCATTTTCCTATCAATTGAAATTTTCTTGCACCAATAATGTAGCAGAATACAAAGGTCTTCTTAGAGGTCTTCAGGCAACATTAACTTCAAGGATCACACATCTTGTAGTTCGAGGTGATTCATAGTTAGTCATTAATCAAGTCACTGAGATTTATGCATGCAAAGCTCTTCATTTGCAACCTTATTGTGATTTGACCAAACATCTACTGAGACAACTAGTAGAAGTGGACATATACATGTTCCTAGGAATGAAAACACTATCGCTAATGCACTTGCCATACTAGCCTTAAACATGACACCCGAAATGTTCCACGCATTGCCTAGCTCTATAACAAGTTGTGCCGAACCTATAATTAACACTCTCGATCAAATTCCTATAGCATTTGTTAGCACAACACACACAATGAAATGGTATGATGACATAAAAGAGTACCTTCTACAAGGCAAACCTCCACAACACTTGACACATGCTCAAAAGGATGTCATACAGAAACACTCCCGATAGTACGCATTGATAAGGGACACATTGTGTCACAAATCCTACGAAGGCATCTTGTTGATGTGCACTAGTAGCATTGATGGTCAAACGATCATAGAACAAGTCCACGAGGGACTTTGTGGAGGGCATATAGCACCCAAAGCAATGGAAACAAAGGTTAGAGCTTGTGACATTTGCCAAAGGCATGGTAATCTAATACATGTGCCACCTAACGAATTACACACAACACAAATCACATGGCCATTCCAAAAATGGGGATTAGAATTAATTAGACCAATAATGCCATCATCCTCCATAGGACATAGATTCATTATCATAGCAACTGAATACTTCACAAAATGGGTAGAAGCTATCCCTCTTAGGAAGACCACTTCAAAAAATATTTGCACCTTCATAATAGAAAATATCATGACTCATTTTGGTATTCCAATGACCATCATTTCTAACAATGGGCTATAGTTTAGCAGTGTAGATACTAAAAGTTTTTGTGAAAGCCTAGGTATTAAACATGCATTTTCATCACCTTACTAACCATAGAGCAATGGTCAAGCAGAGGCTACAAACAAGACTATCATCATGGTGCTTAAAAGGATGCTTAATCAGAGTAAGAAATGATGGCATGAATAATTAGTCTACACATTATGGAGGTATAGAATGACACATCGAACGTCTACAGGTAAAACACCATATAGTCTTATGTATGGATCTGAAGCTATTTTACCTTTGGAGTTATAGGTTCGATCATTGTGGATAGCTCTCTCGAGCCTCGTCGATGAAAGTCAAAATAATGAATTATGCATTGTTGACCTTGACTTAGTAGAGGAAGAATGTGTGCGAACGCTTGATGAAATCAAATGGTACCAAAAACAACAACAGCAACGACACGAACATGATCTACACAAGCGCCCTATTAAAGAGGGAGACTTAGTCCTTAAGGTCACCTGTGAATATCCAAAAAAATTCTTAGCCAACTAGGAAGGGCCTTACTTAGTCACCAAGGCATAAAATAATGGAGCATTCAAACTTGTTGATATGGATGGGAATGAGTTCGCTAATCCTACAAATCATTTGTACCTGAAATGGTACTATGTATGATGAAATTGAGGTATGTAAAAGTCCTAGCATCATGACTTAAAACTAATACCACAGAAAAGTCCTGGCATCATGAATTAAAACTGATACCATAGAATAGTTCTGGCATCATGACTTAAAACTGATATCACAGAATGTCCTGGAGTCATGAAAATAAAATGACACCATAGAGCTTCGTTCGGTATGACACTAAACTGCCACATCCATCCGCTATGACATGAAACTAGAATCTAGAGTCCACTAAGACTATAAAATGGTTTGCCTCTTCACAGTCCACTATGACTATAAACTAGCAACGCACAGTTCGCTACAATGCTAAACTGGCACTGTTCAAAGGGTTATGATGAAAATAACCTGCAACAATATGCTAAGACTATAAACTAGCAACATCATTGAGGACTAGAAAAAACTTGAAAATATGTGGCTGCAATTGGCTATACATGTTTCACAAAGACTTGCTACATAATTTGTCTCATGGACCCTAATGAAACTAATGCTGCTCATGATTCTGTCTGCTTTGAAATTACACATGGTGGCTCCATCTCCTTGGCTGTTCTCAAGTTCAAAGTGCTTAGTTACCCATTTCATTTGTGGTTTTTCTTATCTTCTTAGAGTTATGTTTGCAAAATGACACGCTTGAGGCATTCACGCATAGATGCACTTCATCATGAAGACAAGGTATCACATTTTTCCTAACACCCACAACTGGGTTAATCAATCTGTTCATAAGTACATTCCCTAATCCTGATACATTCCCTATTTCCAATCACATTTCCCTTACCCTATTCAATTACCCCCCAATCCCCTTGATACATCCCACTCACCTCAAAACCCTTGACACACTGTTGCACATTATGGCTCTCTAAGTAATTACAACGCAAAACAAAATATACAATGCATGATACAAAATGCAAGTGCTTGAAAACAAGCACAGTGCTAAAAGCACGGTCTTTCAAAAATACCAAAAAGAACAAGAAAAGGAAAAAAAAGAAAACATTAAAAAGAAAACAAAAACAAAAAAAAAAAGGAAGAAACAAAGAAAAAGAAAAAGAACAAAAAGGTCAAAGAGCAAAATACATAGAAAAGGTCTTCATGACCCTATTGAAATTATAGACCAAAGACTATTATCTATTCTCATACAAGCCCTAGGCGAGAAGGTAATTGTCTTGGAAAGTAGTTACACTCGTGTCTCAAAAAGATCATGTTGCACATCATTGCGTGGCTTTGGTTGTTTACAATGGGCCCCGTAATCACTCTACAAGAGTCCCATTTCTCCAAAGAACGCATGCCCTCTATGTCTTGGCTTCGATTTTTCTGAAAACTGACTATTAACGAGGACCAATGATATAATTTGTTCACGTGAGAGCATTCCTATCTCACAATTTCAACAGTAATCATATCCCTTGATTTTCCTAGATACAACCAATCCCCTTGCATCTTGAACTACATTCCGCTAATCCCATGTACTTTTGAACATGGTGCGATGACATCCAGCCAAGGGTTGATAGTTAATGTTTGGTACTTGGTTGTTCATGATGTTTTGCACTTCTTTGTCGATGCCTCTCAGGTGGATTCCTCCAGACGTCAAAAAAGAGGGACCAATGAAGCACCACTAATTTTGGCCTAACACTTTGAAGTGAAAACAACTGAAAGTCCTCTTGACCTTTGGGAGGAAAAAATTTGACTAAGTCAATCTCACTCACGCTGGCTTATCCTCGGCAACACACACTAGAAATTGCAAATTTTCACTCACACTGCAGGTCACGCTGTGGTCATGTTGCAATGACCAACCCTAGAAGCCTCCAAATCAATTCAAAAATGGTCAAAATCTGAGAGTGCAAGCCATCCCTGAGGGCCACTGATATCCACTCTAGGTTTCAGCATTCAAAAATTCAAAATAGGAGACAAATTGTTCACATTTCCACACACATGCTGCAAGTCACACTGTGGTCATGTTGCACTCACATTGGCAGCGTGAGTCCAGCATGACCAACTCTGGGAGCCTCAAAACTGAGTCGAAATGACTTGATTTCCAAAGAGCAAGTCATCCTCAGAGTTCATTGTTGATAACTTCACCCTTCAGCCTTCAGAATTTTATTTTTTGAGTCCAAAAATGGTAGTTTTTTTGGCTCACGCTATGGTCACGTTGTAGCTCACGCTGTGGTCACGTTGCAGCGTGAGTCCAGCGTGAGCTGCCAAAGGTAGCTCAAAAAAAGGTACTTTCAAGGTCAGTTTCTAATTTTTAGATCACTCTCAGGGTCAAACATAGACAGGAAATTTTTGTACTCAAGAATCAGGCTTCAAAAATCAAAATCTGGAGTGAAATGCATCACTTTCAAGTCACTCACGTTGAGGTCACGCTGGGGACACGCTGCAGCGTGAGTGTAGCATGCTCACGCTGAGGACCTGTTGTGACAAAATCACCTCATGATGGAAGTTCTTGTCAGGCGAAGACACCTCAAATAGCCACATAATCACTCAAATTGACATCTTGTAGCAGTCAATTCAAAGATCCAAAAGTTTCAAGCGAGCTAGAGTCAATTTCTCTACATTGTCATTTCATTGTAAATTTTCATCATTTGGCATTTGTCAGGCTCTTACACTCCGAATTGTGTGTGCTTCCATGAGTGTAAGCTAGCTTGAGTGAGTTATCTCACGTTGTAAGATACAATGTACCTAGTCCAAAACATAGCTTGCCCGCACATATCCGACTCAAATACAGCTATCCATTGGACACGTGTCACTTGATCTACTTTCCTCTCATCTCCTAGCCATTGATTCCATTCTTGAATTCCGCACTTGAGCCTGGCCTAGCCCTATAAATACCTTGTCAATTCACATAAATAGAGTTGGCAACTTTAAAGGTTAATAGCTTAGGAAACTCATACCAGTAATCCTTGGGTGCTCAGTACACTTGACTCCTAGCATCTAAGCACTTCTGAAACACATCACATCACATCACCTCTTGGCTTGGTGCTTGACCTGCCATCCATACGTGCAACTACGCTTTGACCGGTACACATATTTTCTAAGTAATACAATACAATATAGTTTGTTTTGCTAGCCATTATTCTGTTTACTCTGTTTTACATTTATTTTACGTTTTATTTACAATACCAGTTCTGCATATGTTTTTGTTTACATTTCGTGTGCACTGTTTACATTTCGTTATGATAACCTCAATGTAGGCCATAGTTTACACTCATGGAAGTCCTTGGTTGATTTGCATAAAGATCATCCAAGGCACTCTGCCTTCATTTCCTTTTCTAGCTTGCCCTCACTCGAAGGTAGGATCAGTTGTGTCTATCCGACGATCTTTTGATGTTTGTTTTTTAATTCCATCCTTACACCAATGATTTAGGTCAGTACATGGTGGAGTCAAGAAAGAAAATTCATAGATGCTAGGTCAAGAAAGACAAGAAGAGGAGGCCATTTCTTCTAGATGGTTGTAGGTCAAACTATGGTGGCAATGCTAGATTGCCTTTATGAGATAGATGTTAAAGGAACAAAACCCCCAGGAACAATCTCAGAGCATGATCCAGATACTCTATTTTGCATTAATAAAGCATTATTTCCTTGTTTCTTCAACATTTTCTTTGTTAGTTTAATTATGCATAATGTCAAATGTTACATATGTTTGACATTTGATATATTGTCTTCTTACGCATAATGTTTAACATAATGTATATTGATGTTTTCCATGACGTCCAAGGATGGGACATTACACATTCAAACATGAGTCTTGATATGAAAAATATGTTTAGTATATCTTATATGAAAACATAAATCAATCCCCAAAGATTAAGTAATTATTCATAAAACTCTCTTAGATTTGAAATTAATATAAAACTCAAGAATAGATATGTAATGATAGAAACATTTGAGTTAGAAATAGAATAAATTTGTATGAAATAGTTTTACCTCCAGATCCATTATTCTTGAAAAGGATTTGATGTGCCTAAGGTGGTCTTGTCAATCACCTAAGGACTTGAAAATATGTTAGCAAGATTAAGATAATAAAATAGGCTATAACATAGTAAAATTGAATGAGAAAATGTGTAAACAAAGGATCCAATGCTAGATTTGCAAGTGAATCAAAAGCAATTACAAAAAACAAAGTAAAAATGTGCCTATGAAACTACAAATTTTATATTAATACTATAAAAATGTTGTAAGAGTATAAGTTTAGAAGATATAGATCATAGATTAATTAACCTTGATGATTTTCATAGTCTGGAAATACAAGGATTTTAGAGATCTCTATGAAACTATCATTCAAGATCTCATTCATGGATGAGAAGTATGTGTTCTATAGTTGATCTAAATAATTATAGATTGAGATCTACTTCTAAATGATGATTACAATAGGCTCTCAATGCTCACAATGGACAGTGCTAGGGAGAAAGGCTATAGGCTTATAGATCTTTATTTTGCTCCAAAAGCCTCTAGTTCAAAGAAGGCTTAAATGATCCAAAAGTCTTTAACATAATGTCAATTCTTATATAAATAGTCCACGATATGCTATTTCTTTGTTGATTTAATTTGAGCAAGTTTCTTGGGCATTTACATAGCATATTTGACCATATACACTGACTAGAACTATAGTGTTATATTCATACATGTTGGGATTGACAAGTGTAGAATTTTTGATACTTTGTGTCATAATTAATAGTGTTTTTGAATTTTGAGCTTAATTACATTGGTCTAATGAAATATAAGGTATTTCTGATTATATGGATAATGAATTATATTTTACATTTTTGATATGTTCTAGAATTTTTTGAAATCAAGGTCACACGATGAATTTTTTGAAGGAAAATTAAGGAATTTATTTGTACTTTTGAATCCAATCAAAATTACATGATAAAATTTGGTCACAAGGCTTCTCTATACATAACTTTTTTCTCTTTAAGTGTTTCATTAGCTCCTCTTTATTGATGTCTAGAGGATTAACCCAAAAGACATCAACAAAGAACGCAAGACACTATCGTAGGTTCATCACCGATGCTTCTCTCTCCATACTTGATTCTGTAGTTGTTAAATTATGTCAAAGAATGGTCATGATGATGAAGTAAGATCAAAATGAAATGATGATGCTTTGGAATAAGGGAATGTCCATATTGGCTATTATAGAATGGTCAAATAGTCTAATAAAAATTTCTAAATTTTTTGACATCATGATTATGATGTAGCAACATGTTTACTAGCTAACAAGGTTTTTATGCTTTAGGCTTGCAATACTAGTTACATGAGCCTGAACTTTTAGGAAACCAATGCTTTGTTGATTGGATACCCTGGGCTGCTTGGCTCTTCCTTCTTCTTTTTTGAGCTGTTGATTTGTAACTTTAGGCTATATTGGCCTCTTGGCTTTCTTTGCAATTTTTTTTTCATTTTTTAGGAGTGAAACTCTTTTTTCGGTTTTGATTGCTAATGTTGAATTGTTATATTTTCTTACTAAATTTAGAGTTTAGAGATTTAGCAAACTACTTGATGAAGCATGTAGTAGAAGATTTCACATGGTCATAATGCATAAATGTCAAACATAGGTTTTCATTATCAACAAGTAGAGGCTAAAACTAGTATACGACTATTAGCTATGAAAGGGTAATAGAAATGATATGAGGTAAGCACTGTTGATATGGTCAAACAAGATAGTCAAATCTCATGTGTTGAGGTCACAATGTAACTCATTGCTGTGATAAGTCATACTTCCATGATAACTTCAGGATTATCTTGTAAACACAACTTAGAGACAACAAGAAAATAAGTCAAAGAAATCAGAGATTACAAGAGGTTACATGAGACAACAAGAAAACATTGGCCATTATGAGGTACAACTGATAGAATTTGAGAAATCTGTCTCTAACATTGTAGATTTATACAAAATTTGTAATGCTTAAGATAAAGAAAAAAATAGTCATGCAAGGTCACTTGTTACATGCTACTAGATTTATTAACATCACTCACACACTTAAATATGTAAACAATGGAAAACAAATGTTAAAGTAAAATAGGTCAATGTTAGAAATAATAAAGCTTAAATAGGAATGGTTGATTGGATTTTCTAATTCATTCCCATATAGGTTTGATATCTTGAAGGTTGCATTATAATAGGCTTTTGTGACAAAGAAATGTCCTTTCTAGTTTGTTGAGTACTTTTTTGCATGTTTGTAAATATACTTAAGGAAAATTCCTCCTTTATTTACTTATCAATAGTTCAGATCATGATGGTAGTACTATCTTTGTTTATCTTGGTATGATTTGATGTGAAAAAATATTTACATTCATTTCTCTTCCAACAAATCTAAGTCAATGGTACACAATTCATTATTTTTCTCATCATTGATGTAATTTGATAGAGCTACCCACAAAGATAGAACTTGAAATTCAAGAGGCAACATAGCTTTTGATATATAAACTAGGCTATATGGGATGCCACTAGTTGTTATTCAAAATGTTATTCTATATGTTCATAATAAATAAAAGAGTTGCTTGTGCCATCCTCATTTGTTATTATTTAACATTTTATTTAGAATATTAATGATGACTTTACTACTAGCTTCAGCTTGGTTGGTAGCTTTTGATAATATGACAATGAAAGGAGTGCTTAATGTGTAACTATTTACAAAAGGTTTTCATTTATTGACTACTAAATTTTGGTCCATTATCTATGAAAATGATTAAAGTTAGGCTAGAAAATGATACTATGTTGTCTAGAATAAACTTGTAGACTTGTTGTGGTATTATTTTTCTCAAATGAATAGTATCAATCCATTGTGTAAAATACTTGGTTGTAGTAATGATAAAGCTATTTCTGGTAGAAGACTTAGAAGTTATTAGTCCAATTATGTCAATTCCCATCATTCAAATGACCATATAATCTAAGTAGTGTGTAACTTAGTTAGTGGCACATGTATGAGATTGCTATGTCATTGATAAGTATCACAAATTTTAAACTTTTGCATTCAATCATTCTCCATATAAGTCCAATAGTGTCTTAGGCATCTAATCTTGATAGCCATGGATCTAGTTACTATATGTCCTCCACATATATCATCTTTTATCTATTTTAGAATTGTATGGATTTCTATGTTGCTCAAGTAAACTAGAAATACACCATCATAGGATTTTTGACATAATGTATTATTAGCTATAAGGACATATTATCATTATCATTTACGTAAAACATCTTTTTGAGTAGTAATCAGGTTTTGTGGAGGTTCACCATGCATAAGATAAAACTTGATGTCATTGTATCATTTGTGTTGAGGAACGATCTATGATTTGTATAGAGTTTCTTTCCATGTTTTGCATGATGGGATGAGACAAGTTTCCATTATGGATGGTAATTTTTTAAACACATCAGGTGTTACACTTAAGGCTAATGTAGTAATGGCATCATCTGGTGTTTTTTAGCTCGAGGAATATGTTGAATGCTAACATTTATAAACCATTATAAGAGTGTTTTGGCTAAGCTAAAGTATGGTTACAAGGATTCCTCTTTGTAAGCATATAATTTAGTTACGTGGTTGATTACCAATTATGAATCATCTATTATCATCAAACATGTAAATCCATGATCATGAGCTATTATCAATCCTTTGATTAACCCCTCATACTACACCACATTATTGGTATATGGAAACTAGAAATGATAGGAAAAAGGTTAAATTTCACTAGAGTGAAGTGCAATGATGATAGTACTAGTGGCTCCATATGTAGTTGAAGATTCATCAAATTGACAAATGGCTTTATAACCTTTTGGTACATTGTTGATAACATTGACATACTTAGGATACTTGGGATCTATGGTTGTGTTGTCTTTAATTGGAGAAGTGGTTAACTATGGCTTGACCTTTGTTTGAGGCTTGGGAAACATATTGTATGTTGAATTTAGTTGTTATAACTTTCCATCAAACTTTTTAACTACTCTTGTAGATGTAAGATATAATAGTCCTTAATACATTGTTTTTACATAGGATATTGACTTGATTCCTAAAGAGGTAGTATCTCCCTTTCTTTAAGAAAAATACTAAGGCTAGGCAATGTTTCTTGACTTTAAAATATCAAGTTTTATAGGCTACTAATGCATGGCTCAAGTAGTAAATTGGTAACTCTACTCCATCTCACTTTTAATAGAGTAAATAGGCTATAGATATGTTAGATATTGCAAGGTAGCTGTAGAATGATATATCTTTCTAAGGTAGATATACAGTTGGAAATAGGACTAACTCTTACTTAATGTTATCAAAGGCTAACTAGCATTGATCTTTTCATTCACAATGAACTTCATTCTTGACCAAGTGTTTCATGGATTGTAACTTATCTATAAGCCTTGATATGAACATATGAATGAATTTTAATCTATCTTGTAAATAAAATTTCTTAATGTTACTCAATGCAAACAAGTTAATTATGCCCTTAACCTTGTTAGACTTGACACATATTCATGTCGTAGAGACTATAAAGCTAAGCATTTTTTTTATTTTAACATCAAAGATACACTTCTTACGGTTGAGTTGAAGTTCATATTTGACAAAACTTTGAAGAACGTAGCTCATGTCATGTGCATGCTCACTAGCTACCTTGGACATTATAGCTATATCATCAACATATTCATTGAGTAGGCCTAGCATGTAGTCACTAAAGATGTAGGTTATGCCTCATTGGTATGTTGCATATGCATTCTTTAGACTGAAAGACATGATCATGTGAAAAAAAAATTTCTAAGGGGTCATAACAGTTGTATGCAATTGATGTTTTGGATTGATGCTAACTTGTTTGTATCCCAAAAATCCATCCATGAAGGATAAAAAGACATGGTTAGCTGTAGTATCCATATAAGTAGATTGATAATAGGCAAAGAAAAGTCATCCTTAATAGTTTCCTTGATGAGATCACAAAAAGCAATACATATGCGAATGCTCCTATTTCTCTTAAGAACTACTACTATGTTGGATACCCAATCAATGTAGTCAATAGCCTAGATGAAACCTACTTAGTATAATTTCTTAATATCATCATGAACTACAAAGGCTAAGTCTAGTATAATCTTGTTCACTTTTTGTTTGGTATGCTTAATACTAGGATCAAGTATGATGTTATCTTAAACTATACATGGGTCAAGTTTGAGCATGTCTTCATAAGATCATGCAAAGATCTTAATGTTAGCTTAGAGGGCCTTGATGATGTCTTATGAAAGTTGAGGTTCTAGAGAGGAACTTAATTTTTAGTGCTTTCTCCTCACCATTGTGGATTATAATGCGGACTTCCACTAGAGAATCCTCTATGATGTCTGCAACCTCTAAGTTGAGGGTTTTAACTATGTAATTTGACCATTATAAGGTTTTCTATATTGATTGTAGGTGATCAAAGAAGCTTGCAAGTTTAAGGTCTATTGATTGATTGACATTACTAAAAGAAACATCCAAGCTTAAGGACAAGTCAGATTATTCCCACATCTTTATAGCTTAATCTTACACATCAAAAAAAGCATTTTAAATGACATCTACATTGTACAATTATCAAACAAGGCTAACATAATGCAAAATGATGTAATAGATACAATTAATTATTTATTTTGGTTATTATATGGTCAAAAGAGGCAATAATTACATGAAAAAGGCTAAAAATATGTATAATAATGTGTTTTAAGATCAAATAATCTATGAAGGCAATGTAATTTCATACTATTAGTGTTTTTGGATATACTAGATAGCATGTGGATAGCTTGGACTGGGTTGACAATGTCTTTGAGTCAAATAAGTTATCAATTTCATTGTATTGGTGTTTTTTACTCTTGACGCTTGAAGTTTGAGTTATGGGATCCACATGCCATCATTTTTAATCCACAAAAGTAATGTGTTAACCATGGATGGAGGCTTGTTAATGTGTTTGGCCTAATTTCATTGTCAATTTCATTAACAAAGTTTGTTTAACCCTTTGTGCTTGAAATATAAAGCTGTGGAATCCACATTTTAGTATTTTTTTTGGCTAAAGAAGGTAGCATGTAGACCATAGATCTAGACTTGATAGTGTGTTTTGGTTTATTTCATTGTCAATTTCAATGACCCAATGTTTTTGAATTTTGGTATTTTTTATTTATGAGACATCTACCAAGAGATGTCTACTTCTCAAAGGCGATGTCTACCTGTGCTTTCATTTGTCATAGCAAAGATGTCTACTTTTCAAAGTAGACATCTACTTATTATTTTAGACATGACATAGACTTCCCTCTTTCAAAATAGACATTTATATTTTTGTTAAAAACATTTTTTGAATGCAATTATATAAATCCAAACCCTCATTTTTCATTCATCCAAGCATGATGACTATGGAAAGATGACTAGGGCTTCACCAAAAATAGTGATTTGTGTATTTTTCTCAAAATACATGGCCCAAAAGAATTTTGGAAGATTAATTCCATTTCCAAAGAAGAGAAAGAAGTCAAAAGAAGCTTACTTCAGTGCTACTAGCACCTATAATCCTCAATTCAGATCCATCAATGCCCAACATTGGTTTGAGGCAACTCAAACCACTTCTATCATCTTTGAGCATTTTCTTTCTTTCTACCAGCATTGAAAAAAGAAGTTAATGCATTTCTTTCAAGTGTCAAACTAGGTTTCTTTCATTTCTATGAATTTTTACGTGCTTGATATTCTCCTTAGATAATTTTAAAGTGAAATTGTGAGTACAAATGATTTTGTTTGAGATATTACCACCATGGTTGAAGGTTTGCTAATTGATGTGTCTCCTCAAGTTGTTAAGGCACTTCTTGGGATTTCTAGTGTTGATGTGTTTAGGATCATCATTCATTCCATGACTAATATTTTTATGAATTGTGTAATTCCTATCTTCCAAGATGAAGTTGATGATGCTTTATTTGGGAAGTTAGTATCCCTTCATAGTGGAAGGATTTATAGGAGCCAGATGGCCCTAGATGCTTTCATCCTATAACTTATTGTTTTGTATAATATCATTGTAAAATGAAATTATTTGTTGCTAGCCCATGCATTTTTCCTCTACTACCTTTTCACAGGACAATCCTTGAATTTGGTTCATACTCTCTACTAAGACATGTTGGGCTTGTTCACCAAGAAGAGAATCCTTGGGCACCCTCATCTTATCAATTTTTTAATTTGACAATAAGGTGTTTCCACTCCTAACATGCCTTTTCTCAAAGAAAAGAGGAGCCTTGGTGAATATTCTAAAAAGAAGTTCTCCATCCATTTTGTTGAAGTAGAAACTATTAGCATGCCACAAAAGTCCCAAAAGAAGATATTTGCATCACCATCTTGGGCCTCTCCCCAATTGAGGAGGCCCATATTAGATAGCAGTCAAATGAAATCTTCACTAAAGAAGCTACTTAGAGAATTTGATCTTACCTTTGGGATGATTGGCAAGAACCTCTCTTAGCTTCATAAGAGAATGGACATAGCTAGAGTACCTCTTCCTCCTAACAAGTAGTAGTTTGAGAAGATTACAACTCCTCCTATTTGAAATAGTGAGGAGAACCATCCTACCCCACAAAGAAATTTAGTAGTAATTGGACCTTTCCAAGATTATGAATCAGGAAATGAGACTGATTCAGAGGAGCGTGATCCACCACCAACACATGTATAGGAGGAGCTTCCTAATCGCATACAAGATGATGCTGCAAGGTCAATTGAGATGAAAGTCATGGAGAACATCTTTGGGACTTTGTCCCAATAGATATCTACCTATTTTATCATCTATCAATAGAAAGGTTACTTCTTTATCCTCACAGTAGGCTTCATCCTAGTAGGATTTGCTAGCTTCATGTCAATTTCAAGTGAAGCTTCATTCATAAAGAGCTCTAGTCTAGGTACCTTCAAACAATGAAGTCTCCAACGCTAGTACTAGCAGTGATGATGATGAGAAGAGAATCTACCGACCTTCTTGTGCTACAACTACTTCAAATGAGGACTCCAATGATTCCATGGAGGTTAGTGATGAGAGTTTTTGGGTAGTCCCTCCTTTTTGATGATGTCCAAAAAGAGGATATTTTTTGCAAATATATGGTTTTGTACATGGTTGTGGATATATCAATGACTATATGTATTGAGGAATATTTGGATATGGATAGATTATATCATCTTTCTATTTAGATATCATGGTTTTGTACTTTTGTTGTGATATTATAGAGATAGATTTTTGTCTTGGACAGTATTTTGAAGACCTATTGATTTTTATCTTATTCGATCTCTATCCTATGCCTTGAGCCTTAGAGCCCTATCCTAGTGATTACCTTGATGCAATTGGGATTTATATGTCTTAAGGTTTTTTTTCATCATTTACTATTATTTAAATTACACATGTACTCATCCATTTTCTTAAGTTTTGAACATCACCAAAAAGGGAGAGATTGTTGAACTTTTGGTATGTCAAAACTTTAAGGAAAATGGGGAACATAGATTATTTATAGTGTATGATGATCTTGTAGGGCATGAATGAGAACTCAAGGAAACAAGATCTACAATGAGATAACAAAGTAAAGACTACATGAAAAAGATGTGAACATGGATGAGCATGGATTGAAAACAAAGGCTACAAGCCAATTGAAGATGCTTTAAGGGCTAGAAAGAAGATAAATTGATGGGAGAAAGCCTTTGAATACAAGGAACAAACGTTGAGGACATGTCTACTACTAGGAGACATCTCCATCATAAGAAGATGTCTTCATAGAGACATCTCATATGAGACATCCCATTTTCAAAGGAGATGTCTCTCCAAAATTGGGGCTAATCTAAGGTAGATGTCTCTACCACAGAGAAGAAATCTACACTAGTCATTGGGTAGCCATCATATGAATTTTGATGAGTTTTTAGAAACTCCAAAGCTATAAGAAGATATCAAATTATTGGGAATTGGGCAAGCACTATTCACATCAGAATAATCATTGTCAAATCTAAGCTATTGTACTCTTGTTCTTCATTATAACATCATTTGCTTGTTTGTATGTTGTATTGAGCTTCAACTACAAGGACTTGTAAACTTAGTTACATTATTCCATTATGTCTTTTTCTTTTTCTTGTAGCCCTCCAGGGTTGATATCCTTCTTAGAAGAAGGAATCCTCATTGAGCTTGTCAAGATCCTATGGGATTGAGTGGTTTTGCAGCATCAAAACATTCAAGAATAGAGCTCAATTTTGTAAATGTTATGGGATTCTTGAAATCAAATTTTGAGCTTGTTGAAATATTAAGGGTTTGAGTGGTTTCACAATAATGAAACACTCTAGTGTGAAGCTCAAAGCTTGTACATGATGTGGTATCCTTCAAATCACATTTTTAAGAAACAAAGTTAGGAGGTGTGCAAGGATTCTATCCTCTATGTGTGGATGTATCCAAGTTGGGGAATCATGTAAAATTTGCTATGTTTGTGTGAGTAGTAAAATTTTAATTTGGGAACTTATTAAATCCCCACTTCTAAGTTCTCAATCCTTAGAGGAAAATAGTCTGTATTTCCATTTGTTTAAGTTCTAGATCATGAGTTTCTTCTATTGAAAATACTAATATAATATGTGATAATTTTACCACATGGAAGAAAAATTTATCATAATCAATTCTTTTCTTTTAGGAATAAAATTTAGTAATAAGATGGTCTTTAAACTAGTTACTCGATTTAATTCTAAACAGTTACTTACATCCAATTGGTTTTCTACCTCAACCAAAGATATTACTTCTAACCAACAAGACAGTGTGAGTAATATATAAGAAATAAGTATAGGGGAATATTTAAGTGAGGATTAGAAAATATAGTATTAATATTAAGATGATGTGAGTAATATATAAGAAATAAGTATAGGGGAATATTTAAGTGAGGATTAGAAAATATAGTATTAATATTATGATTCATCAACTTTATAATCTTTAAGTTGATCTAGTCATATAAGAAAAATAGCCACTTGATTTAGAGATCAAATTCTAATCACTAAAAGTGAACCACTTATGATAAAGAAATGTACATGCTTCATCATGTCTTATTTTTGAGTAAAAGACATTTCATCATCCATCACTCACTTTTGTTCTTCATGATAAAAAAGCATACATAATTTGTCATACGTGAATTAGCTTTAGCGATTAGAATTTGATATTCAAACCAAGTGGTTAATTCTCTTATGTGGCCATATCATCTTAAAGATTGTAAAGTTGAGAGAGCATCAAATCAATACTTCATTTCTTCATCTTAACTTAAGTCCCTATTCTATAAATATTTCTTATATATTATTCACATCATTCTATTGGTTAGAAGCAATGTCCCCTACTGAGAGAGGATAATCCTCTAAATTTGCTTTATTAATTTCAAAAGATACATGATCAAGTGTTACATTATTGGAGAGACTACATTTGATACGTTCACAAGTATTTCTAAATATAACATAACAATTATAGATAACCCTTTAGTTTTTGAGTTGTGAAACTTATAAGCTTTTATATCATCACCATGACTATAACCAAGAAAATTATACTTTACAAAATTGTAATCTAAGTTTGATCTATCAATTTTTGAAACATGAAGATAAGCTTCATATCTAAAAACTCAAAGATAATTTAAATTGGTAGGATTGTTACTCCATATTTCTTCTAGAATCTTTCCATTAATTCTAAAGGATGGAGACCTATTGATGAAATAGCAAGTAATCATTACTACCTCAACCGAGAGATATTTTCCAAAAGAAACTTTGCTTAGAATACATCTAGTTCATTTCATTCAATGTTCTATTAAAATGTTTAATTACTTCATTCTACTAGTAAGTTCTTGGAATAGTCTTTTGCTTGTATTTGACATTTCCTTTATAGAAATTTTCAAAATCATAAGAGTAAAATTCACCATCATTATCTATTCTAAAAACCTTAGTTTTCTTTCTTGAATAATTTTCAACAAGAACTTCAAACTCTTTAAATTTTTTAAAATATTTCAGGCTTCTATTTTATTATTTATATCTATGTTTTTCTTGAAAATTTATCAATTAAAGATATGCAACACCTCCAAGTAAACATGTTTATAAGTTCTTAACTAGTTCACATACAACAATATGTATTAACTCTAACACTTGATTAACTTCTTAAAAGTTCTAAACATGTTTGTCTACCAAGCTAACAATGATGGAAAAAATTCAAAGATTATTCTATAAGGTTAAATTTACCTTTTCTTATGTAGCTCCTTTAACCCTCTTTTACTTAGATGTCCAAATCTTCCCTGTCAAAGATTAATGTTTGATCATAAGTCAGCAATAATTAGTATGCTAAAGTTGTGTTGCAGTGTCCTTACTTTCAGCTAGTACAACCTTCTCACATTTATACTAGTGGCTAGAGGTAAAAATCCTTGTAATATTTTACATTTTTATTTTTGAAGTATTATAGTTAGACCTACAATCTCTAACTCACTCATAGACACGAGACTCATTGTGAATTTTGGTACATGATGAACATGAGATATGGTTTTTATGATTTCATCCTTAAACTAGATTTTAACTTTACCATACCTAACAACATGACAAAGACCATCATCACCTTACTTGACAACATTGAGATTGAAAATAAGGTATTCAAAAAATCATTAAAGGTATGGGATGTAGTGATAGGAAGCATTAGAATCATTGTACCAAGAAACTCTCTCAATATCATGAACTAAAGATACTACATACAAATCTCCCTCTTGATGAGGAGGAAATTTATTTTTATTTTTATTATTCGTAGATGCTTTCCTTTCATTTGATGCTTTAAAATATTTTTTAAGATGATCACTCTTTCCAAACATTCAAAATCTTAGTTTTGTGGGATTTTTCTAGAATCTAAATGGTTTAGACTATGAACTTTTATTTACCTTCAAACTAGAATATTTTGCAAGGAAAAGATCATTCTAGATAGGGGAAAAACTATTCCTTCTCTTTTCTTTTAGTAAGGAGATGGACAATAATAGTATTAAAATTAAGAATTAAGATAGAATTACTAATTAAGATGGAAAATGTATTTCAAGACTTAAGGGAGAGACTCTAAAAGATATATACAAGGATCTTCCTCTTTCATTTTATCTTCAAGTGTTTCAAGTTACATCATGATATCATTAAAGACACTTAGATGTTAGTAAGTGACATAACTTTAGCATCCTGAGTGCATGTAAATTTCTTCTATGAAATAATGTATTGCCAATAGATTTTATCTAGTATAAATTTTTAGCTTTTCCTGTAAGACCTCAATAGTGATAATTCCAAAAATGTTGACAAGCATCAAACGAGAAAGACATAAATAAATTCTTATTTGTACCTTTGTATCCAAGGCCTTCTAGTGTAATTGTGTAATGGTGTTAAGCTTTGAATTAACAATCACTTGTAGAGATCTTCATTGACTAGAAGATCCTTCAAGTACATCCCCCATAGTTCATAATCATTATGAATAATTTTTCAATTTTGATTTTTTTTCAAGCATGCCATAACTTGAAATTAATAGCCAAAAAAAACCACCATAAAAATTAATACCAATTATGATCTAGGAGCCTATTTCTTGCTAACATTTTTCTAGTTGTTTTGTGAAGCATATTCTTTTTTATTTTTGTTAATTTATTTTGTTGTTTTAAATTTTATGAATCATCTTGGATGTCATAATGAGTATATAACCCCAAGGAAATTTTAAAATGATTATAAGATATAATGAAAGATTTTATACATATATTTTATTTTACTTAATGACTAAGTAAGAAATATGAGCATTAGTAAAAGTCACACTATGCATACTATTATGGCCAACCTCAACCATGCTATTGCATGGGGCCATGATCAACAAAACTATCCTGTAAAATCATATACCATTTCACCAAGTAATGTTAATGTGTGGGAAGGTGAATTGATGTGCAGGGAGGTGGACCAAAGTGCAGGAAGGTGGATCAATGTGTGAGAAGGTGAACCAATATGTAGGGAGGTGGATCAATGTGTAGGAAGGTTGATCGACATTTGGGGAGGTGAAACGTCACTAGTAGGTTACTATAAAATAGAGAACAAAGACAAAGTTGAAGGGGGAAGGAGTGAGGGCCTCCTTGAAAAATTCAGCTCTCTTTCCAAATAGCTGCATCTCTTTCCATTGAGGTGCATCCAAATGGGTAGGGGGGTCTCTAGGATCTAAGAAACTAGTGGACAGTGATTTTTTTTCTCTCTCTTCTCTTGTTTTTCTTGGGGTGATAGCGATGTAGCTAATGCATGTAGACGATGGGTGCTGCAGGTGGGTTCTACAATTCTATTTCTTTATTCTTGGCAACAAACCAGTGAAAGTTATTAGTGGTAGAACTATGTAGATGATGGTCAACAATCTTAGCAAGAAACCAATAGGCAAAAATTTTCTTTTCCTTTTTCTCAGCAGACTCTTGATAGTGGTGGACATAGGACTAAAGATAACAATGCATCTACAAGCATGTGATAGTAGGATCTAGCAACTTGTTTTTTCTGTCTACTATGGTGTTGTAGTAGTTGATAGAAGCAATTGTAGGTGTGGGTTTTATAGTTCTATTCTATTTTTTTGTGGGTGATGCATCTACAACAAGGTTCTCCAAGCAAGGACAAATTTTCCTCTCTCATTCTGGCAATGGAGCACATTTTTTCTATGCATCAAAGTCACGTTAGCAGGCTCCTTCATCTAGACTCTTTTCTCTCTCTCTCCCTCCTTTGGTAGTTACAGGCAATGTTGGCTATGAAAATGTCTGCAACAGACCAACTACGATCTAGTAGTAGTAGCTGGGAAGCAAGGAAAATTTATTTTGGTTACCTTTTATATTCTTAAGTTCTCAACACTCATTCTAATTAAAATTCTCATTTTTTTACTATTTTCAAAAGGTGACATAGCCCTCTCCAGCTGAGACTATTCCCAGGTTTTTGTACCCATATGAGAGACACCCTAAGCAATAGTCTCCTTAAATGAGTTTTCTTTTCGAGTGTTGGTGTGACCAAAATTTATGCATCAACACCTTTTTGGTGCTAGAAGGAGATTAGCACTTATAGCCTTTCCTCTCTCTCTTGCAACAATAGGGCACACTACAGACCATTTCAAGAGGAAGCAAGGGACTCTTAGCACAAGTGGGAGGCTAAGAAATAAGCAGTAGTTGAATCATCTATTGAGGACTCCCCTCTCCAAAGGAAACCAACAAATGACAATTTCTCTTTCTTTGGTGTATCATCATCACCTAGCCTCTCCTTTGTCTGGTAGGGCACATGATAGTGGTGATCACGATAATAATGGTGATGTGTGGAAACTACAACTAGCAGCAATAGGTAACCTCCCTGTGTAGTGCGTGACAAGTAGGAAATATTTTGAGGTAGTAGTGGCAAACAAAAACATGTAGATAGTGGCACATCAATAATAGTGGGATGTGTGATAGGCTACAGCAAGCCTCCCCTTTCCCATGTAGTAGCCAAGAAACCTATGATGGCAACAATACCCATAGTAGTTGTAGGAATAAGGGGGCTAGCCTCTCTCTCTCATTGGGGCTAGCCTCTCCTATCTCCAGCAATGCATGTGGTAGAAAGAACAATGTGTGTGCCAAGAAAGAAAAGCTATGAATAATGTATTTGTAGCATGTAGATTGGACAACACCGACATCTCTGTTTCTCTCTTCTTTCCCTAATAAATGGTGGTGGATAGAACCACGAACCATAATGGTGGTTGGTGGTGAAACAGATCTCTCTCTCTCTCCCTCTCTCAATGGCTATGAGCAGTGTTGGCTATGGTAGTGTCCATGACGAGGAAATGTGAGGTGATAGTGATCCTTTTCGCAAGAAGAGGGATTCTAGTTTTCTCTCTTCCAATAGCGATCTAAAGTTGCAGCGATGGTAACATCTAATAGCAGCACCAGCATGTCCTTGCACAAGGGGATTTTTGTCCTTGCTACCACAAGGATTTTTTGCTTGGAAACAATTGAAAATAATAGCAATTGGTACTAGGATCTCTCTCTCTCTCTCTCTCTCTCTCTCTCTCTCTCTCTCTCTCTCTCTAGATCTAAACCGATGACTTCAACAAGATTTTATTTTCTTTCTTTCTTTGGTAATGGTGAAGTTATAACAAGTAGCCTCCCTATGTTTTTTTCCATCAACGGTAGGTTGTGTGATAGGTGACAGTGAGGCACATGGTAGTGGAACATTAGATAGATCTCTCTCTCTACATCTCCTAGTGGCTACGAGTAATGTTGACTATGGTGGTATCTGCAATGACGATATGGCATGAATTGGTGGTAGTAGCAGGGGAGCAAGGAAAAATTTAAATTTTCTTACTACCTACTATATTATCATGAAGTCTTGAATTTTAAGACAGTTGTTCAATTTGAATTCTCTCAACATTTTAGTTTAATTCATTTTGTTTTGAAACGTCACATGGCCCTCTCTAGCTAAGACTATTCTTAGGTTTCCATACCCATACGAAAGGCACCCTAGGTATTAGTCTCCTAAAATGAGTTTTTTTAAAGATGTTGGTGTGACCAAAATTGATGCATCAACATATTTTTGGTGCTAGAAGTAGGGCCTTTTTCTTGCCTTTTGTTTATCGGCTCTTTTTTCCATTTCCTTGTGTCTATTTCATGTTTCGATCAAGTTTTGGAACTTGTTAAAATTTTTTTAAAAAAAACCTTTGTCTTTAGACCCTTTATTTTCTACCTTTTTATGCCTCTCATTTTTTGAAAATTTTTGTTATTGAAACCTTTTTTTTTATAACCCTCATTTCCTAGTCCCATTTTCAAATTTTTTATTTTGGCGGTCCTCACTTGAATCCTAACTTGGGTGAGGTGGTTTTTTTATTAAATTTTAAATTTATTTTTTCTAAAATATTTTATTTTATTATTTTCCTTTTAAGATTTTGTGGTTTTTGTTGCTCCTTGCACTTGCATATAATTTGTTGTTAGGGGGCTAAGTGTTGTGGCCAACCTTGGCCATGTTATTGCATAGAGCCATGATCAACAAAACTGTCCTGTAAAATCATATACCATCTCACCAAGTAATGTTAATGTGCAAGAAGATGAACTGATGTGCAGGGAGGTGGACCAACATGTAAGAAAGTGGATCAATGTGTGGGAAGGTGAACTGATGTGCGAGGAGGTGGACCGACATGTGGGAAAGTGTATTGACATGCGAGGAGGTGAAACATCACTAATAGGAGGCTATAAAATAGAGAATGAAGACAATGCTGAAGGCGGAAGGAGTGAGGGCCTACTTAACAAATCAGGCTCTCTTTCCAAACAGCTGCACCTGTCTTGATTGAGGCACACACAAATGGGCAAGGGGTCTCCAAGGGTTGAGAAACTAGTGAAGAATGGTTTTTTTTCTCTCTCTTCTCCTATTTTTCTTGGGGCGATAGTGATGTAGTCGATGCACGTAGATAATGAACACTGCAGGTAGGTTTTGTAGTCTTATTTCTTTATTCTTGACAATGAATCGGTGATAGTCAACAATGATAGAGCTGTGTGGACAATGGTCAACAATCTTAGCAAGAAAATAAGAGGCTACGAGTTTCTTTTCTTTTTTCACAATGGACAAGTGATGATGGCAGACTCATGACAACAGAAAACATAGGCTTGGAGATAACAATGCATGTACCGACACGTGATAATGAGATCTGGTAGCTTGTTCTCTCTCTCTCTCTCTCTCTCTCTCTCTCTCTCTCTCTCTGTTACAATGTTGTAGCAGTTGACCATAGTAGTTACAAGCATGGGTTTTATAGTTTTGTACTATTTTTGGTGGGTGGTGCGTCCACGGTAGGGTTCTTCAAATAGAGAAAAATTTTCCTCATGCTAGCAACATGGCACATTCTATCTATGCACCAAAGATGCATCAGCGAGCCACTTCATTTAGCCTCTTCTCTCTCTATTCCTCCTTTGGCGACTATAGGCAGTGTTGGCTATAGTAGTGTTTGCAATGGATCGACAATGATCTGGTAGTGGTAGTTGGGAAGTAGGAGAAATTTATTTTGGTTACCTTTTGTATTTTTGAATTTGAGACACTCATTCCAATTAAAATTTTTATTTTTTTACTTTTTTCAAAATGCCACGTAGCCCTTTCTAACTAAGACAATTCCCAGGTTTCCGTATCCATACGGGAGGCACCCTTGGCAATAGTCTCCTTAAACAAGTTTTCTTTCCTAGTGTTGGTGTGACCAAAATTTATGCATAACACATACAAGTAAGAATTTTTCAAAGATTAATACTCAAGGCTATTAGAATACACACCTTTTTCTCCATCATTGCAAAACCCCTACTATATACTTTTAGATTCTCTATGATTGCAACAAATTCCTACCATGTACTTTTGGATTTAATTAAAAAAATAGTAGATAACACAAAAGGAAAGAAAAACTTAACAGTTAGGTCTTTCTAATGCACTAAATAATGAAGAAATAATAAACATGGGATATGAATTCAAACCTTAAGTTTTTGCATTACCCTATCCTACTTAATGTTATGAGCTATATTTTCATCTTAAAATACAAATGAATATAACAAAAATAATATTTTCTTGAGGCATTATGTTAAAAAAATTTATATAAGAACTTTAGCAATGTTTCTTCTTATTTATTTGAATTAGTCTTTAGTTCAAAGTTAATTAGACATGAAGGAAAGAAAAAAATTTCTTAGATTAGGGTGTTCATCTAAAATTTTTTTAAAACATATTACAAGTAATGAACTAAATTTAGTTTTAAAATTTTCTTTTCTAATAAGATTGACATTGAAAGAAAATTATACATGAGATAGATATAAGATAAGGCATGCATAGCATAAATTGATGTATATGTCTATATAATTTTTAAGATCCTAGACTCGAATAATTTATGGATATTTTTTAGGTCAAGAGCCTTCCATCAAGCTTTTGAGGTTTCCTTACAGGATAGGCTCAACCATTTTTTTTGGAAAAAATCGAGCGAATTTGTATTCCCAAAGAAGAAAAGCTATACATATGTACAACGCAGGGTAGGTCTGCTGGCCCCACACCGGCCAAGAACACTAACCCAAAAACCCCCATGGGCCTCCCCCGCCATGGGCATCCTCGTTGGTAGTTAGCCGTTCCCACCCCTGGTCGTTAAGCAAAGCGCTTACCTAAACTGGCCCTCCAACTGGAGCCACCCACACCCCCCGCTAACTTTCAGGGGAATTGTGCCTAGAATGATGGTTCTCGTTAACTATTTGCGGTCTTAGACTTGGTTGGCCCGGGCTGGCCACAAGGCGATGTCGATTTTTCTCAATTATCTGGGAAATTCCTGTCATATGGTCCTTGATGACGCCTTCAATCCAAAGCAGCATCTGGATTGACGACTGTGTAGGGGGTGGCGGGTGTTGCCCCCCGGTGTTGCCTGTGGTACAATATTTTGTCGCTGGCACCTCACCCTCCAGGGTCTATGTCGACCAGTCCCGTTCGCGATTAGTGCCAAGGAGGGTAATCATGGCACTATTTCCTATCATAGTGACCTCCTCACCATACTCGTACTTCTTCCTCTTGTGTTGCTACCTCAACTCTGGACTGTACATTGGTTGTAGTGGCAGGATGGGGGTACCGGCCAACCATAGGGCCAATATCACCCTCGGGTGTCTGCTCGGACGCCACCACCATAGAGACTCCCAAAGGAACAATGGGAGGTTGATGGGAGACTCAGCATGCATGCACTGGAGGAACCTAAAGTGCACCCCGTTCAGTTTGTGGTGCAAGCTTGACTATATCCGCTAGCCATCTTGGGGATGGGGCCTTGGAAGAAATCTACAGCCTCCACGTGCTAACCTATGACCGGGGGGATATGGACGCCTCTGATGGGTGCCCCACTTGCAGCAACCACCGAGTCAACTGTGATCAGTATCTGGCACCCTCAGAACATAGTAGCCTCATCACCCCAATTTGTGTAGAAGGATTGGATGTCCATCTTTGGGTCAGCCGCCATTCGTGGTAGAACTTCTGTCCACCTCATGCATGAGACCCAGCACCAAAGATCCGACCGATTTTGGAGGGTTGTAACGGGTGGCTCAAGGTGGGCATGCGAATCCATTGCTACGGTAATTTCATGCCAAAGTTTATGGAACTTGCCAGTCAGCATGACCATAGGAGGAAGGGCCGCCCCATTAAAGATGCGATCGTTCTTGGCCCGCCATAGGATCCATAACGTCGCCAGTGTCGACGAATTACTAGAGAACTCTGGCTAAGAAAGGTCAGCCATTCGCCATAATTGCATGGTCACATGGCACTCATGCACGAAGTGCTGCAACGTTTCCATGTATTGATTGCATAGCGGGCAATTATCACTAATTGGCAAGCCATGTATCTACAAGAGAGCCCGAATGGGAAGAACATGGTGAAGAATTAGCCACCCGAACATTTTAATTTTCTTCAGCAGAATGCCCTTCCACAGTTGCATCCACCGTGGATTGATCATGAACTGTCGCTAAAGGAGCTATTGTGGGTGCAGAGTGACCTCATTCTCATGGTCCAGCGACCGAACGTGTGCGCATAGCTATCGCCACACTTGAGAATGGGAGTTGGCTATCGCCTAGGGACGATATTTCTATCGTAGGATTTGCACCCACAAGGAGGGGTCATCAGTTGTCGTTGAGAGCTGATGTAGAAGCCTTTGTCTTCCCAAGGCCACTTCAACCGTGAAAGGTAGAATGCGCACCCCCCCCCCACCCCGCGAGGCGAGGACACGCAGTCTTGTCCCATGTCACAAGGTGCATATTTTTTCCCCCCTTGCCTCCCGACAACATGAAGTCCCTGTTAATTGTATCGATTTTTCTGGTGACTCCAGAGGGTGAGGTGGCCATCAAGGCTGCAAACCTCGCCATGGCCCCCAACACCGTAGATGCCAACATGATTTTCCCTTTGCGGGATAGGAAGCTATTCGTCCAGTGTGCCATGCATTTTTGGATTTTCATAATGAGGACCTGCCAAGTTTACAATCTATGCCAGTTGTGGATGGAGATGCCCAGATACTTGTCTTCTGCCTCTCCAGGTAGGATCCCCAGGATCTGAATGAACTTGTTGCACATGGATGAATGGGTGTGTGTGAAATATAATGTGGATTTCCCTAGGTTGGGAGCTAGTCCCACTTCGCGTTGCAGTCTGTTCAATGCCCTGGCCTACGACATGGTGACCCTGGTAAAGATCATCGTGTCGTCTGCATAATGGGTGGTTAAACATGGGATGTTGTCCATGTTCAACCCCTAGACCCCTTCTTTGGCAAAGTATGTTTGCAGGAGGTCCATCACCATCAGGAATAGGAGCAGTAAGAGAGGGTCGCCTTGTTGGAGCCCACAGCTGGTCCCATGAAAGCCCTAGAGGTGTCCATCAATATCCAGTGAGTACCACCCCCCTCCCCTATTGAATCTACAAGCATAGCTCCACGAATGCTTTATCGAAGCCTTTCGCTTGCAATACCATCCTTAGGGCCGCCCAACTTACTGAATCGTAGGCCTTCGTAATGTCTAGCTTGATATAGAGGCCTGGTAATTTAGCTGCCCAAAGGGAGTGTTGAATTTCCTGCAGGAGTAGGACTTGGTCTTGAAGATGGTAGCCCTTCATAAAAGCTGCTTGATTTTTTCCCACGAGTCGCGGCATGAGGGGTTGCAGCTGGGCAACCATCATGCATGAAAATAGTTGCAGGAGCAAGTTGTAGACTCCGATGGGCCGAAAATTCCCAGGGGATGTGGGATTCTCTGTCTTTAGCAGCAAGACCATGCTGGAGCAATTGATTTCTTTACGAACTTGTCACCATGTCAGCATGCAATTAAAAGCATCTAGCAGGTTTGCCCCCAACATGTCCTCGAATTCCCAAAGTAATTTGATGGGCCACCCATCTGGCCCCAGGGCCTTATCTGCCGGCATGTTATGCAACTTGGTTCGGAGCTCTGAGCAAGAGAAAGGTTGCAGGAGCCTTAGGTTTTCTTCTGGGTTTAAGACTTTCTGCAACGACATGGATATGAGGTCTGTTGGCTACCATTTCTAGACCTTTTGCTAGTATTGCAGTAGTCTGTTCGCACCAGAATGCAGGTGCGGTGGTTCTTCGTGTATGAGGCCCTGCATCATTCGTTGGCAGGTTCCGCGGTGTGCTTTCGTTGCTGCAAAAAAGAATTTCGTGTGTTGGTCCCTGACCCTCAGCCACTACACATGGGCCCGTTGGTGCCAATATTCTTCCTCTTCGCGTTGCAAGAGTTGCAGCTCGGCGAGGAGGGCGAGTTCCTCGCGTGTGTGATCAGCTCCTTATTCTTGTTGCGTCTGAATTTCCTACAGTTTGGCCTGAATCTAGATTCAGTAGCCTTTGAAACTATATTTTTTTGCTGTACGGAGGTTTTTAATTTGACTTTTGAGGGTCTTTAACCCATTTTTAAGGAAATCACGTAGATCCACCGAGGTCGTATATTCCTGCCAGATGGCATGTACCAGCTCGCCCAGCCATGGCTTGCGTAGCCAGGTGCGCTCGAACCAGAATGGGCGCGGGGCCCGAGACCCATCTTGCTCCAGATGGCAGAGGATGGGTCAGTGATTCGAGGCCATTCGAGCACCTCCGTATGTGTGGATTTCCCATTCAGTCAATAGCGTCTTACTGACCCACACCCGGTCAATTCGGGATTGTACACACGCAGCGCCCTGTCTGTGATTACTCTAGGTGTACTTGCACCTAGCGATCTCCATGTCGGTGAGGCCAGTGCGCTGTAGCAGCGCGAGATACTTGAATGCCCCTAGGGGCTCTGCCATATTGTCCCTGGTCTTCTCCCAACTATAGAGCTGTTGATTGAAGTCACCAATCAGCAGCCAGCAGGCATTGTAGGAGACGAGCCCTGCAACCCGGGATAGCTCCCGTAGGCGGTCCTGCCACCCCTGGGTGCCGTAGACGTTGGTGACCCACCGTGATGCACCAATCAGATGTGTCTCGGACATAGGAGTCTGTCTTGGTGAGGACCGTGAGGCCTCCCACGCATCCCCTGCTGGGCGGCAGGTGGCTGTGCCAACCCGACCATTGTAAAACTTGAGCTTCAGTCTACTGAAGTTTCATCTCTTGTAGACACACAATATTGCACCCTTCGTCACGCACCATACATTTCAAGGTATGCCGTTTATATGGGGTACCCTGGCCCTGCAATTCCATGAGAGTACCTTCATGGAGACATTGACATGTGTCGGTTGTAAACCTCCTAGAGTGTGGACTGCACTCCTAAATCGACGAATAGTTGCGTATGTGTTTAGCTGCACTCCCAAATAATGCATATAGCTGTTTTTATCATTTTGTGTATATGCTGTTTTTCAGGATAACTATAAAAGCATAGTTTTCTAAGTCGGTAATAAATCATCAATATAACAGCATAATTTTCTATGTATGTGATAAATCATCAATATAACAGCATAATTTTCTATGTCAGTGATAAATCATCGATATAACCATTAATTCTGATAAGAAACTGTGCAGACCCAAATTGAGTTGATACAACTTTTATAAGAAACCTTATTTTTAGAAATAAATAAATAAATTTAGGTATATTTTTGAAACTTTTAAATATAATTCAACCGGCAGATTTATCATGATTCATAAAACATGCTAATCCTAAACACTGTATAACAGTAAACATCGCAACTTCTTTTATTGAGCATGCTGTTTCTTGCAGCAGCATAAGCTAGGTCTATATATCTATATAGCTTTGGCATACGATTCAGGCCCACGGATAATTTCAGCATAAGCAGAAGAGCCTTCGATTAAGCTTTTGAATTTTCGATAAAGCATTTCGAAATTATCTCTTTGTTTCACGCCTGATTAATATTCCCTTCGAAGTTGGTACCATTTTGGGCTTTTATTCCAGTAACCAGAAACACTTGTGTGCAGTCTTCACCCCAGTTGCATGTCACCCATGCAAACGCTACACGCGAAAAAACCATCTCCTTGCTTCATGATTCAATCGCTCTCTCACACATATATATAACATTCACTCACGTAGATTAAAACTTAGATGTGCATGGGCGACAGAGTTTACCTTCAGAGGGTTGCATGACTTTCTTGAAAAAGTTGCAGTACTTGGAAGTGGTGTTCTGCAGGGTAACGATGAGTCTTGCGGAAGATATCTGAAACCTTCTTCCATCGTCATTACAGTTCGCTGTACCCGAAATCAAACATCTTTTGAACGCTTATGTTTTGCTGGTAACCCTTGACGACAGTCCTTATTAGTGCCATGGCTCTGAACTGAGCATCGTGTGACACAAGGCTTATATCCGTGGCTCTAAACTGAGCATCGTGTGATACAAGGCTTATATCATTCTCCACGTAGTCCGTGGCTCTGAACTGAGCATCGTGTGATACAAGGCTTATATCATTCTCCACGTAGTCTTTCATTCTGTTGTAGACAGCCTCCTCTTTCACACGTGCCCATCATAACATGTTAAGATAATAGAATAACACTTGACCTAAAAATAAGAGTAGTCTTCCACTATGTTGCCAGAAACCCAATGGATTCATAATGTTTTGCGTTTATCGTTGCAGAAACAGGATGCTGTTTTAAAATGTCGTGTTTCATTACGTTTTTGACAAGTTTCATTTCCTTTGATTTTATTTTCAACAATTGCATCTGTCACGAACTAAATGCAGGTAAGGTCAACAATCGCATTCGTCACGAACTAAATGCAGGTTTGTCATGACTTAAATGCAGGCAAAGATGGAAGGAAAAAAACTTAGGGTTTATTCTATGGTGTAGACATCAATAAGTAACACATTTAGGTAAAGCATTTGGTGCCTGTGCTGCTAATCTTGCTGTTGCTGCCCCTTTTGCATCGCTGTGCTGTGAACGTTGCTAATCCTGCAATTGCTGCCACTTTTGCATTGCTCTCCATGATCGTTGCTACTTCTCTCTATCGCATCCCTATCCATAACCAGTCAACTCTGAGTGGTAAGTCTCTGCTTCTACAACGAGCAGTCCTCCTCCCTCTTCAAATCACTGTGGTGTGAATGTTGCTAATCCTGCAATTGCTGCCACTTTTGCATCGCTCTCCACGACTGTTTCCATAACCAGTCAACTTTGTGTGGTAAGTCTCTACTTCTACACTCTGTGTGGTAAGTCTCTGCTTCAAAATGGGCTAAACCGTGGATTCAAAGACCATTTTTGTACATTACATCTTCATTGGTCTTTTTTCATTGAGATTCTTTTCTTTGAGTCAGAGTTCTGCAATTCATATTATGTAAAATAGTGTCTAATTTTTAAAGTTCATCTCTTCAAAGTTAATATAGTAAGCTTGTCTTTGGCCTTTTCCTATTCCCATTTCAATGGGGGCAGCAAATCCTTCTATTCATAGATTTAATCTCAGATTTTGTCTTATGCTTATTTATCTGGATCTTGCCTTACGCTTATTTATCTATATGAAAGAGCGGCACCAGCACTATTTTCAGCTCATCTTTGAGGATTTTATTTGATTATTAACATGCAGTGGTGAATCTGTGTTTATTATTGGTCTGAGATTCTCTGACTGGGGATTTTATTTGATTATTAACATGCAGTAGTAAATCTGCGTTTATTATTGGTCTCAGACTCTCTGAGTGGTATTTAGAATGTTGTTCACTACCTTTTTTGCTGCCAAAGACATTGGTATTTGAACAATAAAAAACGGAATAAAGCAAAAACAAGCCTGAGTGAGTGGTGGAAGCCCAAGAGGAAAACCAAACATCAACAATAATAACTGTGAAAATGAAAATGAGCGTTTATTTCTCAACAAACTCTGATCTATGTCGTCATTTAATATTTTACAAATAAATCCTAACAAAAACATGAAACTAAAATTGAAGTTTCTCGATTATCTCTATACGTAGATGGTGGGTTCTATTCATCATAATTCTGTTTAGGCCCATTGTTTTACATAATTTTTTTGTATCTCTGTGTAAAGTTTCACTGTAAACTGTTATAGAAGGCCCATTGTGTAAAAAATGTATCTCTATTGCACATTTTTTCGTATCTTTGTGCTAAGTAACACTGTAAACTATTAGAGAATGAACATATGAATGTCCTATCAAAGTCAAAAAACTTTCCAACAAGCTATGCTTATAAAAAAGAGATGAAAAAACTTATCGTTCATAAATAAGAGATGCAAGAAATTCTGCAGACTAAATTTACAAGCAAATACTAGTATACCATACCTGCACGCAATGAGGTTCGTGTCACAAGCAGCCACTACCTTCAAAGATATTGGTATTTGAACAAGTTTCTGCCACTATTAGTATTTGTCTATTTGAACAAGTTTCTGTCACTACCTTTTTGTCACTGTTAAGTTCCAGCATATTGATTACCTGATTTACCTCTCCCACTATGACTCCATACCCACTTTTGTGGTTCAAAACATAAAATGAGAACAACAAAAAATTAATTTGGCTTCTTTGGAAAATCATAAGATAATTATCATGCATATTGTTCTTGCCTTTGATTGACACTTTTTTGTTGCACTACATGGGTTTACCTATTTCAGGATCAAAATCATTTCATTTACTGTAATGTCAATAACTTGCAAATCATTTCAATTATAGTATCAACTAAAATGGTTAATGGTTAGTGTTAAGAGAAAAGAAATAGTGTTATGGTTAACTGTTAATTATAGTAGAATTTATTTTAAATTATAAAAATTTTAAGTAAAAAAGTAATTAAAAAATAAAGAAATTGTTATTTAAAGTATAATTGTTAGTTTTAAGATAAATAAAGTACTTTTAAAAAAAATAAAATTAAAAATAAACAATAAAAAATAACAAATTATTTAAGGATAAGGTAAAAAAGACAAAGACCAACAAAAAACAATAGCATAGTTATAGTTTAGCACTATTTTTACAACATTATTCAACTCTTTCCTATGATCCCTAGTTAACATTTTCCCCTATTATAGTTGCCAACTTTCTATTATTGAGAATATTTTCTTCAAGTGAAAATAAGAGAACATAGGAAGACCCAAAAAAGTTAAAAATTGAAACTAAACAAGAACATTAGGCAGCAATTAGCACATTCACCAAATCATCCATAGATTTCTGGTACGAACTTCTTTGTCATCTTTGAGGATTTATTTGAACGTTAACATGTAGTGGTGAATCTGCATTTATTAATTGGTTTAAGACTCTAAGTGGTATTTAAAATTAAAGATTTTTTTGAATTGGACTTGGAATAATCTTTATTTTTTATTTTTATTTTTTGGATGGAATTTTGTCACACACTGTTTATCAAAGAACATGATTGCAGCGATCATTTTTAAAATGCATTTTTGTTTTATGGTTTGTTTTAATCTTCTTTGTAAATAATATTTTGAATTTTTATAACAGGCATATAGGATCAATGTCATCTGAAGAAGATTTGCTTTCTGAAGAGCAAAAAGTGCATGGAGAAAAATTAGAATATCAATTATTAAAAAAGGATTTTCAAATAAAGCTATGGACTATAGTAAATGTTAAAGGAAAATATTCTGGAGGTAAGTATAGCAGTTCAGGAAACAAATCATGGATTTGTCCTTATTGCAACATAAATAGAAGTAGTTTTATTGCATGTGTTAGATATCACTTGCTTGGAATTGGGAAGAAAGAGCAAATTGTGGTGTGTAAAAAAAATACCAAAATCTAAAAAAGAAGATCTCATTAAGTAATTTAAGCATTTTGATGCCATGTCCATCATTAAGAGTATAGATACACATACAAATGTCAGTAGTTCAATGTCAAATACTAATTTAGAAAAAATGTTTGATTTTTCAAATAAAAAAAATGTGGATGCAGTTATAGCAAGACTTTTCTATGCATGTGGCATGCCTTTTAACATTGTTAGGTCTCCTTATTTTAAACAAACCATACAGATGATAAATTCTGCTTCAAAAAGGGTATGTGCCACCTTGTTATGAAAAAATTAGAACAACACTTTTAACTGAAAAAAAAGCTAGAGTTGAAGCAAATTTAAGAAGCATAAAGGATAGTTGGTTTACTATAAGTGTTTCTATTTTATCAGATGGGTGGACAGATATTACCAAAAAACCACTTATTAATATCATTGCATCATTTCTAAAAGGTGTTATTTTTATCAAGTCACATGACACTTCAGGAAATGTTAAAAATGCTGCTTATCTAATGGGATTATTTCATGAGGCTATAAATACAATAGGAAGAGATAATATTGTGCAAATTATCACAGATAGTGCTTCAAATAATGTTTTGGTAGGAGAGATGATAGAAGATGAATATTCAAATATCTTTTGGACTCCTTGTGCAACACATTGCTCGAATATGTTATTAAAAGATATTTATGTTGGTGTTGACTGAATATCTGAAGTTGTAGCAAATGGTAAAAAAATTCAGCAATTTATTACTAATCATTATTGTTACAAGCCATCTACAGAAAGTACTCTTCTTTACATTTATTAAAATATGTAGAAACTAGGTTTGCCTCACAATTTATTATGATTAAACGTCTTTTTAAAGTGAAACAGTCTTAGGGAAATGGTAATTTCAGTAGACTGGGAAAGGTAGAAAATTTCATCAAGTGTTAATTTAAGTTTATGTGAAGAAATTGTTGATCTTATTATTGGAGGTAAGAAAAAATTATTTTGGAAACAAGTTGAAGTTGCTTTAAAAGTTTTTTATCCCATCTATGAGGTTTTGAGACTTTGCGATACAAATTCTTCATCCATGGGAGAAATTTTTGAAAAAAATGGATCAAATAAGAGAATCATTGTTTCAGATTTTACAAAATGATTCATTTTCTTTTGATTAACATACAAAGGATTTAATATGGACATGTACTGAAAAGAGATGAAGGATGCTTCATTCTCCCCTTCATTCTATTGGGTTTCTTCTTAATCCAAAATGGTTTCATAAAAAGCAATGGATAGATGAGGAAGTTAACAAAGGTTGGAAAATTTATATTGATCGATGTTTTTCAAATAGAGAAGATCGTGTAAAGATAAAGAAAGAATATGGCATTTATATCAAATTAGAGGGAGATTTTGCACATCCTAATTGTGCATATGATCGTGAAGCATTAGTTGCTTTTACATTTTAGAATCAGTATGGAACTTAAACTCCATTACTGAAGGAGGTAGCAATTCGTGTTTTATCTCAAGTAAGTTTTCTTTTTTAAATTTTACCTAAAAGATATTTATAAATATTTTTTTGTGAACTAAATATTTAATGACATTAATCTTTTCTTTCTTCATGTTTGCTCATGTTTGCTGCCTCTCTTTAATTTTTGCTATTTCCTTTATTTAAGCTAAAATAGCATATTTTTATCTTATTTTTAATAAATGTTTTCTTTTCTTTCTTCATGTTTGCTACCTCTCTTTAATTTTTGCTATTTCCTTTATTTAAGCTAAAATAGCATATTTTTATCTTATTTTTAATAAAGGTTTTTTCACTCTTATTGATTATGGAAGAAGATAATCAAAATCTTCATGCTTATGTAACAAAGATTTTTTAGCAGAATCTTTTTATTAAGTTTTGAATTTAATTCTTTTCTGTATTATAGGTTTCCAGTGCATCATCCGCATGTGAAAGAAATTAGAGTGAATATGCATGTATTCACTCAACAAAACGCAACACTGCAAAGGTTGAAGATTTAGTTTTTGTTCATTCAAATATTAGGTTATTATCTCAATCTTCTCAAGATTACAAAGTGCATCATCAGCATGTGAAAGAAATTAGAGTGAATATGCATGTATTCACTCAACAAAACGCAACACTGCAAAGGTTGAAGATTTAGTTTTTGTTCATTCAAATATTAGGTTATTATCTCAATCTTCTCAAGATTACAAAATGGGTCCTATCAAATGTGGGATTATGGAGGATCTATGGATGATGAAGATGATGAATTTCCTATGGAAGTTCTAGATTCTAATTATGAAAATATGTTTGATAGTAAAAATAAAAAACTTATGAAAAATAATAGTAACAATATGGTATAAACAATATTAAGTATGTTACAAGTTTAACATGCTAATGTACGGGACTTGATATGTCATGTACTCATTTAAAAAATTTTATTTATGAATGACCAAAATTGTTCTTAATATATATTTTTGTTTTTTTATTAATTTTTTTCAAAAATTATTTATTTTTTAAATAAATTATTTTACAACTTCTATCTAAGTTTATCCATGGGTAATTGTTTTTTGATACCAATAAATAAAAATATTGTAAATTTTTATATATAAAAATCATTGTATTGTATTGCATTTTAAATTGTTGTTCTATGAACAAACAAATATACACATAATTTTACTAAAATATAAAAATTGCCAAAGTTACTAAGTTTCTATATTTAAAGGTACAACCTGATAATTTGCCGTTTCTGTTGCGTTGCCGTTGCGGTCAGGTTGTTGCGTTGCCGTTGCGGTCAGGTTGCCCCTGTTTCCCGTTTCCCCGTTTCCGGTAACTATGGTCTTCCAACGGCACGGTATTTTTCTGTTAATCACAGACCCAAATCTGGTACCGGCATTATCAGTGAGCTTGGCAGTGACCTTGGAAAGAGAGAAGATCATGAGGTTGTCGTCGGCAGTTTCAGTCATGGGAGTGTAGTGTGGCCACCAAGCACCTCTGTCGGACACAATCTTCAGATCACCCTTTAAAATTGATTTCTGGGGTTGTCCATCGGGGTTATTATTTGTTATTACCTCTACAAATCTTATGCCTTCGGTTTTACTGACGTATTTCTTCGAATCTGCTCCCACCTATACCTCATCGAACCGAACGTCTCCGCCTGAATTCCGAAAGACTGCAGGCAGCAACTCAAAAACCCGTTAAATTATGATTATGGGTTATGTATTAATTAATCTTATTGTAATGGTGGCACATATATAGATGAATACAAATAATAAAAGTATGGCGCATAGCCGCAGAGGCGACAAGAAGTGACTGATTTTTCATACATTGGTCGGAACTAGGATAAGAAAGCCTATGAATTGCTGCGTTGAAAAGATGAGTTGATCCAGCACCCAGACCAATATACTTCTTCTTCACCACCGCATTGCCTACTAACTCATGAAGGCTTCTTATCCAATCATCTAACTCTGGCGTAAGGAGTTTATCATCGCTATAATCATTGATTTGATAGCTCATCTGGTACCACGATGGAACAACATAAGAGCTGGCCTCTGCATTTTTTATCCAAAATGGCTCTAGGAACCCCGGATCAAGACTGCAAATCAAAAATTTCAAAGGGAAAAGCAAACAAACACTTGCAAGCTTAATCACTACTCAAGTCAAGAGTGACTGACGGGAACAAAATTTTGCAAAGAGGGAAACAAAGAGGAAGTGGGAACCTAAGAACATTTACAAGACAATTGTGCTTCTTGACTGCACATCTAATTCAAAACAGTCATTGCACTCACAAACTGGATATGGCTGGGTTGGCCCTAGCCAAGAATCAGTGAAGATATAGCCATGGCCAGAACAGTGGTGAGAAGCTGCCCGAACGGCTGCTATTACTGCTGATTTGGTCCATCCGAGTTGCTGCGCTGCAGCTCCATTTTCAAGAAGAACACAAGCCAAGAGCGCAGCAGAAAGCATCAAGCACGGACATGAGTGAAAACGGCAAAAAGCAAGTAAATTCCCCATGTCGGAAAAGATATGCAGGGATGTGGGATTCTTGCCTACACAATGGGTTCCTATTTATCCTCCTGAGTCATGGTGATGCTGTTGCTGAGTCCCTCTAATCTCTTTCCACGGTCNATGGTGATGCTGTTGCTGAGTCCCTCTAATCTCTTTCCACGGTCACGTGGAAGTAATGGCTAAGCGCCACGGCACGGCTTCAAAGTTCAAACCCTTCTCCTTGTGACAAGTGACGACAATATGAAATTCATACTGTGACAACACGTATACAGCCTTTCCGTTGTTTCTGTAATAAAAATTAAATGGCCTTTGTCTGGCGAGTCTTAAAAGGTGTTTCTCTTTGTCTAAAAATAGGTATTCCAGACGTTAAATAGCACTTATGGCACTCATCTGAACAACGTTACGAATTTACTGCCATCTTTTGAAGAGGGTCCACGTGGACAATGAGTGTTAAGTCAGAACTTTTCAGCGGGCTCATAGAACAGTCATTAATAAAATTTTATTTATCTATTTATTTATCCTCATTTAGAGTTTCGGTAAAACTCCAACTTACATCTGCGTTTCGTTGCGTTGCTTTGTTTTAATTTTGAGGAAAGCTTGAACCATTATTTTGTACGCTTGAGTTTAGCTCTACAATCTTGCTCGTGCTACAGTTTTGTTTTTTATTTAAGGTTATTTTAAAGAATGAAAATGTATCGCATGAACTAGCATAAATACTCTTATCTTTAGTGGAGGTGGTAAGTGAACAATAGCGTAGCAAGCCCTTTTGTATTTATGTGCATATATATAACCAGAAGAGTGTTTTTACCATCCTAGAATGACTATCCTAGATCATTTACATGAGAAATGTAGCTTTTTTTTTTTCAAAAGTAAAATTTAGGTGAAAATTAAGTACAAATACTAAAAGAACATAACCTAGATGCATATTAGTATTGTATTACTAGCTTACTATATTTATTTATAACTAGATGAGGAGAGTGTTTATACCATTCTAGATCATTTACATTGAAAATGTGACCATTTTTTATAGTTTTAGATTTTTTTCCCAAAACAAAATTTGATTTAAAACTAAATGTAAATACTAAGCTACAAGATAAGAGTGTCATACCATAAGGTTACTCTATTACTGCTACACCCAATTAAACCCATAACCTCCCAAGAGATGAGCATGTTGACCACTATATTATACCCATGGGTGCTAAACTAGATACATTATATTTGAAACAATAAAAGTGCTATTGCAAAGGTATGACATTTTTCTATATCAACTTGGAAGTTGGAAAAGCATGACAATGAACTTGGAAGAAAAAAAAGAATAGCATGTTGTTGTAAGTAGTTTCTTTGATTAGGAGGATAGTGTGATCACCAACAAGCTCTTATTGCACACAACCTACACATAATCCTTTAAAATTAGCTTTTAAGGATATCCATTTAGGTTATTGGGATTTGTTTTAGTTTATAAGTTTGAAAATGAATCTAATTGCTTCAAAAGTTGAAGTAGAAAAAGTTTACAAGTTTGCCAAGTTAAAAAGAAATTTTTTGGAAAAAGTTAAGTTAATTAAAATCATTTAAAAATATGATAACAATGACAGAGAGAGGAAGATTGAGTTGGTTAGGGTTTAAGAATCTCACTCCTACTCCTTATTCATTGGCCATTAAGCACTTAGGCATTATTAATTTTAACATACCCATGCTTGACATAGGGCCAAAACTCAATAACATTTTGTATCAACAATTGCTAGGCTCATTATTTTTGTTCATCAACTCTTGGTCTAATAACTTACTTGATAAGAGATCAGGGTGTGTGAAAGATACATTTTATAAACCTTGAGATTAATTATCAGTATTGTTAGTATTAAGTAGCATTGCTTCTTTATTATTATTATTATTATTATTATATATTTATTTCTTCAAGAGCATACATTTAGAACCTATTGGATCTGTTTCTAATATAATGCTTCAAAAATGATAAATATAGTTTTTTTTTAAAGAAAGCAATTCTCTAATTTGATTGCATCATTACATAGCATTTTCCAAGATAATTCTAGTCATAGCCATATTCTATGGGTACTGTCAATGGAACCCATAATAACTTCAATGGAACCTATTATGACATTAGTTGAACCCATGACATTATTGAAACCGATGTTGACATTAGTAGAACCTATCTTGATGTTAGTAGAACCTCTCATGACATCAGCAAAACCCATGATAACATTAGTGGAACCTATGACATCAATGAAAATGAGAGGAATCCTAATAATATTGGCAAAATCAAGGACATTAACAAAACTATGAAACAAGCAAAACTAATGTTGCACCATCAGAAAAAACATGATGATATGAGTATTAAGGATAATTAGAGACAACCAAAATTATTTGTTATCTCTAAGAAAACTACTCAATGCCTTCTAAGGATCTTTACATTGAAGATGTTGGCCATAATACTTATGAGAATATTGATATAGTAATGAAAGGGGAATCCTTAGTAGGATAATCCATCTAAATTCCTTGAAATCATTGTTTTTGGTGCTATAGTATTTTTATTTAAAAAAAAAACCAAAACAATCTTCTATTACTCTAACATTTAACTATATTAAATGCTATTATGTAATGATATTAGTAGAATATTATTTTTTTTATATGAACAAGTGATCTTGTTTGAGTCATTTGGTTTTTTGCAAGTATGAAATAAAAAGATGGAAGAAGTCAAATGGTTAGTGATGCAAACAATTAGAAGGAGCCAAACTTCAAAAGGTAAAAGCTATTAGTAGAATAGGAAGGTTTTGCACCAGGGAAACTAGATAGGAAGATTAGAATATTCTAGAACTTCTAGGCTTTCGTTTGTCAACCCTAAGTAATTTAATGTTTCCGTATATCAATATTGGTTTCAAAGAAAAGGATAGTAGTTTCATACTAGTTGATTTCCTTATGGAAATCAAACCTCATGCCTTATGTGATACTATCTCCTTTGTGTCACTTTTAGATTAATTCTAGTTTCTATAAATTGAGGTAGATGAGTTCATATTCGATCTCTATCTTAACTAGGTGTTCTACCAATAACTTCTAGCGAACCAAATGACTTGGTACATAGCCCTACCAGAGGAGGTGTATCTTCTTGAGGTATAGGCAGACAAGCTTGTTCAAGCAACAATTCACCTTGTAGAAGAAATCTAAAGCTTTATTCAAAGCTAAGTGATCTTTATTTAGTTTTGTTATCTATTTTTCTATTGGTGTGGTGTAGGTGTGATTTCAGTTGTTGTTTTCAAATATCTTATATGAAGTCAATATAAGCCATTGTTAAATTTGTTAAGTACTGATCATTACCAATATTCAATTTACTCCACTATCACTTTATTTTAATAGCATTTTTCTTATTATATGAGCATTACTCTTTGTTTTGTATTTAAACCTATTTTGAAGTTACTATTATTTATAGTGTTTTTAATATATATTTCATTTCCTACATAGTATTAAAATTGATAAATATTTATATTTAATTATAGTTTATTTAGGTTTCTGAAACCTGTTATAAAACTGAATTCATTGATGTTCTATCTTGAATTTATTTTACTCTTTCCGTTTATTTACATCATAAAACTATTAACTTTTCAGCAGATATTTAATTTTATAGCATTATTTAATTTTATAGTTTATCATTAATTTGCTATTTGTTATATCTATTATTGCATATTTTATTACAAAACATGTATGTTATCAAATCAAACAAGATCATTAATTATTACTTTCGTAGTAATCATAGGAAGTATTTTATATGTAAATTAATATCAACTTGACTATGATTTAAAATTAAAAACACCACATTACTCTACCAACTAAGATTATTCCTGAGTTTCTGTACACATATGGGAGGCACCATAGTTGATAGTCTTTTGAAAGAAGTTTTCAAACGGTATTTTCTATAATTCAAATATTATGTATCAAAAGACATAACATCAAAGTAATGTTTCAACATAATTTTAGGAAAAACAATTCCACAATTGAGCACTCCATTATACTCAAATGTAATGTATGAAATTTGACAAGAAACATTATCCTTCATCAAATTTTTTGAAAATTTGCTTATTAATAAGTTACACATCTATTAACATAAAAAATTTTAGGTTGAACTTACTTTTGTCCACTACAAGCCTACTTAAACTATTTCCTACCATTACATTGCCTACCATATTATTGTATTGAGAAAAGTAAGTCATTGACAATACATATTACTTCTTTATGCTTATAATTAGTGAATTTCTCTTCTAGTTATTTTGAAAGGTAATTTGGATAAAGGCTTATGATTGCATTGTTTTAAAGTTTTTATAATGTCAAAATTTAATTAAATTAAGAACACCCATTTAAAATTTTTATTAGTTTTCTCTAATACCATGTTAGATTTTGAAGCTTTTTTTTTTTGAATCTTTTCACTATATTCATAATAGAATGTTAATGGCTTAGGATCTTTGATAGAGAGATTCACCTTTTGTAACTGATGGTAATATTAATATCATAGAAATGTAAGATTGTAGCTTTCTTGATAATGGTTGTTGCTCTTTGTAATTCTTAATAGTTAATGAGTTATGTAATTGGCTACATTGATGGGCATCTATTGGTGTAGCCCCATCAATGGATGATTTGATGCATTGATGCAAATGCATCAACACAACATGTAGTCTTGCCTATATAAATGCACATATCCTTTGTATTTATGGAATGTTAAGTCAGTAGCTTAGCCAGAGTCTTGTAGTTTTCCTAGCCCAGGGTTAGAATATTTTCTAAGTGCCCATAGTAGGACTTGAAGGATTGTATAGATCCTTATTTAAGCATCAATGTACTTAAACACTTTGATGTAGTGACAATAAAGATGAGATTCTTGGAACTCCCTATAGCACTTAAGAATAGATTAATGTTTTTCTTTATGCACTTTATCATTCATGTTATTAGTTAATTAACAGACTTAATAACAACACATAAGTATGACCACTTTGAACATAACACTTAATGTTTGGTAATCCTAGTAGTGGCTATTTGGTACACCTAGTGATAGATACTTGGTAACCTAGTAGCATGGAAGTGAGTTTAGGATGCAAACAAAAAGTGAACCTGGATGCTTATGTTAGGATAGTTAGATTAAGGCACTAGTTAGTTAAATAGTTAATAGTCAATAAATTATCTTTATTTCATACTTAGATAAAATAAAATAAAATATAAAATATAAATAAAAATGATGTGCCTTAGCTTACAATTAATCATACAATTGAGCTTACACAAGTCAAGCCAAGAAGACAACAATCATAACTCTCAAAGCACTATCTTGCACATTGGTGCATTTAAGGGCTAAGTTCATGAAATTTGACTAGATCACTGGTCAACATCTATAATTTGTATGGTTGTGTGGATGGACTACTTGCTGCTCATCATTCCCACTATTGTTGGGGACTTAGTCTAAATGAGTCCACTAAATAGGAAAGATAGTAAAATGTTATAAAGATGTTGTAAAGAATCACTAATGCTAAATCATTAAGAAAGTAAAAGATAAAAAGCCCACTGTTAATTAGCAATCACTAATATGGCTTCTTCTCATAGGGAAGAATCTCCATTGTTACTCATAAGTGAATCTAGTTGAAGATAGGAAGGGCCAAAAACATAAGTGCTTCAATAGTTTCCAATTATTTACATCCAATCTAGATAATTACACTCTTGATTTCATCTTTATCCTACATCAGAATGAGTAGCTACGATCGGGAGTGATGAATCATCAGTTGGCTGGGTTATCTGATAAAAAGTCAACTTTTTGGTTGGCTTTGATATCCTAGCCCTAACAAGAAGGCCAAAATGTCAAGACTTTGACAACAAGGCTCCAATGTCAAGGCTTTGACAATAAGGCTATGTCGATGAGGCCCCATCAATGTAGCCTAGCAATAAAATCTATAAATACATGCTCACGGTTGTGTTTATGCAATTCTTTTGTCAATAGAGTAGCTAAACTCTTGTAATTTTATTCCATAATCTTAGAGAACAGTCAATGAATTCCCACAGTGTGGATGTGAGTCAGTTGTATGATGTCTTATTCAAGTGGGAATGTATCTAGATACATTCCATGAATGACAATAAGATTGAGATTGATTCTTATTCATTGCAACACTTTGACTTAGATTAGGTTTACTTTTAATGCGATTTATATTCCATGTACTTAGTTAATATTTATGTTTCCATGCATGTTAATGAATTGGCAGAATGATCGTAACTAGTTTCGAGTATAAATATAAATTCACTTGGTAATCCCAATAGTGTTATTGCTTGGTTTGCATAGTAGCATAACACTTGGTAATCCCAGTAGTGGATACGTGGGTTTAGGATGTGTACGGCAAGTTGGGAAAGGACACTCATCACCCATAGGCTAATTTAGGCTTTATATTTATGTTTTTAATTAGATTAATTAATTTATTTCTTTACTATCATTGGGAGAAACATAGGGCCAAAACAACATCAATTACCATATGTCTCAATCTAGACTAAACCATACATGACAAAGCTACCACTAGTCCAAGTGGGAAACTAGTGAACTGCAATCAAGACATAATGATCTAGATGCCATAACTAGTCCCATCCATAGAATTTTACTAGATCATGTGTGAATGCTTGTGATTCATATGTGATGAAGTATCATTGAGTCATTGCGTTGACGGGACCACATATACGCAGTTGTGTCAACGTGGGCTTGTTGATGTGTCACTTGTGTTGACGTGGACCCATCGATGTGGCCTTCCTATGTTGACGTGGGCCTGTTTATGCAGCTGTCCATCTCGGCCTATAAATAAGAAGGCCTTCCACCTCATTTAGGAATCTTTCAGTTAGTTGTAGTGAAGCTCTTGTAGTTTGTTCCCGTAGGAGATAGAATATTTTTCAAGTGCCCGCAGCAGGTGTAAGAAAAGTGATCAGATCTTTATTCAAGCATTGATGTATCTAAGCCCATTGGCGTGACGACAATAAAGATGAACTGTTCAAGAATTCCTTGTAGCAATTGGACTTAGTTATTTTATGCATTTAGTAGTTTAATATATCTATGCTTTGTTAGTTACATGTTAATCACTTAAGTTTTTGTTATTATTATTTTAATTGCTATGGTTCATTCGTAGTTTGTAAAGGCCATAAGTATGACCATCTCGAACGTAAATCAAACACTTGGTAAACCCAGGGACGCTTAACGTCTGGTAGCCCAGAAGTGTTAGGAGATGCTCAAAATGTGCTCGGAAGATGGGACTAGATACTTATGCTAGGAATAGTTAGAATGCAAGTTAGGATAATTAGAGATTAGATAATAGTTTATTCCCTACCTTTCATACCTTAAATTAGCCACCAAAAGATATGCAAAAAGCTATAAAAATCATTAGCCTTAGTCTCACTTAACCATTGTAAACGGGTTATCACAAGTGAGATTAGGAAGACAATGACCATTCTAATCTAGAGTTTCACTAGTTAGAGTCTGGTGTATGTTAAGTACTTATAGTCTATGGAATTCAACCGGGTTGCGTGTGAACGCTCGTGATTCGTATGGTTGGGTGTAGGGGCACCTAGTTGCTCATCATTGGCGTCATTGTTGGGGACTGTTAAGTCTCACATGCGTCATCTAACCTTAGTGAAATTATCATTCAAGTCATTGGAACGGACCCAGGATAGAAATATTTATGCATGCTAGGTGGATTAAAGTTAGTAACAAGGTACATCGATTACGTGGACCATCTAACGTCGAGCATGTCTTCTTACAGGAGAGAGATATCCACCCCACTAGTGCCACAAAAATGTCGGGTGGTTTACAAGAATCCCGATGAGTACATCCCTGAATTCACATTCATCCTACATCAAGATGAGAACCTACGATGGTGGGACATGGAGGGAAATATTGTACACCTTCCCGACCGATCGACTGCTACGATGCTATTTCAAAATCTTGGTAGATTGGGCATCTAGAACCTTGGAGCAGAGTATGTCATGGAGGACCATGACTACCAGGACTATCGTCCCACTAAGGCTCAAAGAGCAAGAGATCAACAACAGGCGAAAAGATATGAATAGCTGAAGGGAAAACAATTCAGTAATCCCTTATTTTCACAAGGGCTGCTAGATGATGGGGATCCCATCTTTCATGAAACCCATTCAACCAAACTTCCCTTGGGGCAGTAGGTCCTCCAATCCATGATTCATTCCAAGCACCTAGGTGGCCAAGATTCCCAAGGGGATGAAGGGTCATATAACAAGGATGAACGGGATGATAAGGACCGTTACCAGGGTAGAGGAAGAGATCGTTCTCCTTCTTATCCATCCTCTCGCTCTCCTTCTCCTTCATCCAGCTCAGGCTCTGATCATCACCGAGGTAGGAGGAAGCAAAAGGATGGGGGTAAAAAGTTTTGAAAGGATCAGAAGGAGAAAAAAAAGAAAACACACGAACCATCACATGATGATTGCTAGTATGAAAGGAGGGATAGCCAAAATCTTCACAGACGTCGTAGTTCTCAGTAGGACTATGATTTAGATGAGCCGTTGTTGGCTACACGAAGTATGCTCTAGATCTCTGAGGTAGTTCAAATTCCTAGTAGGCACATGAAGGATAGCTGGATCAAGTGCATTGATATGAACAACATCCCAAGATTTGAAGGGGGATACAACTGTGATCCCCAGACCCACCTGCAGGCATTCCATGATGCCTGCACCCTACAAAACATTGACAATGATTGGCAAAGGATGAAGCTATTCCCTTGAACACTCATCAAAGAAGCTAAAAGTTGGTACTAGTCCTTGGAGCTAGAATCAATACGAAGATGGAGTACAATGCTTGAAATTTTCAATGACAAATATCAAATGTACTCTAGAGTGGCGAACCTGAGACAACAGATCCAAGGATGGAAACAAGGGAATCATGAACCCTTGGATGCCACCATGAGAAGGTACTACTGATTATTGCATTGGTGCCTTGGTCATGGTTACTCTTAGCAGGAAAAGCTTCACCACATCATCGATGGGCTTCGTTCTGAAATGCGAAAGACCCTTGGCATGTATGCCCATGGGTGACTGTTAGAGCTAAGGGCCCATCAATTGTAACACCTCATTGAGCAGGTGGCCAAGGAGGAAGGAGAACTTAAGAAAAAGGAGAGTGCATAAGAATTCAACTGGGACCCTTCCCTCAGAAAAAGGGAGGTCCGCTTTTGTGATGAGGAGGAAGAATCATCATTGGAAGTAGTGGTAAACTGAAAGACTTTGCCGTTACGAAAGTTCACATTTGAAATTTCGGCAAAGGTGTATAAGATGTGGGACTCTCTGAACGAAAGAGTCTAAGGCATGTTGAAAATCACCGAGGAGTTCAAAGCACAAGGTAATGACCATGATCAGTGCAAGAAGAAGGAAGTTGAACGTGCCCTATATAAGGGAAAGGGCAAAGTTGCTGTAGCAGAGCAAGTTGCAGACTTTGACACTGAGGAGGAAGATGAATGTGGCATATTCCAATATGAACATCCTAAGGGATGTTGTCCTATGACGTGACATCTTCAAGAGTCTGGGGTGTACGCATTGAACCCTCGCTTGGCACAAAGGCAAACACCCCAAAGATTGCCTTATCCACAAGGCAATTCTAGGGGATTCCACCAGCAACAACAAGGATACTATCCAAGTGGAGTGCCATCGCAACCATATGAATACTTCCAATAGTGGCAGCACCCACAAACATGGGGAATTCCACCTCCAAGGTAGTAGTAGCCTTACAAAAAAACAAATCCTTATGGGTACTATGTTCAGCAAATGGTCTCTCCAAGGGACTCTTCTAGCCGTGCGGCCTTTCAAATTCATTACCACCCCCCAGAGTATTTTCGACCTCAATCTTCATCACCCCAAGGGGAAAACCCACATCTCTTTTATCCTCCATCACCTTCTCCTGCCACTCCTCCACAACATCCCACTTAGCTGCCACCTCCCCATCAATGTGGGGAGAGATACCACCACACCCATAGCAATGAAATACTGCGATGGCCATCAACATCCAACCAGCTCCCCAGTCGAGTGGACCAGAAGCTAAGCCATGGAAACGTTCCTTCTTCCGGTGTAATCATGCACGCACACCCTCGTCCCCACCAGTGGCTGGTTCCTTTGAACCTTCAAACACTTTCACTATTCCACCGCCAGAGTAGCCTCCAAGCTAACAACCACAACACTCCAATGTCCAGACGGTCATGCTCACACATGCTGTGACCGACTAGATCAAAGTAGGTCACCTTCCCAGGAAATTGAATGATCTAGGAAGCCCGCTCATCTATCTTCAGGTGGCTAGGAATGAGCCATGCAAAGCTCTTTTGGACTCAGGGTCAGGGGTTAGTTTGATCTCTCATGATATGTACAAGAATTGGAAGTTGCCCTAGCTAAAGAAGAGCAACATCAAGCTTGATTTGATAGACCAGTCCATCATTTTTCCCTTGGGAGTGGTAGAGGACATTGTGACCACCATTAGCGGGTGGTCCTATCCTACTAATTTCCTTGTCATCTGTGTAGAGAATTGTAGGGGGGACTTCACAATCATCATGAGAAGGGCCTGGCTAAGCACGGTGGATGCAAAACTAGGACTTCGAGATCTTTCCCTTGAAATTTCAAAGGAAAATCCTTTTGAAAATATCGAGAAGAAGACCATTCCATGCATCGCATATAGTGACTCAGGGTGCAACTGTGTGCAACAGTTACAGTCCGCTATGGGGACTTCCATCCAAACATGTAGTAGGTATACTAATGAATCACTAGTTCAATAGTGTCTGTATGCAATAGCCACCAACCACACGGGCACCCAGTGGCTGACAGCAAATTATGCTAGCAGTGCCTTGTGCATAGAACCATTTGAGGGGCTTGTTCGAGCCTACTTTGAATGCATGGATAAAATGGAAGAGGTTCATCATCCATGCTCCATTTTTCATGTCTCCTTCTTTCCACCTAGTCATTGGGGAGACCATCATCCCTGTTGATTCATTCCACTACACCCCTCGCCGTTTTGTTATTTTTTTTTTGCACTTATTTTTTTTCACCATCGTTTATATGTTTGCCACTTCTTTGTACATTTTTTCCTTTCTTTACCTATTTTTCATTTCTTTATGCACGTTTTACTTTTTATATCTCTTCGCATAATTGCTAATCTGTCATCTTATTGTCTTTAGATGTTTGGTGTAGATGATTTTCATTGCGATGGGTAATATACACTCATCTACCTAGTTGTCTAGTTTCTACCCTTGCATGATTATTTTTGGACTTTATGTCTACTTTTCGCTCATAAAATCGGCAGTGAGTTCATGCCATCCACCCATTCACCCACTCCATGGTTTTCCTTCTGTTGAGCACCTACAACCCCTTACCTTAACAATATTTTAATTAATGTATGACTTGTGTAGTTCCCAAACTAAGGGATGGCCCAATGGTTTGAATCTGGTGTGACTTCAAGGGGAACACTTTATTTTTTGTTTTGTTCAATTCCCTGGGTTGCCGATGTACCCTTACGGATTTCCTCCCACTCTAAGTCTCTCTCCACGAAAACTTCTGGGTAGTCCGACCTTGCATGGTTTGGTCCTCACTAAAAAAACTTAAAAATTAAAAAAAAACCAAAAATAAAATAAACAAATTAAATGAGGATTCAAAGCACACCCCTTGATCAGATGCAAGCCAATGTGCATGGGTCTTCGCATGGTGTGGTTCCCCCGCACAAAAGAAAAGAAAAATGGATCATGGGGGAATTCAAAGCACACCCCTTAGACCGCCTCTCATAGGCCACATGCACTAGTTATGGGACTTCCTTGGTCCCCTCTAACTTTGTCTTGTTTCACTTCCTTCTTCTCCCGTTGTTGGAGTGGTGGTTCTCTATGAGGTCATTCTTGCTTCCTTAGGGGCTGGCTGGGACTTCATCTATTGCTGCGATGTCACTAAATGCGAATGGTTTGGGTCTGAACTTTGCAACGGTTCTACCAAGTCACTTACCCACATCTCCACATGGGGTTTCCTGTGGCCAATGATCGGACTACCATTCTCTCGTCTCTGTCTCCTCATCTAGTTCTCTCCGTCACTCACCTCACTACCTGTTTTATGTCATGTAAGTGTGTCATGGTATCCATGGGCTTTCGATGCCTTAGCGGGATCTCTTGGGTTGGAGTCTTACCTAGTGTGCACCATTTCTTGGCCCCAAGGCCCACGGACCCTAGTGTTGAGGGCTCTGTAGGGGCTACTAAGGCTATGGCCTACTATGGGGAGGACCCACCTACATTTCCTTGGTCCCACTTGTTAACTTTCCCACCCTTTGGATTTTTGGGTTAACTAGTTTTCAGGACCCATCGCTTGATTTATTTCCTGTGGAGTTCTTTTTGAGTCCTGTTCTCTTATTTTTGTCTCTTTTTCGTGTTTAAATCCCCTTCCTCATGTCCTTAGCCATGTATAGGCCTTTCACATGATTCAAATACCTCAATTTTGAGTTCAAATTCTTTGTTTCAGGCTTTTTATAGGTTTGTCAACACTAGTCAATGGGTGCACACCCCTGCGTTGATGCAGCCCCGTTGATGTAGTGACTACGTATACACCGTCGCGTATACGCAGCCTCGTCAACGTAGCGCCTAACCCCTATATATACCACACTGCACTTCTTCATTTTCCATCATTTGGAGTTCAAACTAAGGAGAGTTTTTGCTATTTTTTCTACCTAACCCTTCCCAATGCACCTACATTCTGTCACAGGTCCTCATCAACCAATCCTTG
>MNCI01031743.1:866825-909880 GCA_015680685.1 Gnetum montanum
TAACTATAACTAATTAATTAATTAATTAATTTTTTAATTATAAAAACTTTGGCCCTAACCCCTAACTTAACTCTTTGGGAAATTTAACAGTGTGCCTATGCCATTAACATAACTTGGTCAAATTGAAAAAGTACATACGGACAATCTTAAACTACTTGTGAACAGTCTAATGAAAAGTTATGTTTGATTGTAGATGGCACCCAAACTAAGGCAATCAAGGGATGAAGGACCATCTCAACCTAGGGACAAGCACCCACGCATGAGAAGGGGACGAGTTGTGCAACATCCAGAGTATGCGGAGGGCTCTCACACAACTGGGCCCTTCTACGAAAGACCTGAGGTGGAATCTGTTGACCAGATTCCCGAAGAGGAGATTCCCGATGTGCAATTGCATGGGGATGAGACCCCTAGGATAGCATCATGGTTTAAGGTCACCTTGACCCAATCCTTCCTTGATGCTATCATGCCATGCGAGGTGCAATGGATGATCCTCTAGGAGTTAAATTTTGGACCATTCCTCGAGAATGCTCCAGAAGACGTGAGGCTCCAATTACAAACCTCTTCGATGTGGCCAATCATCACAACCAGTGGTGAGTGGTACTTAGGAAAAACCTATCTCTTCTGGACGAATCCACAACTAGGATCAAGAGTAAGGATCAAAGACATTCATGTCTCTTGCTCTTCAGAGGCGATAGCGCAAGCTCTAGGGTTGCCTGAAACCAAGGTAGATGTGGCAGAAATTCCAAAATAAGTTGATCCAGAGGTAAAGGGGAAATGGACCTAGCACTGCTATGGAGTAGAGCGTAAGGAATTCAGCTCCTTGACCATGGTGTAGAGAGTGTACTTCAAAATCATGTCTTATCATCTAAACCCAATGATAATACCCAGAAAAATCATAGGCTTCTTTGCTCGTGCATGTGCCGCCTTGAGTGGGAAATTTCCCATGAGTCTTCCATAGCTATTGTTTTCGGAAATTGAAAAAAGGTTCACTAAAAAAGAACATGGAAGATGAGCTCTTCCATTTCCCTACCTAATCTGAAGATTGTGCAAATGGGCAAGGATAGCACGATATTCCAATGATGTAATCCAGTGCATCCCAATTGGATCATGGGGAGAGATGATGAAAGAAAAAAATCTTGCCACCACACAGACGGAGGAGGAGAAGCAACCACCTCCACCACCTGCACAAATAATGCAGTCGAGCTCACAAAACATAGCAGAATACCTCTGCAAGATTCAAGAAATGCTCTTAGGACAACAAGAGCAATCTTGTAGGATTGGTGGAGGAGAAGACCCTTCGATTTATCACCCTGCCATGAGTCACCTAGAGCAAGTGGCTCAATTAGTTAGCTTGCTCAAAAGGGCATCGCCAATCTTCTCCACTTCCTGAACACAAGTTCCAGCTAGAATAGATCTGAACATCTGAGATGTATCAACATCAACCTAGTAGTTATTCCCCAAAATCTCAGGGAATGTTGCTACCTTCTCAGTCCACTTGGAAGATAGTGAAGGGGTGATGATCCTGGTGATGCAGCACCAAGGACAAGAAGTTGCGATTGAAGTGGTTGTTGACACAATCGCTACTACTCTTAATGCACCGATAGCACTTGTACCAAACATTCATGGACTACAAGATGTACAGGTGTTTGCTAAAACTTCACATAGCTAGATTAACGTAATCCAACATGAAGAGCTATTGGATCGATTGGTGGGGATAGGGCAACTGCTTCCGGATGTCTTCAACCTTCTGGAAAACATTACTACAACCCAGTTAGAGCAGCTATCGGCAAGGGGCAAGAGTGTTATTTTGGAGAGGCAACTAGAAGCTTCTCAAGTTGCTTGTCAGCACTTGGCAATGAAGGTTGCCCAATTAAGGGCCTAACTTGCCGATTCGGCCATCCTCGACCACAACATCACCAGAGATGAAGCTTTTCAATAACTTCAGCTTAAACTACAAGTTGTTGAGGATGTAAGGGAGATGGCGATCCTAGATAAGGCCATAGCAGATGCTTGAGCGTATCATCTAGAGAAAGACTTGGCCGAGGTTTGCCAAGAGAACATGCAACTGACCACAGAAGTTCATCACCTATGCAATGTTGGAGTAGAAAACACACACATGAAGGATTTCATCCACCAACAGTAGGAGGAGCTAGCCAGGGTGAATGTAGACATAATGGAGGAGGTTCGTGCATTGCGACAGAAGTCTACAATCAAGATTTCCAGTTGGAAAAATGAGGCCCTAAAATTCAAAAAAATCAAAAATCATTTTAGGGACCAAGTGGGATTGCAAAAGGAGGTAAATGAGAAGCACATTTAGGTCGCTAAAGCCAAGATGAACCAACCACTCCAGCAGCTCCAAGAGGGAGGCGATGCATGGCACTCCATCTTTGATGGGTTGAACGCCTACAACAAAGAATAAATTCACCTAAAGGAGCTACAAATTGAGGAAATGATAGAATACATGGAGCTGGCCAACCTTTGATATGCAAACTTGGCTATCCTCACAGTCGATAGACTGCGGTCAGAGTTAGAGATGCAAGTGGTTGCTTCGTATTCCCTATACAAGGGTGAGTTCCAAGTGCACAAGGCAACAAAATAGAAGTTTGCAACAGCAAGCATGGAACTCGAGGTCCTCCGCACAAGCTTTGAAGGCCAACGTACCATTGCAGAGGACTTGGTCCAAAGAATGAGTGACTACTAGCAACTGCATGCATCAATTCGATATCAAATGCAAACAGTTCGCAGCTTGGTTTATCAATTTAAAAGAACTCATCCCGACACTACCTTGTCCTTGGGAAGTTCCAGCTCCAGCACACATTGGAGAAGCTACCTAGATTTTGAACAACCCCAGAAGCAAAGAAGAGAAAATAAGGGCTCTCTTGGAGGCTTTTCAGCTGTCTCCAGAAGTTGCAGCTACTGCAGGGTTACCGACATTCACACCACCACCAATGCATGAGCCAGAGGTTGGAGAAGGTCCATCAGAACCACCACCCTCAAGGACAATGTGATCTTCTCTAGCAATATTGTGCATCATTCTACATAGCAGAGGCTCTAGGACCAGTGAGGTGTTGAATTTTATCTCTGAACACCATCATTTTTGTAATTTTTTCTCCTCTGTAACTCGGGCACTTGGTCAAATTCATGTTGTGTCATGTGTGTGTGTTATGTAGGTGTTTTAGTTATGTGTGTTGCTAATAAGAATCCATACCTTCCAAATTGTAAAGTAACTCGAGGATGATTTTTTGCTTAGTTGTGGGGGTATGATGAAGTATCATTGAGTCACTGCGTTGACGGGGCCACATATATGTGACCACGTCGATGCTAGCCCATTGACATGTCACCTACATTGACATGGACCCATCGATGTGGCCTTTCTACGTTGACATGTGCCCATTTACGTAGCTGTCCATCTCAACCTATAAAGAAGAGGGCCTTCCACCTCATTTAAGCATCTTTCAGTTAGTTGTAGCAAAGCTCTCGCAGTTTGTTCCTACAGGAGATAGAATATTTTCCAAGTGCCCACAGTAGGTGTAAGAAAAGTGATTGAATATTTATTCAAGTGTTGATGTATTTGAGCCCATTGGCATGACAACAATAAAGATGAACTTTTCAAGAATTCCTTACAGTAATTAGACTTAGCTATTTTATGCATTCAGTAGTTTAATATATCTATGCTTTGTTAGTTACATGTTAATCACTTAAGTTTCTGTTATTATTATTTTAATCAGTATGGTTCATTTGTAGTTCGTAAAGGCCATAAGTACGACCATATCAAACATAAATCAAACACTTGGTAAACCCAAGGACGCTTAACATTTGGTAGCCTAGAAGTGTTAGGAGATGCTCAGAATGTGCTTAGAATATGGGACCAAATACTTATGCTGGGAATAGTTAGAATGCAAGTTAGGATAATTAGAGATTAGATAATAGTTTATTCCCTACCTTTCATACCTTAAATTAGCTGTCAAAAGATATGCAAAAAGCTATAAAAATCATTAGCCTTAGTCTCACTTAACCATTGTAAACGGAATATCACAAGTGAGATTAGGAAGACAATGACTGTTCTAATCTAGAGTTTCACTGGTTAGAGTCTGGTGTAGGTTAAGTACTTATAGTCTACAGAATTTGATTGGGTCGCATGTGAACGCTCGTGATTCGTATGGTTGGGCGTAGGGGTACCTAGCTGCTCATCAATATGGTTGGGCATAGGGGGTACCTTGCTACTCATCATTAGCACCATTTCCGAGAATGGTGTTAGTTGTCTAGATTAGTTATATTATACACAATCATTGTAAATACATTAAGAAACTATCTTTGGGAAAATACTAACTCACACACATCATACACCAACAACAATGTCTCTTTCACAAGGAAGCAATAATGCATTATATGAAGAGAACATTCATTGGAGAACTAACGAGATATATGTTAAAGAAAATTGGAGTGACCAACCTCATGTAAGGATTTCATATGTTCATGATCACCCTGACAACACTCAAAGACTACATTCACCTACGACAGAAAACCCTGGAGAAGATGAAGTAAGTCTTAGTCCAAGAAAGGCCTCAAGGCGTAGGGCCTTCTCAAAACCTAAATAGAAATTGAACCCAAGGGCAAAATCAAAGACATCAAAATGAACATAGAGAAAATCATCATAATCAGAAAAATAAAAATAGAAATTTCCACCATGACATGTTTGATGATAGTGAACCCTTGTTGGCCACTAAGAGCTTGATGCAAATCATAGAGGTAATTAAGATATCCCATAAGCATTGTAGGGAAAGTCACATAAAAAGGCTTAATATGAATAATATCCATAAATTTGTGGGAGGCTATGATTCTGATACACAACATCACTTATAGACCTTCCATGATGCCTGTGCCTTGCAAAATATTGAAAATAAGTGGCAAAATATTAAGCTTTTCCCTAGGATACTAATAGATGAAGATAAAAGTTGGTATAGATTGTTGGAACCAAGTTCCATCCACTAGTGGTCCACAATGGTAGAGCTTTTCAATGAAAAATATGAAACCTATGCAAGAGTGTCCAACCTACAAAAACAAATCCAAGGGTGGAAGCAAGAAAATCATGAACCCTTAGATGTGGCCTTGGATAGATACTATTTGCTACTGCATAGATGTCCCAGCCATGATTTGTCTCAAAAAGAAGAACTTTTCCACATCATAGATTAGCTTCATAATGAAATAAGGAAGACCCTAAGAATGTATGATCAAGGTTGATTATACAAATTAAAAGCCCATTAGATACAAAAGCTAATTGGGCAAGTGGCAAAAGAAGAAGAAGAGCTATGTAAACAAGAGAATGTTAAGAAATATCACTGGGATCAAAATCTTCAAAAGAAAGAGGGTCCATATCAATGATGAGAAAAAAGTGGTAGCTCTTAATGAGGTGATTTCACAACAAGCCTTGCCATTGCAACAATCTCTTGATGAACTCCAGGCAAGGCTAGATAGGATGTCAAAGTGGATAAATGAAAAACCTACAGATTTTGTAGGAACTATAGAGGAGAAGGTAACACAAAGTGAACCAAGTGATCACAATAAATGGAGGAAGAAGAACCAAGAAATAGCTAGGAACACTTATCAATAAATAGGGAAATGGCTATAGAAGAAGACGGTATAGACTCAACCATAGACGAAGATGATGGATGTGACATCTACCTATATGACCATCCAAAGGGCTATTGCCCAATCATGTTACATCTACATGAGTATTAGGCTTTTGCATTAAATTTTAAATTCATACAAAAGCACATGCCTAGGAAATGTCTTTTTCCACACAGTAATTATAGATAGTTCCACAACCAATGATACTATCCTAGGGGATATTATTACCAACCTCAACACCATCATCAACTGCACTGGTAAAATCCACAATTGTGGGCGAAGCCATCACCAAGCCATACCTACCATTACTACTAGTCAAACCCATATGGATATTAAGTTCAACAACTTGTTTCCCCAACTGGTTGTACCTCCTCTACTTCAAATCGCTACTACCACTCTCTTGAATATCATTGACCTGAAACATCTTCTAAAGTGTCACCACCTCTCACCTCTCATCCTTTGTCATATCCTTAATATTCTCATACTTTTCTTCACCATATGTCACCAACAGCAACATAGGAAGTTCAGCACCATAACATCAACAAGAAAATGCCACTTGTGTTGCAAACATACATAGAAATGATAATGCTAGTAGATCTCCACCACAATCTCAAAAATAACCTTTCTTTAGGACAGTTCCCATGCATAAGCACAATACTTATGGACCTACTAACTTATCCAAACTAGCACAATGCCATTCAAGTGCAATACCCTTCCTTCCACAACCAATGTCCTCTAATCCTATGCAAAGGCTAACATCTATCATTACTCCAACATCTAATAGAAGTGATGAATATAGCACTATGGAGAGATAAAAGAATTCATGCATTACTACTAATAGTAAATGGTGCATTTTTGGGCTTAAAATTTAAATTATTAATGTAGGCCACAATAAAGTTCAGGAGCAAGTGTGTGAGCAAAAACCAATCTATGTTGTAGCCACTAAACCAAACAACATCCAGTGGCTTGAAAATGAGAATATAAAATTGTTTCAAAGATGCATGGAGGCAATTGATCCACTTATTAGTTCTAGACTTAAGAAAATAGACCAAACAAAGGACTTCGACATAAATATCTTATACTCTAATTATACACGAAAAAAGGATGTTAAACATAGAGACCTAGGAATTAACATAGAAAATCAAGAAGAAGAACCACACACATATGTACCCCCAAAAATAGAAATACCTTCAAGTCCAAATGAAGATACATCTCCGAATGATCCAAATGAGACTATCACCAATGTTACTTGTGCTACCCCATGATTAATTAAATCAATAACAATGATAGATGGAAAATTGATGGTGTATAACTAAGGAATTGTGCAGTCCATCTCCCGAATGTGTAGCCATAAGATTAGTTATGGGGGAGATTCTCCATCCTAGTTCAAGAACTAATAAATGTTTTTCACCTTTTTATTTTTACAATTTCTTATCATTTTCTTATTTCTACCAAAATTTTCTAATTCTTAATATGTTTTCCATTTCTTAATGTTTTTCTTTTTTTTTATATTTTTCTCTTTTCTTGAGTCATTTCCTTTATGTTTTATGAATGCAATTTACATTTCTATTAATAATATTGTGAAGTCATGATGTGGAAGTCAATGCTATGTGTTGGATTTTTGTGCCATGCTATCAAGATGATTGGGTAAGTAATTGTGTAAAGCAGTGAGACCACCTCATCCATCCCTCTAGTTTTCTAAATAAAAGGTATTTTTCATGGAAAGAATTTGTTTCTTCTTTCATGAAAATAAAATTAATCAATCATCATTGTACCTTGAAAAAATAGGGAAAGACCAAGTGGGAATGGTAAGGGTGTGAGCTCAAGGGGACTTGTTGGGTTTTCGTCTTATCTTCCTTCTTGTGGTTTATGACTCCTCTTGGAACGTATCATAACTCCTCCATCAACTAATAAAAAGGAAGCTTTGTATTTGCATGGTGTGGTTCCAATTTCAAAAAAGAAAAAAATAATAAAATACAAAAAGAAAAATAAAACAATGGAGAAGAAAAAAACAATCATGAGACTTTAAAGCACATCCCTTAGACACAATAATGGGGCACAAGCACTAGTTATGGGGTTGAAAAGACATGTTACCAATGCCTAAGGGCACCCCTCTAACTAAGGCCCTTCCTTCCTTCTTCTCATTTCTTCTCTTTTTGAAGTGATGATCATTCTTTGAAGTGGTTTTGGACTCATGGTGGTTGGCAGGAGGGAACACATCAATGCAAGGTTCTTATTCATGATATGGACTTGGTTTGAACTTGGACAGATGGGTATGTTAATCATATTTATCATAAGAATATATTGTGGACATGGTCAAGTACCTTACATCCCAATATCTACAATCCCTTCTCATCCCATTATTTACCTCATAGTTACATGCAATTATGAGCCTTTTGATTTTGTGTAGTATAGTACAACATCCCAACCATGGCAGTTGTGTGTTGTTTGGAACAAAGGAATCATCTGCATTTAACTTCTCACGTGCCCATGGACATCTATAGAAGTGGTTATCCAAGGGAATTATGGTAGGAGCCTACTTTGGGGAGGACCCACTTGCATAACTTTTGTCAATCATGGCTTTGAACTAACCTTCACATCTTCTAGAACATCAATGACTATTTCTCTTAATTTATGCATAATTTTGGGACTACTTCTCATCAATTTCAATTAATTTTTTTAAAAACTTTTTTTATACTTTTTTATTAAAATATCTATCAAGTTCAATATTTCTTGGACATGTTCTAAATCAAACCTTTAGTTTCAATTGTTTGAAAACTTGTGTGCTTTCGAAGTTACACTTATTAGTCATGGGGGCTAGGGATGTCTACTTTGAAATTTTGAAGTTTTTCTAACATCATATTTTTGAACATCATGATAACTAATATTAATTGATTAAAATAATGTAAAAAACTTGATGATTTTAGTTACCTCATAGCCTTGGGCATAGTATGTTATCATCACCTTGTGCTTAAATGAAAACTAAGGGAATTGAAAAGGGTTAATTATTAAGGAAAATTTACCAAAAATAATGTTGATCCTTTAGTACCTATAGGTGATGCTAAAATAAATGCCTAAAAAATAAGGTCTTTTGCTAGGCATGAAAACAAAGCCAAGTGAAGGACAATGGAGGATATGCCCATGGACAAATCGTAGCACATATAAGATAGCAGCTCAAACATCACATGTTTACTAGATCCATGGGATGATTAGAGGAAATTTTAGTCCATCCTTTAGGAATGTTGCACATAATTAGAGAAGCATGAACATAACAATCTAGGTTGGAAGTTTGCCACCACTAGCAGCAATAAGAAGAATCATCTTTAGCGGATTTTAAAGACCCCTACAAATTTTGTAATCTTCAAAGCCTGTCCAGTCTTTTTGTCACTCTATCATTTTGTATGCATCCACTTAAATAAAATTTTGTAATGTGGCATTTAGAGTTAGTCAGCAGTTAGCGTCAATCAATAATTCCATACCCTTCCAATTTTGTAAAGAAATCTTGATCCTATCTTGTTAACTCGAGGATAAGTTTTCATTTAGTTGTGGGGGTATGATTAGTCATTAGTTGGTTGAGTTATCTAATAAAAAGTTAACCTTTTGGTTGGCTCTAATATCCTAGCCCCAATAACAAGGCTTTGATGTCAAGACTCTAACAACAAGGCTACAATGTCAAGGCTCTGACAACAAGGCTACATCAACAAGGCTTGATCAACACATCATTTCATTCATCAACGAGGCCCCGTCAAAGTAGCCTAGTAATAAAATCTATAAATACATGCTCATAGCCATGTTTATTCAATTCTTTTGTTAATAGAGTAGCCAAAATCTTGTAGTTTTATTTTGTAATCTTAGAGAATAGTCAGTGAGTGCCCATAGTGTGGATTTGAGTTAGTTGTACAATGTATTATTCATGTGAAAATGTACTTGAACACATTCCATGAACAACAATAAGATCAAGATTGATTCTTATTCATTGCAGCACTTTGACTTAGATTAAATTTACTTTTAATGTAATTTATATTCCATGTACTTAGTTAATATTTACATTTCCATGCATGTTAATGAATTAGTGAAATGAGCATGAGCAGTTTCGAGCATAAAGACACATTCACTTGGTAATCCTAGCAGCCTTATTAGTTGGTTTGCCTATTAGCATAGTGCCTGGTAATCCCAACACTGGATATGTGGGTTCAGGATGTGTATGGCACGTTGGGAATGTACACTCATCACTTGTAGGCTAGTTTATGCTTTATATTTATGTTGTTAATTAGATTAAGTAATTTATTTTTTTATTATTGTTAGGAAAAACATAATGCCATAACAACATCAATTTTCTTATGTCTTACTTTGGACTAAACCACACATGACAAAGCTACCACTAGTCTAATTGGAAAGATAATAATCTACGATCAATGCATAATGATCTAGATGCCACAACTAATTCCATCCATGGAATTTGATTGGATCATGCATGAACACTTGTGATTTGTATGGTTGGGTGTAGGAGGTACCTCGATGCTCATTAGGGAGACATGGAGGGCAACATCATGTTGCCTCCCGACCAATCTATTCCTATGATGTTGTTCAATAAATTTATCAAGTTGAGCATTGCTAGACTTAATGCCAAATATGAAGTCCAAGATCATCTCTATGAGGCCTATCATCTCACTATGGCTCCATGGAAGAAAGATCAATAGATGGAAACTAGATATGAGGCTTCAAAGACCAAGAGGCTCCCTACCTGCTTATTCTTACAACCACATAAAGATGTTGAGGACTTCTTTTTAGGCTAGTCCTAATACACTAGTTCTCCCCTTTGTTTGATGAGAGGAGACCCTTAACCAAATGTTACAATCAACTATGGACAACCTTGGTGGAGGAAGGAATTATTTTTGTGGATTATGGGACCTCAAAAGACAACAACCAAAGCCATACATCTAGAGGTAGAGATAATGAAAATCACAAAGAGAAAGATAAACATGGTGATTAGGGTAGGGACCGAAGAAGAGGGGGTAGTAGGCATCATTTCAATGCTAATTCTCCTTCCTCTTCATCTTCATCATCATCCTCATTATCTTCCTTCTCTAGCTCCTATAGGAGAGGAAAAGGTAGCAACCATAGAAAGAGTAGTAGAGATCATGGTAGAGATGAATGACATGATAGGGATGATCATATATTCTACTAGGAAAACAAAGAACATGGGCATGAACAAGAGAAAGGGGAAGAACATCATAAAGATAGAAGGTATAACAAGAATCATCATATGAATCATGGCCATGATAGGGGCCACTGAGACCATTATGACTATGATGAGCCTTTGCTAGCTATAATAAATATGTTGAATATTTCAGAGGTTGCCAAAATTTCCACCAAGAACTTGAAGGATACCCACATCAAATCGCTGGATATGAATAATATATCCAAGTTTGAGGGGAAATCTAATTTAGATTCATAGAATCATTTGCAAACCTTCCATGTCGCCTATGTCTTGCAAACTATAGAAAAAGAATGACCAAAGATGAAATTGATTTCAAGGGCACTCATAAAAGAAGCAGAAAGCTGGTACTAGGTCTTGGAACTGAAATATATTTAGTGATGGAGTACAATTTTATAGCTATTCAATGATAAATATCAAATATATTCTAGAGTGTTTAATCTATAGAGGCAAATCCAATGTTGGAAATAAGGTACTCATGAGTCTTGGATGTAGCCCTGAGCAAGTACTACATTTTGTTTCATTGATGCCAAGGCCATGGATACTTCCAATGGGATCAGTTGCACCATATCATAGATGGGCTGAAAATTGAAATAAGGAGAATCCTTGGGATATATGCCCAAGGAAGACTTTTAAGTTAAGGGCTCATTAGAACCTAAGGTTCATAGAGCAAGTGGCCAAAGAGGAAGAAGAGCTCAAGAAAAAAAAACATGTAGAAGAGTTCAACGAAGATCCCTCCATTCACAAGAGGGAGGTCCGTTTCTATGAGAATGAGGAGGAGGCACTTCTTGATGAAGTGGGATAGAGAAAAACCTTGCCAATCCAAAAACCTATTATAGAAATGTTGAATGAAGTGGATAGGATGTGGGAATCCTTGGATAAAAATTCAAAGAAATGTAGAGATCAAGAGGGTAGTGGACATGAACAAAGAAAGAAAAAGGATTCTAAATGATAATATTACAAGGATAAGGGTAAAGCTATAGTAGTAGAGGAGGTTGCAGATTCAAAGACTGATGATGATGGGTGTGACATCTGTCAATATGAACATCCTATGATATGTTGTCTTGTATTCTCACACCTACAAGAATCTAGGGTGTATGCTTTAAATCCTAGATTGGCAAAATGAAAAACACCTATGAGGTTGTCTTATTCATAAGGTAACTATCAACAAAAATTTCACCAATAAGAATAGTATCCAAGTGGAGTGCTACCTCAACCTTAAGAGTAGTACCAATAGTGGTAACATCCAGAGTCATGGGGGATGCCACCACCATGGTAGTAGTATCCTTATTGCCAACTTGATCCTTACGGTTATTACATTTAATAGCTAGTGTTTCCACATGACTCTTCTAGTCACTCTTCCTTTTCACATCAATAGTACCCTCTGGAAGACTACAGAGCATCTTCTCCAAGAGGGGAGTCTTCATTTCTCCTTTATCCTCCTTCACATCTGTCTACTCCTACACCACCATCATCAACACATTTATCACCTACTCCATCCATGTAAGATGAAATACCTACCCATCCATAGCAATGAAATGCCACAAGGGTAGTAAAATTGCATCCAACTCCTTAGCCAAATGGTCTTGAACCTAAGCCTTGAAAGATCATTCTTTAAAACCAATAGCTTGACGAAGCCCTTTCAAATACTTATGGCTACAAATCCTACTTCTTCAACCACTAAAATCCTTATCAAGTGACCTTCAAACTAAAGAGCTCTCCCATTGCACATTGTCATGTTAACATATGTGGTCATAGATTGGATCAAGGTCATTGACCTTCTTAGGAAGAGATCTTATCCTAGGAGTCCTATTATTTACTTGTAGATCACTGAAAATGAATCGTGTAAGGATCTTTTGGATTCAGGTTCTGGAGTTAATTTAATTTCACAAAAGATGTACAAAGCTAGGAACCTACCTCCCTTGAAAAAGAGCAATATCATATTGGAACTAGCAAACCAATTCATCACTATTCCTTTGCAATTGGTAGAGGAAATTATGACCACCATTTGTGGGTAGTCATATCCTACCAATTTTTTGGTGGTCCATGTGAAAAACTAAAAAGGGGACTGCCCTATCATGATGGGAAGGACATGGTTGAGCATTATTGATGCAAGGTTGGGGATTCAAGATCTTTCCTTGGCGATTCTAAGGAAAATGAATTTGGTAAGATTGAGAAGAAGAGAGTTCTATGCATCATGTACAGTGACATAAGATGACATAGTGTGTAAAGACTATGGACCATCAAAGATGTGTCACTTAAAGCATATAATCAGTGTGCAAAGACTATGGAAATCTAAAGATGCCTGTATGCAATAGTGACTAAATAAGAGGGTATCCAGTGGCTAATTATAGACAAATAATGAGGTTGGATCAACAATATTCATGGAACTAACTGAGAGCCTCTAGCTCCTATGTTTAAAGCATGGATAAGAACTTTCAAGAAAGAGTTGAACTCTTTAATGTATAAAGTAAGATCACTGATTATCCATGAATATCCTAGTTAGTTCTTGGTAACTCCATTACCAACACTTTAATGTATAAAGTAAGATCAATTAGGGAGAGTTGGAGACCCCTGAAACTTTCAAGAAAGAGCCATTTAAGTTAAAGGTTCTACCAGTAGGAATGAAATATGCATTTATGAACAATGATAAGCCAATAATTATCAATGCCACCCTTGCTTAAGAGTAGAAAGAGAAATTGTTGAAAGTTGTGAACATGCCAATAGCCTTCACCTAGTCATATCATGAGCTAACAAGAATTGATCCTCGAATATGTCAGCATAGAATCTATACTGACTCCTTTGTTAAATCAAAGAGGTAGCCACAAAGATGCTTGAACAAAAAACTGAAGCAAATCATCAAATAGGAGATTAAATCACTACTCAAGGCTAGGTTCATTTATCCAATTGTAGATAGGAAGTAGGTTAGTGCACTTGTTATTGTACCAAAGAAAGAAGGAAATTGGAGAATTTTTATAGTCTTTTAGCTATTAAATATGATAACCTATAATGGCCATTTTTCATTTTCATTTGTGAACTAGGTATTGGACACCATTCCAACGCATTACTACTACATCTTTCTGGATAATTATAGTGTCTGTAACCAAATCTAGATAGCATTGAAGGACTAGGACAAGACAACATTCACATGTTCCTAGGGAACTTTTACATACAAGAAGATGTCCTTTGGCCTATGCAATTCTCCCACCACATTTTAATGGTTGATCCTAAGCATCTTCCAACAATAGATTAGTAGTAGGATATAAGTTTTCATGGATGACTTCTCTACCTACAAGGCTACCTTTAAGCAAGCTTTAGACTATCTTAAGCAAGTTCTTAAAACATGTGTAGAGACTAACTTAATGCTCAATTGGAAAAAGAGCCACCTAATGATCTAGGAGGAAATTATACTAGAGCATCAAATTTCAAATAAAGGGATCAAGGTAGACCTAGAGAAAGTAAGGATCATCCAAGGAATAACCATATAACCAAAAATCATGAAAGATGTGAGCTCATTCCTTGGAAATTCCAATTATTATAGGCACTTCATTAAAAACTTCTTAAAGATTATCAAACCATTAGTAGAACTTATAGAGAAATATGCACCATTTTTTTCAACCAAGAAATGTCAATATTCATTCTAAATGTTGAACTAGAAATTCATAGAAACATCAATTCTAGGAGTACTAGATTGATCCAAGCCATTCCACACATGACAAATGCATGAAATTATGCATTGGGAGCTATGCTTACATAGTTGAATGATTAGAAACATCCCTATTACATTCACTATGAAAGTAGGAGGATTGTGGATACATAATAGAATTACATCCCATTGAAAAAGACCTTATGGAAATGGTGTACACCTTAGAGAAATTTAAGCACTATGTGCTTGGATATTAGATTTTTGTGTAGACCAACCATAGTGTCATCTAGCTCCTAATGAACAAGCCAATGGTAAGCCCCCATGTCATACTGTGATTGGTAATCCTTTAAGAGTTTTACTTAACAAAGATTGATAAAAAGGGGACTAAAAATATGGTTGCTAACCACTTGTCTCAGTTAAGATGGAATAGCAAAAAGGATGAGGATCCATTGTATAATTAATTTTTTGATGAACTCCTCTTTTCTGGTGTTATTAATGATTAAGATTCCAAAAGGAACAAACTAGTACGATCACATCCTCTCCTCTCAACTCATACAAGAGATACCACATGAGTGGGACAATAAGAAGAAACAATAGTTTCTTCATTAGGCCAAACACTTGATGGAAATCAAAGGTAACCTCTACAAGAGTTGCATAGATGTCCTGGTTTGATGGTGTGTCCCTGATTCTATTCAACTTTGAGTCCTCCTAGATGCACATGAAGGTCCATGTGGAGGTCACTAAGTTGGAAGGAAAACAACCATTAAGATCCTCATGGTAGGATATTATTGGCCCACTATCTTTAGGGATTACTATCACTTCTATTTTTATGATAGGCACTAATGTGATGGAGGGATGACCACATGCATTTAAGGGCCTCAAAAATGGATCCAACCACTAGAGCCCTTCAATATTTTGGGGATTGACTTCATGGGGTCCATCAATCACATGTCAAATGGAAAGGAATACATCATTATGATGGTTGATTATTGTACCAAGTGGTTTGAAGCTATTGCTGTCATTGACAATTCATCTCCTACAGTAGCATGGTTTATACAACAAAATGTTATAAATAGGTTTGGTATGCCAAGGGAACTAATTTTAGATAATGAAACAAACTTCACTGATGTTAGTTTTTGAAAGATCTTGCAACACTTAAAGGTTAAAGATAAATTAAGAACTCCATACCACCCCCAAGCCAATAGTCAAGCTAAGGTTACTAATAGGAAAATGACCAAACTATTAACATGAACAATTAGTAAATCTAGGAAGGACTGGAGCAATAAACTCAATGATGCCCTTTGGGCTTATCATTCAACATGGAAACTTCATATTAAGTATTCTTCGTATGAGTTAGTGTACTAGAAACTTCCAATTGTTCACATCAAAACTAATCTCCGTACACTTTCAATAGCCTATTACCTTGACCTAAACCTAACTTTAGCTTAAAAAGAAAGACTGATGAATCTCAATGTGCTAGACAAGAATAAATTAGTGGCCTTATCATTAAATGAAGTACACAAGGCACACAATAAGCAACACGATGATCTTAGAATGGGGAAAGTGAAAGTTCAACTAGGAGATAAGATGCTTTACTGGAACCCCATGCATGTACCTCAATGTACAATATTTCAAAAGTTATGGAAGGGTTCTTACATTATATTTGAAACCTCCATCTAGGTCTATGATGATCTATGACCTATCAGTTCACATAAATGGTTATTATTCAACATGTAATAGCTCAAACCTTTCCTGGAGACCAGAACAACTTGTGAAATTAATACATTAATTGATGGTCAATCATGCTCAATCTTTTGAATGTCTCCTATCAAAATTAGTCATGGGGGAGATGGCCATCCATGATGACATCTTACATGTGTCTCAGTTTTTTCAACTTTTTTGTTTTACATCATTTTTTATATGTTTTTCATTTTCTTGGATATTTTGTAATTTCTTTTATATTTTTCTTTATTTGGATTTTGTTACATGTCTTTTTCCTCTTTATTACCATTAGGACTTTGGTGCTAAACACAACTATAAACTGATGGTGGCTAATTAAACTATATTATTTAAATTAATTACTTAATGACTAGATTTCATCATTGAATTTTGACATTGGTTTTCTCATGATACTAGGTAGTGAGTTCATGTCATTCACCCATTCCACTAAATTTCATGATGTCTCTCATTTTGGTAGCATTAGGTTCTTCCTTAACAATAACCTTTAAAGAACTTGTGACCTTAATACCTTAGTCTTGGAACAAATCAAGTGGAATTGACAAGGTTGTGACTTCAAGGGGATTTATCACCTTTTGTACTTGCCTATCATCTAGAGTTTTATGGGTATTCTCATCAATTCTTCATCATTTCTACTGTCAACCAATAATAAGAAATAATGCATTTTCACGTTGTGATTCCCATGAAAAAAAGCATAGAAAATCAAAGCACACTCCTTAGACAAACTAATGGGCTACAAGCACTGGTTATGAGGCTGGAAAGACATGTTATCCATGCTTGAAGTCACCCCTCTAACTTTGGTCCTCCTCACTTCTTGCTTCTTTTTTCTTCTCTATTTGGAATGATGGTTGATTTTTGAGGGTGTTCATGAACTCTAGGTGGTCGAACAGTCTTAATGTATGAATTTGAAGTCACCAGAAGTGGATGTTTTTGATTCCAACTAAGGATGGAATAATATTAGGTCACCTTAATTACAACTTCACAAAGGACCTCATGTAGCCAAAATGAGGAACTCCACCCCATTATATCTCTCTCATCATCAATTCTATCTATCTACCACCGCACCATCTCCTATCATGATTAATCACTATGCCAACTTTAATATGTCTTACTTTGGTGGTTTCTTATGTGATTCGATTTTTAACAATCCATGGCCACGAGTCATCCTTCGGACCTATAGAATCCTAGATGTGGGGAAATTCAAGGACATTAAAGTCATAAGCCTACTATGGGGAGGATCCACTTGCATACTCCTTGGTCTAGATGATTAAACTTCTTATCTCAATGTCATTTACCTTAAAAATCATTAATCGCCATCATGAAACATCTAGTTTTTACACTCCTTAGTAATCATACTCCATTCAAATCTCCTTTTACAAACTAAATTTCAATCCCTATTCAATGATTTTTCCTTTTCTAGGCTTTTTTGGCTCTCTTTGGATTCCAATTTTAGTAAGAAACTCTTTTTCCATACTTAGCTTTATAATGCAAACTTTCTTCTTTATAGCTACATTGACACATCCTTGTTGAAGCATGGGAAAAATAGTATAAATACATGTTAAAACATAATGAAATTTTCACATTTTCCTCATAATGCATGGGAATTCTTTTGGGAAATTTTTAGAGCCCAAAGTATTCTAGAAGCCATAACTTACATACCTCTTTTCCAAAACACTTTGTTCTTTGACCCTCAAGCCATTAGAGGTGAGCTTTATGTTGTCGGGGCTACAAATCTATGGTTTATGATGGAAATTTTTTTAAAAAAATTTCAACTTACCAATGTTTAACATATAAAATAATATTAAAAATTAGTAATCTACACTTAGTTACACCTCATCAATAAACTTAGGTATCTAAATGAATAAAATAATCAATTTTCCATGGTCACAACTAACTTAACTGTAACTTGCCCAAAAGAAGAAAGGTATTAAGAACATTAGAAGTCATACAATGAAAATACTAATTCTTAGTTATGTTTGTGATCATAGATGGAACCACAAGGAGAAGGACCATTCCAATTAAGAAAGAAGTAACCAAGAGAAGGAAAGGACCAACAATCATAATAGTCCCAAGAAGAAGAGGCTAAGACCCATGTAACAAGACCTCTTCGAGAGGAGCCTAAGGTCGAATTTATCCATTAGATTTCCATAGTAGAGATAGGCCAATCATAGCATGATAAGACAACAAGGCCTAGGCCTAACTTGGAGGTCTACCTTAAATGACTTCATTTCAAGGAAGTCGAAAGTTTAATTCTTTAAGAACTTAACTTTTATCTCTTCTTAGAGTTGGCACTAGAGGAAGTTTGCATATAATAGTAGGGGTCTCCCATGTGGTCCATTCTCTCTTAGAGTTAATGTACAACATTAACTCACTCATACTTCTTAATAGTTATAACAAAGTCAGAACTTGTAGTCTTTTTCCTTCATAAGCAGTTACAACTCTTGATTAAACCATCATGATCATTCAAAATTGTTAATAATTAAGTTAATAAACTAATGATTTTACCTTAAATTAGGAATATACTCTAACAATTTTCAATATAAATCTCTATTACACTAACTAACATGGTAGTTTTAACAACAATACACAAACATTCTATTTCACATCTCATTATGATTTTCCTACCCTAAAAACTAGTAAATATATATATACACAACTATATATATACATAAAATCAAGCTAATACACCATTATCAAGGTTGGAAATTGATTGTTAATTGTGACGATGAAAGGATAGTCTTTTATAGTTAATTTTAAAGGTTGCCTTTGAAACATAATTTTGGAGCATTATTTTATTGTTAAAGAAACATAATTGGAAATTTAAATTACAAGAACATAATACTATATTCTTTATGGTTATTTATAAAAATGATAAAATTTTCCTATGGTGATTTAGAGAATAGTAAAATGCAATTGTAAAATATTTCATAAAAAAATATAAAATACAATTGTAATTAAAATTATGAAAAATAAATTTAAAAACTTATTCAAAATTTGGATATTAAGAAGTTTGAGAGAAAATTGAATAAATATAATATAATAAAAAACTACCATAACAACCTAATTACCCTAATTTCTACCTAATAATAGGTATAAAATATAGTTTATTAAACACTTTGAACTTATTTTACAGGAAAAGTTATCAAACACAAGCTTAAGGATGTCAATTTCTAGCACTAATTGTTATCAATGATGTCCTCATCTTATATTGCATATTTTTTAAAATGAAAACTTTAAATTTTACATATTTTTTATAGGGAAAAATATCGAAAAATAAGAAAATGAGTGTCAAATTCACATAGGACTCATATGTATTGTATAGAGGTTAAAAAAATGTTCATGGAAAAAAATTGTTTACATGCATTTTTGATTTTGTAAAATCATTTGATTCTATTATTTATAAAAGATTATGGCTATACCTAAATAAATTAAGCATTCCTATGAACTTGATGGTAGCAATACAAAAGCTATACAAAGAAGTTATTATTAAGCTTAAAACAAGAAGTTAGAAGGTAATTTTCACATCTAGATCAACATTGGAGTGAAACAAAGATTCCTTTTATTCCCAACTCTCTTTGTTTACTTTATTGATGAGTTGTAAGCTTTGATATGTATATGGAACCAATAGTACACTATCAAGATAGGATCTCATGAAGTAAATCAATTTCTTCATGAAGATAATATTACCTTAATTTATACTTTTAACAAAGATATGAAAATATATGTTGTAATTTGTAGAAAAATTTTTAAAATTGTGTTGCATGTTAATGTGAAAAACTTAATACTATGGCTTATAAGAAATGCAAGCTCACACATTGAAGAGAGTAGATAGTAGAAGAGAAGAATGAGAAAGCATTTGTTAGAAGCAAAGATAAGCTAAAGAAGAAGGAAAATGGATGTAACAAATATAAAAACAAAGGAAAATTTGTTATAGAAGAGGTTACAAATTCAAACTCTAAAGAGAAAAATGAATGTAATTTGTCACAATATAAACAACCCACGGGATGTTGTCCTATCATGTTTCATTTACAAGAATTTGAGGCATACATATTAAAACCAGAATTTGTTAAAAAGTAGATGCTTGGGAGATTATCTTATATACAAGGTAAATTCAAAAATCCCCATTAATAATAATAGTATCCTATTGGGGATCACCATTAGTCTCCAAAGTAATATCATTACCTATAGCAACAATCATAGTCATGAGCGATGGAACCACTAAGATAGCTGCATCCTTACCAATAATTAGATCCTTATGGTGACTACTTTTAGCAACTAGTATCTCTAGGCGATACTCCAGTTCATACTTTTTCTCTCTACTATCTAGAAAAGTACCACAAGCTTGCAACCTCGTATGCAAAGTCACCATCTTACATGCCACATCTAGTTGCATCTCATACTCATCCAACTAAAAATCCCTTATTGGTAGTACTATCACAAGTTATGCAAGGAGAACTACCAGTACAATCAAAACAAAAAAAATCAACAAGGGAAGTTAGTACATGGGAAGAAAACATTACCAGTTCTTATGAATAAAAATTGAAAAAATATCCTTTCTTCAAGATGAGTCTAGAAAAGGCAAGAATGGCATGAACTTCATTTAATATTATTCTTCTTATACCAAATCCTCATGCTAATATCATGATTCAACCACCATCCAACAAGAATTTTATGACTCTCATGCTCACACAAATCAGTAAGTTACTAGATTAAGATAGGAGTGCTTCCTAAAAAAATGTGTAGACTTAGGAAGTTCTTTAACCTATATCCAAATAGGAAGAAACACACCATATAAATATCTACTAGATTCAAGATCAAGGTAAATGTTATTTCCTAAGATATGTATAAGGCTTGAAATCTATCTCCATTAAAGAAATGTAATATTAGAATAGAGCTTTCAAATTAGTTTATTGTTGTTCTACTTAAACAAGTAGAAGACGTCATGATTATCATTAACAATTGGTTGTATCTTATAAAATTCTTAGTTATTCATGTGGAAAAGAATAAAGAAGAGTTCCCTATCATTATAGGAAGGACATGGCTTATCATAATTGATGTTAAGTTGGGAATATGAAATTTGGCCTTGAAACTTTTCAAAAAAGAAGATGAAATAAAGCTATATAGAGAAAAAGAGTTCAATGCATTACATACATCAATACCAGGTGCAATTGCATGTGAAAAGCATGGACAAAAAGAAGAGGGAGCATTCCAGCATACAAAGTATGTATAGAAGATATTTGTGTGCAACATTACCTATATGCAACAACCATGAAATAAGAAGGCACCTAGTAACTAATTAATGAGACAAAATCTAGATCTGATATATGCATGGAACCAATTGAAAGAATTACAAGCATCCCTTTAAAGAAACAAATAAGAGGAAACAATTGAGAAGACATCTTTCCTGTGAAAAAAATTTCAATAAGAAGAGGATATTGAATGGGAAAAGCTAGAAATTTCTAAAAATTTTGAACCAAAAACCTTAGAAGTAAACATGATATTAAATACACTGGTATATGTATTTTTGAATAATGAAAAATTAGTAATTATCAATACCAATCTTGATAAAAGAAAAAAGTAAAAACTACTTGTTGTTAAAAAGAAATAACCAAGAGCATTTACATGATCTTATGATGAAATAATAGGAATAGATACACACATTTTCCAACACCACATCTACATTAATCCAACAATCAAGCCATAATATCAAGCATAATGATAGTTGAATTTGAAGATGAAGGAAGTGATCAAGCAAGAATTAGAAAAAATACTTAAGGTAGGATTCATTTATCTAATAGCATATAGTGAAAGGATTAGTCCATTGATCATTGTTCTAGAAAAAGGTGGTAAGTGGAGGATCTATATAGACTTTTAATTATTAAATATAACAATGTTTAAAGATCCTTTTCCTTTGTTATTTTTAACCAAGTCTTAAATAGTATAGTAGTACATTAGTACTATAGTTTTCTAGATGGTTATCGCAAATACAATTCTTATCATGCTAGAAGACTAAGAGAAGACCGCATTCAACAGTTCTTGAGAAAATTTTGCTTATAAAGAAGTGTTCTTTGATCTTTGTAATGCTCCTACCACTTATGGACTTGACTCCAAGCATGCCTTAGATCATTTACAGAAAGTTTTGAAAAGATGTATAGAGACAAATTTGAAGTGTAATTGGAAAAAGAACAACTTAATAGTCTAGGAGGGAATAGTTCTAGATCATAAACTTTTGTAGAAAGGAATTAAGGTGGCTCCTAATAAAATAAGATTCATCGAAAGAATATTCTAGAGACCATAAACGANCATTTTTCAAGACTGATATGGGAACCAAAAGAGAATGAATAACTACTATCAAACCAATTTCCTAATGAATTATTGTTCACAAAGTCTGCAACCACTGTAAATTCAACAACAACTTTCTACTTAATAGATTACATAGCTTATCTGACTTCACAAGGAATTTCTACTAAATGGGATAGAAGGAAGAGAGAACACTTTCTCCATTGAATAAAAAAATAATTAAAATTTATGGTAATCTCTATAAGATTTATATTGATGGACTAATTTGATGGTATGTTCTAGAAGAAAATCAGAAGTGAGTCCTACAAGATGCACATGAAATTATATGGTGGTTATTATGCATGATGAAGGATAACTATAAAAATCCTAATGGTGAGTTATCTTTTGCCCACCATATTTAAGGATGCATATCTATTTGCACAATTTTATTGAAGATGCTAGAAGGATAGAGGAATGATATCCATTAATGAGGGATCACAATAGTAGATGTAGTTGTTGGAGCCATTTGACATTTTTGGAATTGATTTTATGAAGTCAACTTCACTAATGTTGAATATGAAAACATATATAATTATAGTCATTAATCATTATACAAAATGGATAATAGTAGGTATAGTGAAGATTTGCACATCAACAACAGTAGCTAGGTTTTTTTTTAATAACATGTGATAAACAAATTTATCATATTAACAGTATTAATTTCATATAATGAAACTCACTTCATATGAGCTATATTTAGAAAATTAATGCAACATCTTGGGGTTAATCATAAATTAACAACATTGGATCACACCTAAGCAAATGGCTAGGTTGAGATAACTAATAGAGAGATGACATGAATTCTAACTAGAACTATTAATAGGTATAATAAGGATTGTAGTACTAAGATTAAGAATGCTCTTTGGGAATATTTGGAGAAATTTCACTCCATAATTAAATCACCTTCAAATACTAAATCTAGAGATCATGAAAAGACAAAACTATTTACTAGGAAACAAGAAAACTATCGATTTTCAATTGTTTTCATTAGAAGGTTACAACATATTGAAGAGCAAAAGGCTCTACAACCACACAATGGTTGTTCTCAATGTATGACACAACCAATAGAAATCTCTCCCATAATCTAGATTGAGATATTTAGCTGATAAGTAAGATACAATGAAATAGAACACATTGACCAACACACGACAACTTGATCTTGGAGCTACAATCACTAATTTCACTCACACAATGTACTCACCCACTCTCTCTTGCTCAACTCTTCACTCTGAAGAGCCTTTTATTTCACTCATGATCCTATCAATAGTGATGAATACATTAATATTTATGTCAAACTAGTAGATAAGAATCCTAGGAACCTTTCCTCAACTCATCTTGACATTTTTCAGATATTTTCCAAGTCTTTTCATCTTCTCCTCAACTATTTTCATCTTTTTTCATTCCATTCCAGTTGTTTCCTGAATTGGAATGGGTGTTTCTAGAAGTTTCCCTATCCTTATGGTTTGTATTTGATCTTGTTAAGATGTCTCCTTCAAATCAACCTCTTGGTTGAGACATCTACTATTTTTTTAAGGCATCTCATTTGGAGCCAAGATGTCTCAATTGCAATGAAGATGTGTTAGCTACAATAAAGATGTCTCAGGTTCTAGTGAGACCTCTCATCTAAGACATTAGCCTAAATAGTAAGTCATCTCTAGTTACTTCTAGGCTTAACAAGATGTCTCATGGAATTTCAAAAAATCTCTCTACTATTTAAAATCTTGAAAAAATACATACATAAGGGAGAATAAGGAAATTAAAAGATATGTTCATACACCTACTCTCCCACCCTTTGAAAAGTAAGCTCAAGTAAACAATGGAGTAGGGATAGAAGTGATCTCCCACTCAACAAGTTTGGTCTCATGGAATCATACAACATCATTGGTGAATTAATCCTCCCAAAGGATCAACTATTTATGCATATTGACTTCTTCAGTACTAGAAGCTTCTCTCCACTTGAGTACAATTGCATTCCTCTCCATTTAAGACTTAGAGTGATCAATAGCCCCCTTCAACACATTAATGTTGTCCTATATGGTCTCCTCATCAACTAGTCCATGATAGTCTACAAGATATAAAATATTAAATACAAAGACATTGGACATTATCTTATAAATCAATCTCAAAAGCATTTTCATTAATTTTATCCTTGATTTTGAAAGGTCCCATTTTCTTGGGTTCAATTTGGAGAAGTTAACACCTCTCAGCTACTTTTTCTTCAAGTGCATCCAAACCAAGTTACCAATAGTAAAATTAGACTTTCACTTTCCCTCATTTCTCTTGAGGACTATCTCTTTAGCATTATTCTCTAGATTTAATTTTACATATTCATGAAGATCCCTTATCTCTTTCAAAAAATCAACACAAAGTGAAGCTTCAACATGAAAGCTCTTTTAAGTGTCCACCATCTTTGGACAAAACACATTGTTTATCTCAAATGGGATTTTCACAATAGCAACATGAAAAGAATTATTATATGTAAATTCAAAATGAAACAACATATTTTTACACCTATTTAGCTATCCATCATACAAACATCTCAATATGTTTAGCAAGGATTTGTTCGCCATCTCCATTTGGTCATCAGTGATGATATGAACTATAAAAATTCAGCTTTGCTCCTAAAATCTTCCATACAGACCTTCAAAAATAACTTGTAAACTTGAAGTCTCTGTCATTCACAATATTCAAAGGAATAGCATGCAATTTCACAACATGCTAGAAAAAGAAAATTTCCACATGAGAAGCATCAATCATCTTCTTACATAGAATAAAATGTGTCATCTTGAAGAACTTGTTAATCACAATAAAAATTGCATTGTTTTCACTTTTTTTCTTTGGAATATCAATCACAAAGTCCATTAACACACTTTCCCATGGATCTTTGAAAATTGAAAAAGACATATAGTCTTCATCCACACCTTTATCTCCTTTAAACATCTAACATGTCATGAAATCCTTCACAAATTTTGAAACTTCTATTACCATACCATACCAAAAATAGTATCTAACCACAAGTTCCAATGTTTTATCCCTAGTCATGTCTCCTACCATGCCACTACAATGTTTTTCAAATAAAATATTTTTCCAAAAATCATAATTAGGAACACATACCTTTGCATTCTTAAATAGCAGTTCATCTTGAATATGATAGTCCCTTCATTGGTCTATCCTATTTACCAATGGCTCTTTGAGGCTCCTCCAAAACTATCCCAAATCATGATCATGATTATACAATGAAGCAAAATCATCCATACCTTACACATGTGTTACACTAAAATTTACCACATGCACCTTGGATAATGCATCAACCACTTCATTAGGTTTTCCACTTTTGTGCTTGATTATAAAATTGAACTCTTGTAATTGTGCAACCCTCTTCATGTGCTTTGACTTCAAATTCTTTTTTGAGTTTAGAAATTAATTTGATTTTTTGTTTGTCATCAAGGTGAATTCCTTGGACAACAAGTAATCCCTCCAATGCTTGATCTCTTGAAGAATAGTGTATAGCACCTTCTCATATACACTATATTTTTTCCTTGATTCATTAAACTCTTTAGAAAAGAAATCAATAGGCCTTTCATATTATGAAAGTACCCCACTAATGGCATGTCCACTTGGATCCACCTCCACCTTTAAAAGCTTCTGAAAATATAAAATTACAAGAACTAGTTCACTTGTAATCTTTGCTTTCAATGTATCAAAGTTCCCTTGGGTTTCATTATCACACCTAAATTCCTTATTTGTCATTAACAAAGAAAACATAGATCACAAAATATCACTAAAAATTTTCATGAACAACCTATAAAACCCTACTAGACCAAGGAATGATCTTACCTCTTCAATACTTTTAGGAGCTGGCTAATTCCTAATAGTCTTCACCTTAGTAGCTTCCATTCAAATATAGTTTTTAGAAATAAGATGATCCAAATATGTGATTTTCCTCTTGAATAAATGACATTTATTCACCTTGATTACTAAGTATGCCTCCTTCAACTTAAGACACACCATCCTCAAGTGATCCAAGTACTCTTCTTTATTAGAGCTATATACCAAAATGTCATAAAAAATGATAATGTAGCACTTACCAATCAAGTCCTTAAATACATCATGCATTAACCCCATAAATGTATCATGTATATTTATGAGCTCAAATGGCATCATCAACCACTCAAACAAGTTGTCCAGTATTTTGAAAGTTGTTTTCCACCCATCACTAGGCCTATTCCTAATTTGATGATATCCACTCTTCAAATCAATTTTGCTAAGAATTTTAGCTTTTGTAAGAACATGAATGATATCATACATCCTTGGAATAGAAATTTTTTACCTTACTAGTATTCTATTCACAGACCTAGAATCAATGCACATCCTCTATCCATCATTGTTCTTCTTTGACACTAACATTGTTGGAACTATACAAGGTAAAATGGATTTCCTCACAAAGCAATTTTCAACCCCTCTACTTTCATTTTCAATTCAACACTATGATTTGGTATCATCTAGTAAGCTCTGTCATTTGAAATGGTAGCACCAAGAATGAAATGAATCTATTGTTGTACCTTCTTCATTAGTGTTAGTCCATCTAATTCCCCCTTAAATACCTTGGAAAATTTCTCTTCATGGTTAGTGAGTTCAACCTACACATCATCATCATTAGTAGTAATTGTGGTCATAACAATAAAATCAAAACTAGTTTTATCATATTCTATAATGTATTTTCTCTTTCCTAGAAAGATTAAGAAAGTGTTAAGTAAGCTTTGTTGCCTCAATTGTTTAGTTATCATAGGAATCAAATTATGGATTCCATCAAGTATAACAATAGTTCATACATTTCTTACTCTATCAAACTAAGAACCATTATCAAAATTTTAAGGTCTATCAAGAATTACATCAACATAATCTATCGGAAGCAAATCATACTTTACAATATCATGAAAACTTCCAATTTTAAACATTAAAATACATTGTTCCCTTACCTCTTGGGAAAAATCTCTAGACAATCAATGCACATCATAGGTTCTCATATGAGGATTAGTTACCAAATACAATCTAGTAACTATCCTAGAAGAAATAATATTCTCTTGGGCTTCCTCATTAATTTAAGTATGAATCCATTTCCCAATAAGTAAATAACTATTCCCAATCCAAAAAAATAATTTTTTATTAGGATGATATCCTTTATTGACATTCCCCATGAATGCACAAGAATTTAATTTAGAAACATGCTAACTTTTTGGAGCATTAGGATTATCACTCTATAGATATTGGCTTGATGTCTCCTCCACATTTATGATTTACACATGTTTGTACTTGGCTACCTTGTGAAGTGGACATTCCTAGGCCTTATGTTTCCATTCTGCAGATTTGAAGCACTGAATTTTTAATGATCTACTTCATTAAGCTTTGCTTTTCCTACTTTGGTCCTTCTCATCCTTTTCCTTCTCATCATCTCTTTCAGTCTTCTTGTCATCGCTACCCTCATTGTCTTTAGATTTAGACTTAGATCCCTTATCAAATCTAAATCCATTTTTCTTCTACTTGAAAGCTTGGTTACTCATATTTTTGAATCCACCTAATTTCTTCTCAATCTTAAGTGCTAAATCATAAGTCTCATTTAGAGTTTGTGGCTCGTAAAATGAAATCGCTTGCAGGTACACCATTTTGAGATCTCCTAAAAAGATTGAAGCTTGCTCATACTCCTTCCATTTTACATTATCTTGATGGAATAGATCACAAAATTTAATGTAGAATATTTTGACATCCTTGTTACCTTATCTTAGAAATTTTAACTTCATAATGGTTTCTTATCTCTAACAAGACTATTCAAACTTTCTCTTCAACTTGTATTTCATTAGATCCCAATCTCTGATAGGTTGACTATTTTATCTTTTATAATCTTAGAACTTGTTTTCCCACTAAGTAGAAGTGATATCTTCTAATTTGAACTCAACAATAGGTACCCTCAAGTTATTTCGTACCTTTGCCAAATGAAAATGCTTCTCAAGTTCCTTCAAATAACTTGCAAAAGGATTGGTTCCATCTATACTAATGAAAGTCATCAATTCTATGTACAAAAGTCTTGTAGCATTTTTGAATGCTCTAGAAAGTCTTATTTCATTTTACTAATCAAACTTTCTTAAAGAAGAAGTATTGAATACTACTAAAGCTCTTGGAGTTCTCATATGAGGAATAGGATTCTATCCCATTGGAATCCTTAGTTGATGGCTTCCTAGACTCCCATAGATAGATTATACTTCCTCTTCATCTACTTCATATCCACTTTGTTATGAAATAATTTCATATGAACATACATGCTCTTCACCTCCTCAGATCTAGATATGACTATGACTAGCATTATGGTCTACCTTCACGTTGATTTCATCCAATCAAGCAAGCATCCTCTAGAAGGAGGATTTCATGCTTTCCATATCCTAATTCAAAGCTTGGACCTATTTCTTCTTGAATGCCATCTGAAAGTGACCAAATCCTCAACCAAAATCCAATAACAATTCTCTAATACTAATAACACTAGATTAGGTTCACTCCATAATTAAGTCACCTTCTAGTACTAAATCCAAAGATTATACAAAGATAAAAATACTTGCTAGTAATGAAAAAAACTAGTTATCTTTAATTATTTTAATTAGAAGATTACAACAAGGTTTACAAAACCTACAAACATCCCAAACTTATCACACTCAAATGATATTACAAAGCATAAGTCTTTACAGCCATACAATGGTTTCTTTCAATGCAAGACATAACCAATAGAAATCTCTATCACAATCTAGACTAATATATTTACCTCCAAAGTGACATACAAGGGAATAGAACACATTGACTAACATACCACAAGTTTATCTTGGATCAAAAATCACCAATTGTACTCAATCAATGTGGTTAACCATTCTCTTTTACTCAGCTCTCCACTCTCAAGAGCCTTTTCTCTCACTTGTGGTCCTATTAATAGTGATGAATACATTAATAATTATGTTAAAATTGAAGATAAGTACCCTAGAAAGCTTTCCTCAACTCATTCTAAGTTTTTCCAATTAATCCCAAGTCTTCTCACCTCCTCCCTAGTTATTTCCATCTTTTTCCATTACATTTTAGCTATTTCCTATATTGGAATTAACATTTTTGGAAGTTTCCACATCTGTATGAATCACCTCTAATATTTTAGAGATATCTCTTATGATAACCAACTCTTAATTAAGACATCTACTATTTTTCCAAGACATCTCATTTAGAGCCATGACATCTTAGCTATAGTGGAGATGTCTCATCTAAGATGTCTTAGGTTCTAGTAAGACATCTCACCTAAGACATTAGCCTAAATAGTAAGTCATTTGCAGTTACTTTTTACTTTTAGGCTCAACTAAGATGTCTCATTAACTTTCAAGACATCTCTCTAGTATCCAAAAGCCTACTAAGGATTGTTAAACTTAGAAGGGAGGGGGAAGGATGGGATAAATAAGTTTCCAAATAAAATTATTTGACATAAAGAGCACACTAACTTTAATGTGGTTCCCCAACTTGGGTAGTCCATACTCAAAGGGTAGTTCATAAGCACAACTTCAAACTTTATTCCTTCCAAATTGTGGTTTGAAGGATACCACACCCTATACAAGATCTAAGCTTCACTTTGAAGTGTTGTGAAGCTACACCAACCACTCAACCTAACAAGGTCTTTACATGGTTTCTAGGCTTCCAAAACCTTTACAATCTTAACCTCCAGTTCGGAGTGTTGTGGTGCTACACAACCACTCAATACTATAGAATCTTCACAAGCTCAATCAAGATGCCTTCTTACAAGAAACACATCAACCCCATAGAGCAATGAGAGAGAATAATGATTACAAATGATGCATGCAACTTGGTTTGTTGATCCTTGTACTTGAGGTATAGTACACTTTACAATAGATAGAAGATAAAACAATTAAGAGGAATAATGATTACAATGGTTTTCAAATGAATACACAATGATAGTACAAAATTTTGCGCATTTCCCAATGAGTATAATATCTTCTTATAGACACTATGTTTTCAAATCCATGTTGGAACTCATGCAATAGCTAGCTAATGGTCATTGAAGATGTCTTCCTCTTGCCTAATATGTCTTTCTACATTTGGCCTTTATTCTTGGAAAACATCTTCATTTGGTAAAAGATGTCTTTTTGTAACTAGCCTTCTTTCTAGGAAGATGCCTTTGTTTGAGAAAAGACATCTTTCTAAAACTAGTCTTCATTTTGAAAAGACTTCTTTGTCTAGTGAAGATGTCTTTGCCTAATGAAAGATGTCTATTATTTCTTGGAGATATCTTTGTCTGTGCATCCTTCAATTATTCCAAGAAGCTTACTATTTATTAGAGACATCCTTATTCACTTTCCTTTACATGATGAATTATTCATTCCTTACCCATGTTCTTAAGCTTTCTCAAACCTTCTTAATTCAATCCAAGTTCTTATCCTACAATCACAACAATCACATAGCCACATAAAAAACTTATTCTCCATTTTTCTTAATTTTTTTACATACCAAAAGGTCCACAATCTCTCCATTTTTGGTAGTTTTCAAAACTTAAGAAAATCGATTAGTCTTTTCCCCAATACATAAGCCACTTCTCTTTGTTTTTGGACATAATCGAAAAGGTGAGGTAAGCTCCAACTAAATAGATGGATATAAAATTTTTTTATTGGTATTATTTTTTTTTGTTTAAGTTTTTTTTTTGAGTTGTATAAAGAATAAAAATACTTGCATGATAGGACAAGGTCCTATCCCCATATCTTTGCAAAGAGAATCCAATTGATGTTTATCTAGAGGTTTGGTGAAGGCATTAGCTAGTTTACTCTTTGTTGCAATAAACTCTAGCCATACATGACCACATTGGGTATGTTCTCATATAAAGTGATGGTAAATCTCAATATTTTTGGTACAAGAATGTTGAATGGGATTTGTTTTCATGTTGATGGTGCTCTTGTCGTCAAAGTAAATGGAAGTTAAGTTTACTTTTACTTCTAAATCCTTGAGAGCTTCTTTCATCTATAGTCTTTGAGCACAATAACTACCAATAAAGATATATTCAACTTTTGTTGTTGAGAGAGTCGTATAGGTTTGCTTCTTGGTTGTCCAAGAAATAAGACTTCTTTCCAAGAAGAAATAGTTACCAATCATGCTATGATGATCATTAGAAAAACCTACCCAATTTGCGTCATAATAATTGGCAAGATCAAGGGAGGAATCCTTTTGATACCAAAGGCCCTAGTTAGTAATACCTTTTAAATAGTAAAAAATATGTTTAATAGCTTGGTAATAAGAGATCTTTGGAGCTAACTAATATTTGGCACATAATCCTACATTTAAGACTATGTCTAGTCTACTTGTAGTTAATAAAGAATACTACCAATCATACTTCTATAAAGCTTGGGATCAATGGGCTTGCCTTGATCATCTTTAATAAGCTTAGAATTCATAGCCATAGGAGTACCTTCAATTTTGACATCAGCTAGATTGTATTTGAGTAGATATTTTAAATATTTGATTTGACATATAAAGGTTTCATCAATTGTTTGATATATTTGTAACCAAAGAAAGTTCTTGAGTTCTTCCATCATGCTCATTTCGAATCTAGACTAGATGAGATCAGAAAATTTCTTACAAAGAATTTCATTAATGGTATCAAAAATAATGTTATCAACATAAATTTGAACAACTAGAAGATCTTTACCCTCCCTTTTATGAAATAATGTAACATCAGGGTTACCTCTTTCAAATATAATGAGTCATGTTTTGGTAGGGCTCTAATATCAAATATCCAATATTAGAGCCACATTATCGTGTATTTGATATCAAGGCATAACCTCCAATGTCAGGGATCTGATATTGCCTCATCTATACTAGCCTATAAATACAACACTTGGGTGAATGGTTTATAGATATAGATTATAGATTATAGACATAGAGAAGAGAATAGATAGGCAGTTAAAATTTAAAAAATTCTATTAGTTTGTTTCTGATGCATGCTCGTAGTGTGATGTTAAGTGATTATACGACATCCTTATTCGAATATGACATACTTTGATACATTACATGCTTAGTAATAAAGATTGAGATTATTTCCATCATTGTAGTATCCACTTAGCTTTATTGTTATTAATTACTTAGATGCTTACTATTTTCATTAGTTACTATTTATCATTTATTACTCTTTATTATTTTTTTCATTAAGAGGACCGAGTATGACTAGTCGCAAGTGCTTAAGCATAATTACTTGATAACCCAATAGTGTTATTGTTTGGTACACCCAATAATGGTATTCTTGGTAATCCTAGCAATAGTTACATAAAGTCTAAGACATCTATAGAAGGTTAGGAACAAATACCCATTTCTCATAGGCTAGTTTATACTTTACTTTCCATTGTTGATTAGATTAAATAATTAATTTCCATATTATCATTAGGATTAGCATAAGGTTGTAATAGGATCAATTATCATATGCCTCACTCTAGACTAAACCATATGTGACAAAGCTACCACTAGTCTAAGTGGGAAGACATTGAACTGTGATTAAGACATAATGATCTAGATACCACAACTAGTCCCATCTATATAATTTGATTGGATCATGCATGGATGCTTATGATTCATATGGTTGAGAGGAGGGGACTCACTAATTATTATTGGCGCTATTGTTGAGGATGGTGCTAGTCATATAAATTAGTTATATTATACAAAATTCTTATAAATAAATTAATGATTTATCTTCTAGAAAATATTAAGTAATACACATCATTAACTAACAATGTATCTTTTGCATCGAAGCAATAATGCATTGTATGAAGAGAACATTCATTGGAGAGCTAATGGGATATATATTGAAGAAAATTGGAGTGACCAACCTCATGCAAAGGTTTCATATATTCATAACCACCCTGATTACACTCAAGGACTATAGTCACCTAAGGCAAAAAATTCTAGAGGAGATGAAGTAAGTCCTAGACTAGGGAAGGTCTTAAGGACTAAGACCTTCTCAACACCTAGAAAAGATAAATCAAGAGACCATGGGGAATACTATAGAAGCCATGACAACTCTCCCCATTCCTCATCTTCCTCTTCCTCTTCAACATCTAGTTTTGACAAGGATGAACCCATGTATAGAGATCAAGCTCGCTCCACTATGGGATCGAAATAAAAATAGAAATCAAAACCAAAGGAAAAATCAAAAACATTAGAATGAGCATAGAAAAAATTTTCACAATCAAATAAATATAAATAGATATTTTCACCATGACATGTCTGATGATAGTGAACTCTTGTTTGCCACTAAGAGAATGATATAGATAATAGAGGTAGTTATAATACCTCCCAGGCATTGCAAGGAAATTTACATCAAATGGCTTAATATGAATAACATACCTAAATTTGTGGGAGGCTATAATTCTAATTTACAACATCATTTGTAAGCCTTCCAGGATGCCCACATCTTACAAAACATTGAAAGTGGGTGGAAAAAGATTAAGCTATTCCCTAGGACACTAGCAAATATAGCTGAAGTGTGGTATAGATCATTGGAACCAAATTCAATCCATTGATCATTCACAATGCTAGAACTCTTCAATGAAAAATACCAAACCTATATGAGGGTTTCAAACATAAGGAAAAGAATCCAAGGATGGAAATAGGAATAACATGAACCCTTGGATATGGCCATAGGTTTTCTCAAGAACAAATTTTCCACATCATAGATGGGCTTCATAGTCAAATGAAAGAGATCCTTGTAAGATATGCTCAAGGTTATTTATATGAACTATGAATCCATTAGATTCAAAGGCTAATTGAGTATGTGGTAAGAGAAAAAGGAGAGCTATGTAAATAAGAGAATGTTAAGAAACATCACTAGGCCCCAACTCTTCAAAAGAAGAGGGTCCACATCTATGATAAGGAAAAAGAGGTAACTCTTGATGAGGTGATCTTACAATAAACCTTGTCAATACAAAAGTCTATCGATGAACATGAAGCAAGGTTAGATAAGATGTCAAAATGGATAAATGAGAAAGTTACAACTTGCATAGAAACAATAGAGGAGAAAGTAATGTAAAAAAAAATCAACTGATCACAACAAAAGAACTAAAAAGAACCAAGAAATAGCTAGGAACACTTATCAGCAAAAAGAGAAAATGGTTGTAGAAGAAGAGGCTATAGACTCAACCACTGAAGTAGATGATGGATGTGACATTTTCCTTTATGATCATCCATAGGGTTATTGCCTAGTCATGTTACATCTACATGAGTATTGGGCTTTTGTATTGAATCCCAAGTTCATACAAAAGTAAATGCCTAGGAACTTACCTTTCTTACAAGGTAATTATAGATAGTCCAACAACCAATTGCACTATCCTAGCAGAACTTCTTAATAGCCTCAACACTATCATCCAATGTAGTGGCAGAACCCATAGTCATGAAGGATTTCATCATCAAACTAGCACTACCCCTATTGTTAGTTGGACCCATCTAGATACTATGTTTAACAACCTATTTCCCCAGCTAGTTCTACTTCCTCTAACTCAAATCACAACTATCACTCTCATAAATATCATCAACCTACAACATCTTCTATAAGGTCACCACCTCACACCTCTCACCCTCCATAATATCCTCAATATTCTCATACTCCCTTGTATCACATGTCATAGGTAGCAACACAAGAAGGTTTAGCATCATAACATTAATGAAAGAATGCCACTTGTGCTACAAACATACACAAAAATGATAATGCCAGTAGATCCCCACTAGTAGCTTGAAAATGCCCTTTCTTTAGGATGGTTTCCATGCATAAGCACAACACTCATGGACCTACTAACGCATCCAAACCAACAAAATTCCAATCAAGTGCACCACCATTTCTTTTACAACCAGTGTCCTACAATCCAATCCAAAGGCCAACATCCATATTACTCCAACATCTAATAGAAATAATGAATCTAACACTATGGAGAGACAAAAGAATCCATGCATCACTAATCATGATAAAGGGTGTAGTCATGGGCTAGATGTCCACAAAGTTAACACAACTTCTATTTTGATCCACCGTAGATTTCAAAAGCAAGTGTGTGAAGAACAATCCATCTACACAGCCATCACTAAACTAGAATACACCTAGTGGCTTGAAAATAAAGGTCTAACACTAGCTCACAAATGCATAAAGCCTATCTACCCACTTATTAGGATGGGGGAGATGTCCCATCCTAAAATCAAGAATTTATTGATACAAAATTTGTATCATTTTCGCATTTATTGATACAAATTTTTAACATTTTTTTTCAACTTTTTCCACACATTGTTTTCATTTCCTCTGTAAGAAATATCTTTTTTGAATAAACTGATAAGATGTAGCCTAATGAGGTGAGGTTTTCTCTATGTTATCAAAGTTATGAGGGATTGATTATTTGGAAAGCAAGGCCACGTCATCCATCCATCCATCCAATTAATAAGAGGTTCTTACCATGATATTCTTATCCATCATAAAACTAAGAATAAACTAGTAATCATTATGCTTGGATAGAAAAGTAATGAACAAACTGGAAATGCGAAGGGTATGACATCAAGGGAACTTGTGGAACCTCTTTGACCACTTCTATATGTCCTATCATCTTCCTAAGTTTGTAATTATATCCTTGTGAAACACCACAAAATTTGAGGTCCTGGCATCTTGACTAAAAATTTGGCTAAGTGTCAAAATGGTGGCAGTTTGCCCATATTTTTCCAAGTGTTGAGTGTAGTCATCTCCAACTGCTAGATTTGCAAATTTTTTCCAAGCATTAGAATGATGGCACTTTCTATAGATTCACATGTCCAGCTGTGTAGCGTAGCGCAGTGTAGTACCCTGTCATGCTATGTAGCATAGCACAACATAGCACCATGTTACATTGTGTAGCATAGTGTAGTGTAGCACCCTATCACGTTGTGTAGTGTAGCGTAGCATAGCACCATGTTATGTTGTGTAGCATAGTGCAGTGTAGTACCCTGTCACACTGTGCAGCACATTTCAGTGTGGCAAAATGTCATGTTATGAAATGTAGCGCAGTCTAGCACCATGTCACGTTGTGCAGTGTAGCACAGTGTAGCACACCTATCTAGCGTAGCAACCAATGTCCCATGTTCCACACATAACACTGGATGAGCCCAATAGCCAGCATCCCATGGTCCCACCCACTACATTACCACATGGCACCTGATCTACATTTTGGGCTAACCCTAGCCCTATAAGTATCCCTATGCCCTAGTGTTTCAGGGGAGTTAGAGGGGGGAAGAGAGGGTTGACTTTCATTTTTGACCAATAAGGCAGTTAGCACTTCCATTTGGCATTCGGCACTTTAGCATCTTGGCAATTAGCTCTGTGGGCGAGCAAGACCTAGAGCACACCACATTAGAAGAAAGGCACAGCTACACCTCACCGTACACTACAGCCCCATTACAACCCTGTAGAAGATCGCATGGTACACCATGGCTACCAACCTAGTAGGCATAATTCAACATAGTAAGCACCAGACTTCATAGCCTAACACCACCAAGGCTGTGACTGTGCTTCCACTGCATCTATTGTACACTATGTATCTTTTGAGACCCTTTGTCAATTAGCTATGCTTCCTCTTTTAGGGCAGTGCACTACTGTTCTCAAACTCTATTGCATTTCTCTTTGGAATTTAGCGTAACACTTGTATTTTATCACTTTTTCATACATATTTGCATGTTCAAGTTACTATTCTCAGGCTGAGACATCCTACTATGCTCTAGCTTAGCCATACGTGATGCCCGCACATAACATAGTATAAACTCTTCTCACACATAGTTATTTTAACACCACGTAAGTCCCCGTCTGATCGACAAGACCATTTAGGGCACCCCATTTTTGTTTTCTCGAGCATGGACCTCTCATGTATTCAGGGTTAGGTTGTACGCTCGGCAACCTCTTGGTGTTCTAGCCATACACATTTTTGGATGTCATAGTTTTTGGCACTAGAAGGAGGGCCTAAACCATTTCTGTTTACATTTTTTATTAGCACTTAGTCAAAACTATGGATGTTCTAGAGAGCGTAACAAGTTCTTAGAGCATGACAAGATCCAGTGTAGCGAGCTTGACAAGCTATAGCATAGTAAGCTCTAGCGTAGTAAGCATGGCAAGCTTCAGTGTAGCGAGTGTGACAAGCTATAGTGTAGCAAGCTCTAGTGTAGCAAGTTTATGAAGCTCTAACATAGGAAGCTCCAGCATAGCGAGTGTACCAAGCTCTAGTGTAGTGAGTGTAGCACTAGAGTTGGCCATTTTTCATAGTTTTCATACTTGGAATTTTTTCTACATTTTCATACTTAGTATTTTTCTGCATTTTTACACTTAGCTATTTTCTTACATTTTTCCACTACAAGTAGACTTAGTCATTTTTTTGCAATTTTTAGAGTTAGCCATTTTCTACAAATAGAAACTCTCACAACCCAATTTGTAAATATGAATCCAGATCAACCTTCCACGTTGGTGTCTAATGCATTTGACACTAGAATCTAGCCAAAGCATGCCGTACTAAGCCATGAACAATACAATTTTTTTGGTGCCAAAATCCAAGCAAGATTACCAGTGGATTATCTTGATTTGGAGACAAAATAGGACTACGAACGAGTCCACTAGAATGGACTAGAGTACAGCTCCTCCTTGTTTGACATAATTCCACTTATGGAGTCCTACCACCAATTGTTGTCCCAACTCATCTATGCAAACAAGCATGATGGAAGGACAACCTACCAGGAAGCCTCACAAAAGGAAGAAGATGAGTTCGAGACCCACTTTGACTGCGAGAGCCTCCTCTACACCCTCTTCCAATGACCACTCCCTAGTACAGCCCCTCCTTGGTTCAGTCCACCCATCCTCTTTGAGATGGTGACCATGCCAATTCAACCTTCCTTGCAAGCAACTAATGCATTTTCCCAACACTAAGCTCATGCAGGGGCCACCTCCTAGACCCAAACAACTCATGCATCCTACGTTCCACTTGTCTCGTTGGCATCTGTGGTGTCCATCCGACCCACTCATGTGTGGCCTACTTCGATCACTACATCCATCACTCAACCAATACATCAACAACTATTTGCTATAATGTTAAACTGGAAACAACCATCTGCTACAATGCTAAACTAGCAAACTCCACAACCAAAAATTCTACCCTATGCTATGCAACCAACACAAGCCTAGCCAAGCCAATCAGTTGGTGCATCCTCAAGCTTGGATTAGGAATTCTAGCTAATTCAAAGCTTAATGGAGGAGATCAACCAACTTAAGGCTACCTTCTCCGACACCATCAAGGTGGTGGACTTCTACTGAGATGATCCCATAAGTCCTACGGTACTACCCTTAACTCTCACAATGGGGGTTTAGCTGCCTCAATTCACCAAGTACAATGGTAAAGGTGACCCCAATGCACACTTGGTCACATTTCGATCTGAGTGCCTACTCCTTCAAGCTTGGCCACATGCTATCATGCACGTGTTCCCCATGTCACTCATGGACAAGGCCTTAGACTGGTATTGCACACTACCCAAGACCTCAATCTCCTCTTTAGTAGATCTCATAAGCCAATTTGTGACATGCTTTAAGTACAACCTAAAGCCTGAACTAACCCTTGACCAACTCATGAAGGTTAAGTAAGGGCCTCTAGAACTTGTGTCAAAAATCCTTCAACATTGGAATGCTAAATTGAGTGAAATGCATGAACCCCTATCAGAGACACATCTACTGGCCATCTTCCAAGGTGTAGTGAATGAATTCATTAAGTCCAAACTATATTATCTAGCCCCGAAGTCTCTTAGCCAAGCCTTTGCCCAAACAAATGGCATAGAGGAAGTAGCATAAGCTAGCAATGACCTAGCCTACGTGGCCTACAGAAACCAACATTCTCGCAAGTAGAACAAAAAAATGGTAATAATGGCTGCAAGTAAAAAAGTAATCAACTGGGGCCCAACAACTAAGCAACCCAAAGCCCTAGTTGACAAAACTACCAACACTAGTGCCTACTCGCCTACATTGGCAGGAGACACCCCAAGGCCCAACTTTCAACGTAAGGACCGCTAAAAGTATATACCACTACCAATGGAACCCTTTGAACTATTGGAGGAACTCCTAAAAGCTAGGAAAATACAATACAAACGCGTATTAGAGTTTGCTCACCGAAAATATCATAGGTGTTGCGAACTACTAAGGAACCTTGCTTTAATAGTACCAAATGAGCCCCTAGTTCCACAACACTTCAAGCTAGACAAATACTATCATTACCACCAATTTTATGGTCATCATATGGACAATTTTCATGCTTTTCTAGAAAACATACAAAGAATGATAGAATGGGACCAACTAGTACTCGACACGGTGAATCAATCCAGCAAAAATGATGCCTCTTATGTCATAAATTCCATTAGCATAGGTGGCAAGTCTAAACCTATGCAACAACCTTTTGTGATCCATTTTCCTTCCAACAAGTCAAGGATCCCCTTGGCCTCCACAAACAAGAGGCATTCCTTTGTTATCAAAGTGCCACCTCCAACATCCACAACACCCTTTGTGGTCAAGATCCCAAACCAATCATCTGCTAAGACGTTAAACTGGCATGATGCATCAACAACAACCACTAAGAAACCTTTTTTTCTCAGGGTGCCACAATAAGTTGGTCGCATGAAAACTCCTAAAACAACTCCTAAGCCACCCTTTATCATAATGGTTCCACAACATAATAGCTCCTTACCTACCTGAAGCCCAATAGTGGGAAACATCTCAATCCCTCCTCCTTCAAGGGTTGATCCCACTAGTAACCCAGGTAGGCGTACCAACTGGTAATGCAAGAGGACAAGTGAGTGCCTCACAACCCCCATGCCTGAAGCAAAGGCTATAATCAACATGAAATAGCCAAACATTAGGATCCCCACCCCTAAGGAGACCAAGCAAGACAAGCTCTCAGGCCACATGTAGGAAATCAAGGCCAACACAATAGCTAATGACAAGGACTTTGTAGCTGCACTTACCCAAGTAAAAAAAATCCTCAAGAGAAAGAACACAACGTTGAGCTTGTACGACCTAGTTATGACCTTATCTACTCATTGCCAAGAATTGGCCCGAATGTTGGCATCCATTCTTCTTATGAAGGACACCCCTATAGATGAGGCATTCATCCATGCAATGATGTTTCCCCCTACACCACAAGAATTAGGTTCAACATCTCTATCCTTTCACAACGATGTAATCAGAGTTAACCCTAAGTGAGGGGAGGTCACTATAGGTCCAGTATCCATTAGCATTCATGTTAGGCAGTGCACTATCCACAGAGTCCATGTTGATGATGGTGCAGCAACAAACATAGTCCTATACTCCATCAATGAAAAGCTAGGCTTGATAGAAAAAATTAGGCCAACCAAAATTGCTTGTTTAAAATCCTTCAACAGATCACATGTCACTGTCAAGGGTACAGTAAACCTAGCCTTCGTGGTAGGAGAGCAATTCCCCATTAGTGCAGATTTCACTATCATAGAGGAGATTCCAAGTTTCAACGTGATTCTAGGCAAGCCTTGGCTATCCCAATTAAGGGCCATATCCTCTCCCATCCACTAGGAAATCCACCTTCTATACGAAGGTGATCAAGTTATCATCCATGGTGATAATGCTTCCTCTTCGACTATCCATGACATGGACATGGCGCAAGTTTTGAAAGAAGAGTTTCTTAGTGGTATGCCTATAGCAATCAACGCAACGCCTAAGGCTAACACACCCAAACAAGTGGTTGAAGCCAATAGCCTCCCAGAGGATCCTAGGCCTTGCACGCTCCCTAATCCAAACCTGGTTAGGAAGCAACTACATGACCAAGACTTTCCCTTGGCCAAACATTTGCTAGGTGCCTGCCTACCCTCTGGCTCTACATGCCATGCATTTTTTACTTTCATTTACATCACACTAGTCTACGTGTTTACATTTTGCCTACTCACTTAGATCATGCATTTTTCTTTGTTTATGCATTTCTACTTTGTTTATGCATTCATCAACTTAGCTTACACGTTTCATTTGAAAAACATCAAAATACATTAAAAAATAAATAAATAAAAAATGAAACAATAAAAACACATGGCTCAAAAAGGCCTTAAACTAGCCTACGACCCAGAATGACCTAAAACTATCGATTTTTACACTGCTTTCCTTTCATTCATGCATTTCAAATCTATTTACAACAATTTCCACTTGACATTGTCTTTCAAGTTGATTTTTGTAGGATCTTGTAGGCACACAGCATGACTATGCATGCAACATCTCACCTTACATTAGCAAGGTAAGCACTAGTCTGCTGTGACTATAAACTGGCATAGATAGTCTGCTATGACTATAAACTGGCATAGATAGGTCACTATGACTATGACCTAGCATAGATAGTCCACTATGACTATAAAATAGCATAAATAGTTCGCTATGACTATAAACTAGCACAGATCGTCCTTGTGTCATGACGTTAAACTAGCACAACAACTCATCCTTGGGTCATGATGCTGAACTGGCACAACATCCACTATCTACCACGACATTAAACTAGGATCTAGTAGTCTGAAAGGACTATAAATTAGCACATCATGGTCTGCCAAGACCTTAAACTGTGTTCATAGTATGCCAAGACTTTAAACTGCCATGTTGTTGATCTTTTGGAGCACTTGCCATTAATGCGGCCTTGGTGGCACTCACAACATCATCGCCTCCCACCATTCTCTTGATCTTTTGAAGCACTTGCCAACAGTGTGGCCTTCATAGGACTTGCAACATCATCACCCTGGAACTTTCATTGGCTTCTTGAGCACTTGTGACTGGCATAACATTTGATACATTTATAGCATCTTTTCATCTAGCACATGCAGCATCTTCACATTAGGAAGTTACAATTGCATTTCATGTTATGTGGTTTTTTTGTCTTCTTAGAGTTTTGTTTATAGGACAAAGCCTTGGAGGTGGTCATGTAGAGCTACACCTCATTACAACAGCAAGTTACCACATTGTTCTAATGTGCATGATTGGACTAGTTAAGCCACTCAAGGGTGCATATCCCCCTCATCCCTGTTATAGCCTATGCATATCCACTTCTTCATCCCAATATCCTCTCATCCCCTACATACTCATGATTTCACATCCCTCTAGCATATGCATTTTGATGCACATGACTTTCTCTTTACATCAACCGCTAAACTCATGATGGACATAATGCAACTAATTCCATGGGGAGCATTTGTGGGCTAGTCAAAGCCCTAAATGGATGTAACATAACTCATCCCTAGGAGGAAACATCTATTTTACAAATGCAATACGGTTGCATCAAAGAAAAGCCAATCTACTTGATGGCCCACCCCTTATAGCTAGTATTCAATAGTAAGCTGAACCCAACAGATGTTTGCATCATAGTAAAGAAAAAAAGGAGGGGGGGG